>JBBPDA010000152.1:2955024-2972110 GCA_037974385.1 Arnoldichthys spilopterus
GAGGCACCCCCCCCCCCCCCCCCCCCTCGGCATATGAAATCCAATCTAATATCCCACGTTATTTTAGACAGAGAGCTTGTTTCTGCAGATAAAGCCCCAATGACAGCACTGTTCTTCAGCAGGGATGATTGCGGCTTATTGCTGTGAGCCACAGCTCTTCGTACAAAAACAGTTTCATCACTGCTCTCAAATCTGCACATTCTCTAGCAGGCATTGTTATTTTTAGGTCCTCCCATGTATCAATGGAAATGAAGACCAAACCTACACTGCAGAAGCTGCTGTTGTTGTTGCTGCTGCTGTTGTTGTTGTTGTTGTTGTTCTGTCCTAGAAAAAGCTGTGTGTACATCACTTGTGATCGTAATGTATTTATTTCTAATGCAGTACTTGCTTATACTTACATGTTTTTTAATATAGTGGTAAATTATATTTACATACAATGCAAAGTGCATTTACACAATGCACCCTATGAATGTTTATGCATATATGAATATGAATTGTGCATCTGGGAGTAGGTGGACGCCACACAGGCAGTTCAATGCCAAAGTTGAAATGTGTCCTGTTAATTAAAATATTTTGTTGATTTTATAAGTAAGGAAACAATATTTATATGCCTGATTTGCTGAACACACACACACAACAATGAATTGATCTGTATCGATGCTTTGACCAAAATAGCACACAATCCAGTGCCTCGATGTGACACATAAAAATCGATGTGTTCACAATTCATTTTTCTTCATTATATTATTATTATGTGCGGTGATGTACGGTGACATTGCATTTGCTTATGATAACACTGTTGCATTTAACCTTTAATAATACAAAGTTCACATTATAATGAGTTTATATGTGTGAGTTGATGGAAGTGTAGCAAATTGTGTGAAATTTCATGATGCTGACTGCAGACCCCAGTGTCCAACCGAAGTAACCAAAAACATCAAACTGAATCGCATCGCTGGTAATTTTATATCAAAAATGTATCGGATCGTTAGAGTAAATAATTGCATTGAGTCGAGATAAAACTTACACCCCTTTATGTGTGTATGTATATATGTACATACATATATACATACATACACCTACATATACACACACGCACACATACATACATACACATGCATAAATACACATATCTCATGCACACACACACACACACACACACACACACACACTGTTTTCACTTGGAAAATCAACAAAATGAAGTATACAAATGCACTTTTGGACATTTCTCTGTTAGGCTCTTTGTAAGTGTGCTCTCTCCTCCTCAGACGGACTGCTCCAGTGACAGTGAAAGTGAGGACAACTTCATCGTCATCCCTCCTCGTGATCACTTGGGCCTGGCTATCTTCTCCATGCTGTGCTGCTTCTGGCCTCTGGGCATCGCTGCCTTCTATTTCTCTCAGGGGGTGCGTACAAAACACAGCCATCTAGTCTGGCCGTTAATGTATATTAAACTGGAGCACACAGCAAGTGTTGAAAGATGCACATAGTTCTAGGCTGTCAACTTGAATTCTGTGGTCTAAATTGAAGTGAATGTTCTATATTAATAAAAGTCTATAAGACTAACGTATTATTCGCTTCAGAATTTGGCTAGAACTGAGAGATCGCTGTATTACCGAATTTACTCACATGTAATTGACCTATCCAGCTCCATCCAGGCTTCTTGTGTAGTACGTGTTGCGAGGTTGGATAAGCGTAACAGGTTGTTGGTAAAACACTCCATTCAACCTAATAGGAGAATAAGGGAACGTGTAGACAACACATTTTTTTTGCATAGTGAAAAGCTGATGGTTGTTTAATTGCACTATTCTGTCATGGTGGAAGTTGCTTCATAGATAATCAAATATTAAAAATTTCGGTCAATAAATATAAATTTAGAGCATTATCAATGTATATTTAAAATTACAGGTGCAGGAGCAAGGTCGTCTGCTGGCTAAAGCCTGTACCTGGCTGCTCCTACAACAAATGATTTTGTAGTTTTTCAGTTATTCATAGTAAAACCATTTCAATTTTATACCTTCCTCATGATTACACAATGTTACACAATTTTTGTTCCTGGCTTCTAAGTGTCATATTTCAACAGCTTATGTCTAAATCCGATGTAAAAACTGCTCTATCCATCACAAACTTTGATTGTATGACCACAGCTCACAAAAGTATTAATATTAATAGTGGCAAAACAGGTAAATTATCATCTTTTCTGGACAGTCCCAGGAAGTTCCAAAAGATTCCAGGAGGTTCTAGACAATTCTAGAAACTTCTGGACAGTTCTCACAGAATATTCTGAAAGTCTACATAGCATTTGCTGGTCAGCCAATCAGAAATGAAATTAAACTACAGCATATTTTATCAACCTGCTTATCCATGCATCTTTAGAAAAGGCATGTTTATTTATGTAGCACATTATCATACACAGAGGTCATTCAATTTGCTTTACAGAGATAAATTAAGCATAAAAATAAAACAAAGCAATATAATTAGGAATAATTAGGAATATAGAAAAGAAAAGTGCTGGTAACATAAGATTTAAAATTGGATTAAAACAATAAATTTGGTCGTGGTCGGGTTTGCGCTTGGAGCCAATGCAGCCCATTTTGTTCCTGTCGAGTGTTTTTCTCTCTTTCAAGGGACGTCACTTATTTTTACACTCAGTCATCATCACCATGTCCAGGTTATATTCTCACCCTAACCTCGGTTGAAGGGTAGAGGCTCGTCTCACCTCTGCAGAAGGACTTTTTAAAGTCCCCATGTGTAAGCAGGAACTAGTGAGTCCTTCATTATATAGGTGTAATATATGTGCTTTTAAAAAAAGAAGACAACCAATGAAAAGAAGAAAAAAAAAACGTGAGTTTCTGTTTTTTGAGGTCAGGAGGCATGACAGTTGAACTGAAAATAAAAGTGACATTGGCCAAAAGCACTAGGATAACTAAATCTAAAACAGAAATTAACTTTCATTCCAAAATTCGTCTTTTCCAACAAACTTGGATATATACATTATGTAACTTATATAAAAATAACTTTGTTACATTTGCTGAAACTATCACTATGTCCTGACAGTTTTACATGATACAGATAATCTTCTAGAAAAATCTGGCTTTTCTGGCTCCACATAGTGCTCCTAGGAGGAGTGTCTGACAGGCTGTCAATCACTGCTGGTGTGTGCAATGCAGGCAGCGCCCCTCTAATCCCCCACAGAGCACAGAAGAGAGGGAGGGGGAGGGACTTCTTCTCAATCTTACCACTGCAGCTGAAGTTATAATATAGCCTTGATGTGTGTATAGCTCATTAAAATGAATACAGATTCTCTTCTTTTCTGTATTCTGATTTCACTCCTAATTTTATTGCTTACTTTTCTTTTTATGCTTATTTTATCTCTGTAAAGACTTTTACCCCTATTTTATCCTTATTAGATGAGTATCAGAATTCATTTCAGTCATTACTGGGAGAATCCTCCATATTTTTCATTATGTCGCCTGCTGCGGATCACTTGTTCCATGCAGCAGGTGTTTAAAAGTCTTTGTCCTGTTGCTCTTAAAATATCTCCAAAGCTTTAATCAGTTCCTCGAACAAGAGAAGCAGGTGCCACTGATAACATCGTATTACCCTTCACCTAAAGCAAATGATGAGCATTATCTTTTTTTGCACTGAAATTCAATGCAAACATTCAGCTAATGTGATTTTTTTTATAGTTAAAAGCCTTTATTAAAGTGCTACTGCTTTCCCGCCCTACAAGATGCTGAAAGCTTCAGAAGCAAAGCTTTTCTGTTTTTTTTTTTTTTTTTAATCCAGAACTAAACATTTTCCCTCTTATCTGCAGTTCTGGCCATGGCAAGTGGAGGCACCAAGTGAATTATCTTGTCAGGGGCTAATTTAATTCTCCTGCAGTAATTATGATAATGATGGTGGTGTTTAGAGAGTGGCTGACGCTCTCACCCGTCTCCCCGGAATCTGGCTTTAGAGACAGGCTGCTGGAGATTGGGCTGTTTTTACGCTGCCTCCGCTGACACCGAGCACCTTCCTCGGAGAACGTTCTGAATAGACTCGCTCACCTTAGCGTCAGAGCGCAGTGGAATGGTAATGAGGTCCGCCCATCCTTTGCTTCTTGCACCTCCCGCTCTCTTCCCCCTTCAGTGTGTGTCTGGGGGAAAGAAGGGGACTGTATGGGGATGTGCTCTGTATGTCTATGTGCTCTGTGTGCGCCATTCACACTGTGGATAAAGTCTGCAACAGCAATCTCCACAACCTACAGCAGCTGAAAAATAAAAATAAATTGCTGGTTGTGGTTGAGTAACATCGAGAGAACTAAGCTGTGCTTAGTAGTAAAGCAGAAGGAATGTGTACTGAAAGAGCACTTACACCAATCAGCCATAACATTAGAACCACTAAAAGGTGGGGGTGGGATACATTCAGCAAGTGAACAGTTGAAATTGATGTGCTGGAAGTGAGCATAAGGATCTGAGCCACTTTGACGAGGGCCTTATTGTGATGTTCCAGACAACGGAATCAGAGCATCTCCAGAACAGCAGGTCTTGTGGCGTGTTCCAGGTGTGCAGTAGTTAGTACCTACCAAAAGTGACCCAAGGAGGGACACCTGTTGAGTTGGCCACAGGTCACTAATGCATGTGGTGAGTGAAAGTTAGCCAGTCTGGTTCGATCCCAAGGAGGAGCTGTTTCAGCAGCAATAAGGACACACTCAGTATTAGTGACCTCTGCATTTAACCATCACATGTTTACACGTGGTGCAGTGGGCAGCTATCAACAGCACCTGGGGAGCAGTTTACTGGATCAGTACCTTGCTCAAGGGTACCTCATTGGTGCCTGGGTTTGGACTTGAACCTGCGATCTTCTAATCACAAGAGCAAGGTCCTAACTACTAGGCCACAACTGCCACAAAGCTATTATGCACTATTAGGCAGGTGGTCATAATGTTCTGGCTGATCAGTGTGTATATCAGATGCCAGTGGGCAGAGACTGAAGCTGAAGCTGTGTGATATCTGTGGTAATTCACTGTGAAAGATGAAAGTGACTGTTTGTCAGTGTGAACACACTCAAGCACCACAACAAAGTGTGACCTCTGCATTTAACCCATCCCACGTGCACACGAGGAGCAGCGGCCAGCTATCAACAGCACCTGGGGAGCAGTGTAGCGGGACGGTACCGTGCTCAAGGGAACCTCAGTGATGCCAGGACTTGAACCTGCAACCTTCAGTTTATAAGGGCAATGTCCTAACCACTAGGCCTCCACTGCCCATGCTGGATAGAATACATACAGATAATCTGGCACACACTGGAACATTCCTTTAGTGCCATTCTTGTTCTAGACAGTTATACTGATGCAATTAGATCTGTGTGTGTGTGTGTGTGTGTGTGTAGGTGTGTGTGAGAGAGCAGGGATGTTGCCTTGACGAGAGTATCTCTTGCAGTAAACGTGAACATACAGGCAAAGCAAAGTGACGAAGAGTGTTTACATGATAACTCGGAGTTCAGCGTCGCAGGACTAGTGGCCAAACAGCACATTATTGACTGTCGCCAAGGAAAGGAGCAGAAATCGATAGTGTTTTCCTGGGATTAGGGGGGTCGGACTCGGTGACAGGGAACGGCAAGCCTCCCACGCCTGCAGCCATGTGTGAACTAGCAGCTCACACTCCTGCTGCGGTGTGAAACGTCTGCTAAAAGAGACACCAGAGTGCGAAAGGGCATGACAAGCGAACATGCAGTAAGGCACATGCATACACACAACAAACATTACTCCACTCCCATCCATTTGTGGGAACAAAGGATGCAGGGGAAGCTTAAAAATGCAAAGCTGTGCTGAGAGAAAGCCTTGAGCTTCGTTTGAGAGTAATGTGCAGTTGCCGGGCCATCTGCTACGTGTAGTTTTGGATTTATTTAGTCACAGCAAAACAGCAAGCACATGAGCAGGGCTTTGTAATACACATAGGCATTGTCTGGCATTATGAAACCCATTACTGGGGAAGCGGCGAATTTTTTTAGCCGATGGCTGATTTTTTCCGTTTGATTTTTATTAGCCAGTCATTTTTAAGCAACAGGTGAAAACTGAATAACTTTTCCTAACACTCTCACTCTGCGGGCTGATTGGCCACATTGATGAAGCATGCCCCACAAGGATGAGCACATGTAGCTATGTTAGCAATAATGTGTAGCATGCATGTGAGGTAAACAGCTCAAAGCCTGATGCAATTTTATTTCCATGACCAGTTCAGCTGGGCGATCACACTAGCAGACTAGTGTAACAGCCTCCTCCAATACTATATATACATATATAGGTGTGTGTATATAGGGTACAGTAATATATAGGTTACAGGATTTATAGGCTTATCTAGATTTTCTTACTTTTTCAGGCAATAAAAATACTTAAAATGTATTTCCACTTTTAAAAATGGTTCATTTTAGAAGAATCTAGAAGCCTCTGTTAAATATATAGGTTTTACATAACAGCATGTATGCGGAGCTAAAAAATATTTTAAAATATAGATAATATAAATATCAGGACCAGAATTGAATTGGATATTTTAGACAACGTATATACTGTAAACTGCAGTGTTTATGGTCTATTGTGTGTTGTATATGGTGTACCGTTGGTGTTGTATGCTATTGTCTGTAAATGGTATGTACATTGTCTGTGTTGCTATAGAGACACCATCAGCCAGACCCAAATTCAAGTCAATCTCATTCGGACTCTGATCAGGAGTTAGCATCAGTCCTGATACTCGTTACTGCATTCCTACAGCTGAAGCATATCCTTTCTTGCCCAACACACATGCTTTAACCATTTACATAAGAAATTGATTTCTTGGAAGCAAAGTACAATTCCTTGAATTCTGCATCGATTAGAGGTGGGAAGAAACTCTGCATCATGATCCTCTGTTGAAAGATTCTGCACAAATGTCAGAAGATTCTTACACAGGCTAACGTGTAAAACTGACAAAGGTCAGCAGTACCAAGTGTGATAAAAAATAAGCACTTGTCATATTTCACTACATGGCACAAAGAGCTGCAGGATCAAATACATCATTGGTTTTAGTTTGAAACGAAGACGTCGGCTTGTAGAAATAAACGCACCCATGTTTAAGCCACACCCAAATTCTTCTGGGCTAACAGCTCTCGTGAAGAAGGGAAAAGTGAAGTGAAAGTGTCTATTTGTCATTGTGAACACACCCACTCGTACGTGGCGCAGCGGGCATCTATCAGCAGTGCCCAGGGAGCAGTGTAGCGCGACAGTATTTTACCCAAGGATACCTCAGTGGTGCCTGGGCTGGGAATTGAGCCTGCAAATCTTATGGGCAAGTCCTTCACCACAAGGCCACCACTGACCTTTTATGCACAATTACTGTTGGTTTGCTGAATATACATTAAACGCAGACTGCATTTTGTTGTGTTTCCATATGATAAATTAACAGAGAATGTCCACTAAAATTTGCAGAAAAGGCATGTTTTAGTGAGTATTTGTCATTGTGAACACACCACAGCACCACAATGAAATGCAACCTATCCATGTAGAAGCAGTGGGCAGCTGACATTGGCAGCATCCAGGGAGCAGTGCTTGGGCACAGTACCTTGCTCATGGGTGCTTGAACCAGTCTGGGATTTGAACCAGTGGCCTTCAGGTCACAAAGGCAACTCCCTCACCATTACACCACCACTGCCCCATTTGAATCTGTTCCTTGTAGAAAATGAAAATAAGTGAAACGTCAGTGGACCAGGAGGTTCCTTCCACAGAAGTCCAAGTGTATTTGCGTTTATATTGAGGCACGTTACACTACTTCTTTATGTGACTAAGCCCGGTCCAACAGTCTTCTCGCTGAGTAGCAAGACCCTAACCACTAGGCTACCACTGTCCACTTTTTGGGTCATGTAAGGTAGAAATCAAAGGCAGTATGCATAACCAGTCATGTTCCGATTGCATCTTTGCACTTGGAGTTGAAATCGAATCAAGGGGTCTAGAGATTTCCGCCCCCTGTATTGATTTGTTGCACTGATGCCACACAGAGACTATTTGCAGTATCACTTGCCGTCCGTTCACCCAGCCACACTCCGGCAGCCCTTTAAGCCATGTCCTTGGGGAGACCAGCATCACACCACCACTTAATTATTCATCCGAACTGGAGGAATGGATTGATTAAACAATTAGAGGCTGCTTAGTAGACGACGTTATAAAAGAAAAGGAATTTGCGCGAGTTAGGCTTCTGCTTTGAGCCGCAGCCTTCAGAACAGATTTCGTTCAGAGTGAAATCATTAGATAGAGCTGTTCACGGTCACATCGGGATGCTTTCTTCTCATAAAATCTCCTTCAGGGGAGAGAATACAAGTCAAAAGAGTTGCTTTATTTTCTGCTCTAAACAGTGGCCCCACTGCAGATTCCCCAGTAGTGGAACACAATGGCATCCAACGTTGTTTTGGCACACTTTGTGTTGGCATGGAAACTAATAGTTACCTCCTGCGTTTTCCATTCATTTGATTCTGCGTCTGTTGCGTTCACCAGCTAGTGCTTCCTCCTTGGAAAGCTGCTCTTTGTGACACAAAGCGCACGGTGTGACAAACAAGGTGCGTGCAAATGAAAAGCTTTTGATGGCGCAGGGCGTGCGGCTCCCCCGTGGCTGCGGCGCACCAGAGTGTGGCCCAGGCCTGCGAGCTTTTTCTCTGGGAAAGCTGAAGAGGGGGAAGCCAGCCGGGACCGAGCGCAGCCACAGACAAGAGCACCGGAACAAAGAAAATTACAATTACAGCCAGAGAATCAGAAAGCCTCTCACCGGGGGGACCTTGGCTCGAGACAATAATGTGCTCCGTCAACTGCTGAAGTAAGGTTTGTGTCACCTCAAAGTAGGTCAGAATGGAAATAAAAGTAAAAAAAAAAACAAGATGAGGCCTGCAACAATAAGACTGCTGGACCAGGCCTCGTCAAATAAATGAAGTAGTGTAACATGCTACAATATAAATGCAAATACGCTAAAACTTGTATGCAAAAGTTCGGACCCCCTGGTCAACTGACATGTTTCACTGCTTTTGCTGAAATGAAAATATAAGTACATCTCTTCTACAGGGAACAAATTTAAATAAGCAATTTTCTGCAAATTTTAGGGGAAATTTTCTACTAATGTTGTTTAACATATGGGAAAACATACAACAACATTTTTGCACAGGCCTCATTTCTCTTTATGCATGCTAAGTTTAGCAAAGAAACAGAAATGGTGCATTAAAGTGCAGCGGTAGCCTTGTGGTCAGGGACTTACCCATGTGATTTGAGGGTGGCAGGTACCACTGAGGCAGGTACCACTCTGGCACTGTGGACATGTGGATGGGTTAAAGTGAAATGAAAGTGACTATTTGTCATTGTGAACACACTCAAGCACCACAATGAAATGTGACCTCTGCATTTAACCCATCACACGTGCACACGTGGAGTAGCGTGCAGCTACCAACAGGGTACTTATATAACAGTAGTGCCCGGCCAGGAACCTGTGACCTTTAAGTCCCAAGGGCATTCTCCTAATCACTAGGCCACCACTGCCCACAGAGGTCACATTTCGTTCTGCACTTTGTGTGATGGCATGTGTTCACAATAACAAGTTGTCACACAGTGAAGACACCTGAGAAACCTTCTGGTCAAGATAAATATGTTTACTGAGCCTGCATCATTTTGTGTGTCTGAACGTGACAGATTTGTCATTGTGAACACACCACATCACACAAAGTGCACCACAATGAAATGTGACCTCAGCATTTAACCCATCCACACATGGAGCAGTGGGCAGCGGTCAGCAGCACCAGTGTAGTGGGACGTACCTGTGGCCCTCCGATCACATGGGCAAGTCCCTAACCACTAGGCCACCACTGCCCACTGTGTTCCACTGGTGTGTTTACAAAGACTTAACATTGTGTTCTCTGTAAAGCTGTGAGCTTGTTCTCACTAAGGGATCTGGTTACCCACAGGCACCTTAACTTCTGCATAAGAAAATATAAAGATATTCCAAATACGTCCAATGAAAAAATCATCAATCCCCCCAAAAAAACAATGTTATGGGGTAATATTAAAATAGCTACACATACACTGATTTACACTGACAGATAAAGAAAACACAGTGAACTCTCGTTTGAAGAACTGCTTTCAAAGCCATGGAAATGATTGTCTGTGGTATTTGATCAGTTCTGTCCCCTCTGTGAGATGCTATTCTCACTGAAACTTGAAAGCTGAACGTATCATTTTATGACACCACATAAAATAAAATAAAATAAAATAAATAACAAATAAAAATAAAGCACCTATAAAATAGTGGGCAGTGGAGGCCTAGTGGTTAGAACATTGCCCTTGGGACCTGAAGGGCAGTTCCCGGCCCAGGCTTCACTGAGGGATCCTTGAGCAAGTTATCGTCTCGCTACATTGCTCCCCAGGCGCTGTTGGTAGCTGCCCACTGCTCCACGTGTGAAGGGTTAAATGCAGAGGTCACATTTCATCGTGGTGCTTGAGTGTGTTCACAATGATATAGATATAACAGAGCGTCTTGCTTTGCGACTGTCTTCAACCCTTGTTCTCTTCAGAGACAGTTGTTAATTTGTATAAAGCTCGAGTTGCTATATTGTTCCACAGTTCTATTAACCTTCTCACATTGCTCGCGAGAGCCGTCATAACCATTGTGTGATTCCTTTGCAGTGGAACAATTTTCACATTTCAAAGTGACTTGTTTGAAAGTGTTCCCAGATATCAAAGCTCTTCGTTCAAGAATGTCCTGTTTAATTTTCCATCTCCTGCCATTCGGGAATTTTTCCCTTCGCTGGGAGAGAGACATATGTGAGCGTGCCTTTCTCCTATTTGACTATCCTCCTTGCTCGACCGCATCATCAGTGGAGCAATAAATAGCTCTAGCAAATGACTCTCGTGTAGAGAAAAAGGGATCAGTTTAGCCTTTGATCCTGCTTCTCTTTCACCAATCTTTTCCCTCTCTTCCTCTCTCCTAGACCAGCAAAGCCGTGACAAAAGGAGACTTCCCCATGGCCAGCATCGCCTCCAGACGGGCCCTGTTCTTGGCTGCGCTCTCCATCACCATTGGGACAGGGGTGTATGTGGGTGTGGTGGTGGCCCTCATCGCCTATCTCTCCAAGCCGGGTCACATATAGCATAAGGAACCGGACGAAGAACTACTAAACCCTCTCGGATCGCAGCAACGCCTTTGAACTTCTGGCAAATTTCCCTCTCGCACATATCCCTCCCCCTTGGACTGCCTGTCATCCCAAATTAGATAGACAGGGATGGAGCCAGAGAGGACATTTGTGAAAGCTGGGGCCATCTTCATCAAAGCAGCACCTGGGTAAACGGAAAGCTTGCGCAATTGTGGCTCGGCCTCATGTCACACCACAGCAGTCACGGCTCCTATGGGAATTTGAACCTTGCATGGCTGCTGAAGTCTGAGAGCATTTTAGGCGAACAGAAAGTAAACTAGAGGGAGAAACGAGGCATCCAATTAAGCGAATCCAGAGGGAAAGCATTCCTAAGGACACCACATAAGGATCAAAAGAGAGCCCAAGTGCCCTTGGATTCGTTTTCTCCCGCTTCAGCCGAGCTCCATTTTGAACAAGACGACATGTAAAGCAACAGTCTACTTCTCTTTCTCTCTCTCTATTTACTCCGTCAGTCAAAAGCATTATCATCAGTGTCTAGGGCTCGAAAAACAGCCCTAGACAGTTGGCTACTCGGAGACCATCGGTTTCCAAACCATTCGCTGCAGTTCTGTGTGTACTGAGATGGTGTAATGCAGCCATATCTCACCATCTGCTGCGAAAGACAATTGTGAACAATGTTGACCAAGGATTGGGAAATCAAATCCTCATATGTTTACTTTCCTCACAAATAACGGTGGCATGAATACTGAAACCTCATTCACTACGGTTGTGAACTAAGGAAAGACAGACACCGTGCTTGGTTGTGCGCCCTTGATGGGGTTGGAACTGCATCGGCGTTCCTATCCGAGAAAAACACTGCACCGTATGAAAAACGGCTTCTGCTGGTCTCGGTGCTGTTCCCGCTCATTTAGGGCTCGCGCTTGATGTTTCGTAGTCTTTGTCTCTCCTCATTCTCCTTGTTCTCTGGCCTTAAGATGCCTGCTGTGGATAGAGAAATGGTATGGTGGGAAAGCATTAGCAGTCTGAATCCTGACCAAAAGAACGGCATTAGCAAACAAGAACATCCCCCAACATATCCAAAAACCTCTCTCTGGTTTCCTTCAGTGTGGCTTCAGCTCCAGGTCTACTTAATAGCTAAAAAGGTGAGTAGGAATGAAAAGAAATGGATCATAAAACGGTGCAGAGGTACATTGGATCTTTCTTGTCCGATGTTTAAGAACAGCAGAATCCTTCAACTGATGCACATTTGAGTTTGGCGAAGCTCACATACACCTGAGGGAGAATGAAGTAATATGAATCTATATTGAAGGAGCTTCCCGTTTCTCAGCAGGGTACGGGAAGAAAAACTGCATTTCGTTTTTTGGTCTTATTGACTCTGATTGAATTGCTTAATAATGTATAGCTCGCCTCCGGGCAAGGCTATGGTGGAGCATGAGAATCCACATATGATGGGTGCAGTGGTGTTCTTGGCTACCTCACTGCAAGACCAGTTTGGCTTGAATTTGGTCTCAAAAATGCAAAAATGTTATTACACACTAGTCTTAAACACTCATGTAACCCCCTTTTGAACTAGTCAAGGGTTCCTGCTCCAGGGAGGTGGTCATAAAATACCGACATTGATCGATTGCTTCTCTTTGCAAAACAAACAAGGTGATGATAAGGGTCATAAAGCTGATCTTGAAAAGCTGTAGCTGTAATGAACTCAGCAATAACATCTGGAAGTGGTGGCTTCACTGATTGGCTTTGCTGCAACATGCTTCAAAAAAAGGCATGAAATCCCACCTTGAAAAGCCTGGTTTTAGAAGAAAGTGTCTTGTTTTCCGATTGTAAGGGCTGATATCCACGGTTCTGTTTTAAGGCCACGCCACCAGCTCCCGGGGTTCAGCTGGTATTTCCACCTGAAAGACAACATGCTGTATTATGTATAAAGCACTCTTACCGTGGCTAGATCCAGTGGTCATCAAACCTGACACAGCTAAGCGTCGTAGAAACTCTGTGAAACATACAGACATCTCAAATGAATTTGTGTTCATATGTGCGCAACACATGGATTGCTGATGCTGTCAGCTTTGTCTTCTTACAGGCTTTTATAATAAATGGACAACAGCCTGTTCATATTATGCCATTTTCCAGTTTTGGAGGCCTATGCCTTCATGCCAGTGCATGGAACAAGATCTTAGGCTTTCTGGCCATAAAAACATGCTGAACTATACAACTACATACAGTCACTTGGGATATCAAGGAGCTAAAGAGGAGATTTCATTGTTTTTGACTATAAACAGTGCCATCCAACCAGAACAAATCCATACGCATGAATTTGATATTTCAGGATAATCAGATGAGGCAAGGCACGTTTATTTATATAGCGCATTACCATACACAAAGATCATTCATTGTGCTTTACACAGATAACACAAGCCTTAAAAGAACATTAAGAATAAAATTAAAATAAGGAATACAATTAAATTAGAAGAAGAGAAGAACTTGAGACACGCAAGCTGACTTCTTTTGCATAGGCTTTAGGCCTGCATGCCAGCTGGCACGGTTACCTTCTATTGTAGCCTTGAAGTGTAAGCCATCGAAATTTGTCCACTGAGAGAGCAAAACACGTTTTAGGCATTTAGATCAGTCCAGGCAAAGGAGAACATCTAGAAACACCAATACACTCGTTGAAGATCAAAGGTTTCTTACTGGTTATTGGCCTAAGCACATGGTTCTAGGAAGAATCTGTGGGTGGTATAGAACAGGGTTGTCCAATCTTATCAACAAAGTTCTGGCATAGCCGCAGGTTTTCATTCCAATCAGTGATCAACACACTTGATTCTGCTTGTCGGGTTGATCTCAGTATTCAAGCAATCGCTTATGGGCACTTCTGATTTGTTGCAATGAAAACCTGGCCCTGCGGAAAAGACTGAACACTCATAGTTTCTGAAGCTTTAAATAAAAAGGAGGTTCTTTAAACTTTGACAAGGTTCTTTACATTCACACATCTCATTTACAGAAACGGCTATTAAAGAGCCATGTACTGAAAGGTTCTTCAAGGAAACAAAAGTGGTTCCCCTGTGGCACTGTTTCAAAAGAACCCCTCTGGGCACCGTTATTTTAAAGATGTACCAAATGCTGAACATCCGTTATTAGGATTCACTATAATGTCACTATCCAAAAAACATGCATCTCCAAAATGGAAAATATTTCACTTTTTTAATTTGAGTTAATATAAAGAAATATTATTCAAAGTCCTTTCAACATAACTTTCACACATTATAGGATAAAAAGGGCAGTTGATGGGGGGGGGGGGATGGAGACACATGGTGGTTTTGTTTGTTTTGTTTTTTTTTAAAGTGACCATATGCAAATGCTATGTGACGGTATCAACCTCATTCCATAGCACGTGAAATGTGAAGAGAAGAAGGCACGACTTTGTAATGGCTGCTGAAGCCCGATGAAAATCTGTCTTTTCAAAGGAGAGTGCATGATTCAAAGGTTTGTGCCTCTTCAGATCTCTAAGGGCCTGTGAGTCACATCGGAGCACTGCTGATGTTGTTGCAAAAGTGGGCTTCAGCAAATGTGTTTCCATTGCGTCCACCGGAGCGTTGAAAGCCAACATCAGGCACTTACGGTTTCTCTGCACAGGCCATGCATTAGTCATACCTGACATTTACGCTTTACAATTAGCTCCCCATAATGGCGTTTTCCAAGAGAGTCTGTGCTCTCTGGAGCATAACCAGAAATAGCACAACAGAATCATTTCTACAAATAAGGCCTCGTGCTTCGGAGGAGCTACTGAAGCCTGACCAAGCAAATAAACAGCGCTTGTATGTCTTTTTTGCATTACAAACAAAAAAAAATTCATAAAAAATTAATAATTGTAATGAGAGTTCGGAGAAAACGAGACCAAAAAAGCAGCTTCACGAACACACGCAGCAAAGACAAAACATCCCGACTGTCCCTTAGAGAACCCGTCAGTGGAACTTCAGTAAGCACAAGGTGACATCTACACCAGAGACCTTCGTTTAGACCTTGACGACCTATTAAATCTTATGTGTTATGTGTTCATTTCTAATAAGTGCTTTTGTGTCTTTTCTTCCATGATTTTGGCCTGCATACGTTACGTTTTCAAGTTGACTGCTCCCACTCTTGGCACTGGCCAGATATCCATTTTATGTCCATGCTTACACTTCTTGATATGACCAACACTGTATTTATAAGTAATCTACTGTATGTTCGGAAAATTCCACGGCAAGTAGCTATCTGCATTGTGTTTGGTTAGGTGTCATTACAATTCTGTGTTTTTAAAGCTGTTTAATGGTAACCTGGTATGGTAGAGTGTCCGAACAGGTGGAAATGCACTGGGATAACATCCTACGATCAAAACAGGCCAAATATGGACAGAAAAGAAGAAATTTAAAAGAACGTGATGATACCAGGATGACCATGTTATCTAAGTATTGTGTTTTATCTCTTTCATGGCCAGAATGTGCTCGTCATGATGTGAGTCAAGGACATGTAAATACTGCAAATAAGACAAAAAGATGCTGTATAAAATAAAATACGTTTGAGACAAAAGGAAATTGAGGATTTGGTTTGGTGTGGGTGTGTGTGTGTGTGTGTGTACTGGTTCGAAGTGGCTAGAATCCTTTCACTAATACAAATTAATTAATTAATTCATTCATTCATTCATTCTCCTAACTGCTTCTTCCATTAAGGGTTGCAGGGAAGCTGGAGCCAATCCCAGCTGACTGTTGGCCCAAGGCGGGGTTCACCCAGGACAGGAGGCCAACCCATCACAGTGCAAAACAGAGACAGAAAACCACTCACACACAATTTAGAGCATACAATCGACCTTGTGCAGCCTTTGGACAGTGAGAGGAAACTGCAGGAAACCCACGCGAACATGGGGAGACCTTGCAAACTCCACATAGAAAGGCCCCCATGGCCAACCTAGGGAATGAACCCAGGACCTTCTTGCTGTGAGGCGACCGTGCAACCACAAGGAAAACCAGAAGGGTGTTTGTCCGTGAACCGTTCCAGAGCATGAATGAAATCTCTGCTACTGGTTAAAGACACTTTTTTGAAGTAGTAGTGGTAGGAATGAGGGGTCAGAGTTACAGTATCTACAAATAAAGATTTATTATTTACTATCAAAAATCACCCATGAACCTACACATGTCTGAGTTTCCCATGTAGTGCTGATGGTGGTAAAATAGTAGCTGGTATTTCTGCAAATCAGCCCTAGAAAACAGAAATGCATGCACGGCTTTCAAGTTTAAGCGTACTTCACTGATTGCTGAAGTGTGCTCTCTATGCTGGAAGATCATTCTGACATTAAAATGAACATCTTTATAATTAGATGAATGTAGGTCCGCTCATAACGTGTGATTGCACGCTCATCTTGACCCGTTAGCCCACATTTTAAGCATACTTTGGAAACAAATGTCAAATATGTCTTTTTAAAACAAACTGGCCAATTAGGTCGATGGCTCCTTTTTAAAGATTTTTTTTTTAAGACATGTGATATTACTTTCATTTATTGTGTTTCACAGCATTTATATGACAAATTTAAAAGAAATGATCTACTATATTAGGCCCTGTCCACATGGGCGTCTGAATCAAGCGTATTCCTGATGTTTGTGGCGACAGTGAGTGTGGTTCAAACAACGACCAGTTTGCTGTCGAAATACGTTTTTTTTTGGCATCAACTTCTGGCAAAATAAACAAAGAAAACCCCTTTAATTGCATTTGCATGCTGCTAGTTTAGCACTCTTAAGGACCGTATTCGTCCCATGATTCTTCAGTCAGAGTGTGTGGCCCAGTCCCAGTAGTTGCGGGGATGTTATTGCTGTATCAGGAGGATTTTTACCACACCACCTCATGGTTCAGGTCTAATAAAGACACTGATCCATATTTCACTAATACAGTGAAGGATGAAGCTCAAACCCCACAGGTTAAA
>JBBPDA010000152.1:2990287-3005077 GCA_037974385.1 Arnoldichthys spilopterus
ACAATATGTGGAACTACATATAGGTTTATATAGTATATTTTATACACAAATGTCAATTTATATTTTTTGTATTACTTGTAAAGTTAACTTTTTTTTCTTAGTGTTGTATAGTTTTTTAAATTCTATGGTTTTGCCACTTTCTGCTGCTCTTACCTATTGCACTGCCGTAGCAATGCAGATTTCCCACTTGTGGGACTAATAAAGGTTTATTAGCACTTGTAGTTTTTGTATGCACTTGTCACACGTAGTAGTTTTTGTAAGCACTTGGCACATTTATCTATTGCTGTAGTTGCTCTTTGTAGCTAGTGTAAGCACCTGGCATATGCATGTAGTTATTGTACTTGCTCTCTGTAGTAGTAGAGAACTTGACATAAGTATGTATCGAAGTTCCTCTCGGTGGTCTTCCGTGTAGCACCACTCTCAGTGTTGCTCTATGCAAAGCAAATGCTTGATTGTTTCCGCCATCCTGGAAGTCGCTTTGGATAAAAGCGTCGGCCAAATGAATAAATGTAAATGTAAATGTAAATGACATCTCCATCCAGCTTGGCTCATCAGTCATCACTCCCACCAGTGCTGCAAAGGGTCTTGGAGTGATCATTGACGACCAGCTGACCTTCAAGGAGCACATTGCATCAACCTCACGGTCGTGCAGATTTAAACTCTACAACATCCGCAAGATCAGGCCATACCTTCCAGAATATGCCACTCATATATAGTTCAGGCACTGGTGAGGTCTCGCCTCGACTACTGCAACTTACTGCTGGCCGGTCTACCTGCAGCCTCAATCAAGCCACTCCAGAGGATTCAGAATGCAGCAGCTTCCCATCTTGGCGCGAATCAAGTTCAAGTCCTTGATGCTCACCTTCAAGATCATCAATGGATCAACTCCCGCCAACATGAAAACACTGATCCAGACCTACAGACCCACCAGATCACTCAGATCAGCAAGGGATCAGCGGTTGGAGATTCCATCCCAACGCAGGATCAAACACCACTCCAGACCTACATTATTCCTCAATGGTGGAATGAGCTACCCAAGTGACACTAGACCTGCAGAGTCTCTCTTCACATTCAAGAAGCGTCTCAAGACTCAACTGTTCCGCACTCACCTCAGCACATAAGCCTATCGGTCACGTACGACCTATTGCTACCTGATAATTGCCTAGAGCATGTCTCCCAGATGTTCCACTTAGTTTTATTGTAGCACTTGTCAGCTGAATTTATTGTAGCTGCTGTCTGTATTTTACAACTAAGAGAAATGTGTTGGACTCTTTGTAGCACTCACTTCAGCGTTGTCCTGTGCAGCTCTAATGCTTGATTGTTTCCTCTGTCTTGGAAGTTGCTTTGGATAAAAGCATCACCCAATTGAATAAATGTAAGTGAGTAAATGTAGATACAGAGACTTCGGTTTTGAAAATCTAACACAAAGCTTAAACCACAAGACGCAACTAACATCCAAATCTATTTTGCAATTTAAATGGCAGAAAAATCAGACTTTTCCTAACTCTCTCATTTACTCAGGGGTATGTTTTGGGGCATTCCTAATGGTTTATTGGATTTTCAGCCCATCACCTCACCTTTAAAAGGCAGGGGTGTACGAGCTATAGCAGATTGCTACTATAATGGAATGTTTACCTGGTAAACCAGAACAGTTTTCAGTCAAGGTAATGATTTGTGTGTGATGTGAAAGTCCATGGGAGCAACACTGTTTCATCGAAACATCTAAAAATCTATATTTTTAATGATTTAATTTGAAAATATGCATGCATGGTGTGAAAACGAGCAATACGCTGCTATGAATCTAGTACAATGACTTGTGCTTTCCGGGCTGTAATGAATCCTAGAGGAGACTTGGACGCAAGTGCAAGTAAAGGTCTGTTTATTTAAAAGTGAGATTCCAAAAATTATCCAAAAGTTATCCAAAAACAGGTCAAGCGGGGCAAAAACAGGATCATCAAGGGCCAATGCAAAATTAAAGCAAGGTCAATGCTTTTAATTTAGGCAGATAATTGCTCGTTTTACTCCTTGTCTTAATCCTTTTCTCTCCTTAAGGCAGCCATGTTGCAAAGTTTTGCCACTCAGTCTGACTGAGGGGCCACGTTCCAGTGGGAAAGAGAGGTCAGTGCATACCCTGTATGCACACTCAGTTAGGGCAATTCATTAAACTTGTATGCGCGCAAAGCTTTTAAGCACAGTACACAGACTTATGTGGTTTTATCTATGACAACCAGCACATAGAAGCAGTCTATTTAAAATGTTTATGCACTTCAGCTTCCACCATATGATAATCCATGAGCAGCAGCTTGAAGTCACACAGTACTTGGTTATATGTGTCTTGGAGGAACTGAATGCTAGCCATCAGTCTTCTGGGCTGTACATGCGTCATGAAATATTGGAGACTTAGATAGGCCTGAATTGTTGAAGACCAACACTGGGGGAGAACAGAGGGCCAAAGTAAGTAAAAAATTAAAAGCAAAGAATTTCTTTTCTCACTGTGTAAGTAAGTATTACAGATTGCATCAGAGCAATCTATAATAAAGCTCTCTCCACACTCTCCTGGTGCAGAGGCTGTGAAGAGCTGTCGTGGGGGGGGCGGCTCTCAGCTATAGGATGAACTCTGAATATACTGCTTCAGGCCAAAATAGACAGAAAGACGCTGTGGTAAGACTGATCTTATCAAAGCAAGGTAGTACTCCACAGCGTTCCTCTTAGGAAAGGGCAATTCTCTCAAGAGAATGCGGTTGCATGATTGCATGATGAATGATATGCAAATACTGAGCAACGTACACAGAAAGCATGAAAGTTGTGATTTCATTGTACATTCTTAAAAAATAAAAGTCCCTCAATGCTTTTTTTGGTGATTGGACATAAAATCATATCGACACTGTCCATAGAAAAACAGCATCTCCAATTTTCTTTCTTTGATTTTTTACATCGACACAGCAGTCAGACTTTCCATCGTGCGAAACTTCCATGATGAACAGACCAATAGAAATGGTCCAAAATCACATGTTCGAAAATGTTCCTGCGTTAACTTTAGAAGTAAGTTACTTCTACGTTTAACGTTAGAAGTAAAGATCTTTTTTTTCTTCTCTTGTAAAAGTTCAAATTTTGGAGATTCTTGTTTTTTCATGGATGACGATATGCAAAAATGTGAACATTCCCAAGTCAAATTACATGCTTTGTTAAGGACCCCTATCCAGTGAGAAAAAGGTTAAATGGACCCTCACCCCTAATAGTTAACTTTCTGAATAATTGTCTGTGGTTGTTATAAGTTAAAGTAAACCTTTATTAGTCCCACAAGTGGAAAATCTGCATTGCTACGGCAGTACAATAAGTAAGAGCAGCAGAAAGTGGCAAAACCATAGAATTTAAAAAAACTATACAACACTAAGATAAAAAAGTAAACTTTAAAAGTAATACAAAAAATATAAATTGACATTTGTGTATAAAATATACTATATAAACCTATATGTAGTTCCACATATTGTACACTTAGAATAAGCAGATGTATGTACATTAGAGGTAATAAGATATTTTATTTATTTATAAATGTATTTATTTTTTTGTTATCATGGTAAACTTTACCACAGTATTCTTTCATGCACATAGATAAAGCCCTATGATGATTTGTTTACCATATTTGCCATCCCTAAATCAATTACCTATACCAATAAAAGTCCTATCATAAAGTATGTTTATAGGCTGTTGGTTCTGAAATGTGGGAATGAAGGACTGGTTTGTATGGCACAAGTTCATTCTTGAGGTATGTCACTTTTTTATTAACAGCTTTATTGCAGTTTCATTGCTCTGTGGCAACAGGGCTTTCCTGGTTGTTTTGGGCAATGGTAGCCTAGTGTTTAAGACCTTGTTGTATTAGTACACAATATTTCTAATATTGCTAATTCCCCTCATGCTGCTGAAACAGCTCTGACTGTGGTGGACCCCTTTCTATCAGAGTCAACGTTCATCACAGTAGCTCTACTGGGGGATCAAACCAGTGGGCTAACCTTAGCTCCTCACATTAACCTGTCAATCTTGGGGGCCCACCGATTGTCCTTCCTTGGATCACTTGTGGTAGGTAGTAACTACTGCATAACAGCAACACTCCACAAGACCTATCGCTTTGGAGATGCACTGGCCTGGTCATCTAACCACTGCAAAAACAACAAGAATAAGCCCCAGTATTTGAATGAATTTCAGGACATGAACAAAGTTTGTAAAGTGAAATATTTGTATAATGGCACAATTTAACTATTTATTTAAACTTTTAAAATGATATATGTATGAGTAATAAAGGAGATTATATGGGGTAATGTCAACAGGCACTGACAAAGGCTCAGAAATTCTATATTAAATGGTTTTACAGCTCAAATTGGTGTTCTGCTGCTGCTGCACGTGTGATGGGTTACATGCATAGGTGTCACGGTTCTGTAGTGATGCAGGAGACAAATGCTGGTAAAATTGAAGATGTTTATTAAGAATTCTAATATCCAAAGGAAGGTCCAACACCGAAGCAAACAAACTGTGTCACAGGCAATCCAACTCATAAACTTGGTCCAGCAAAAAGGTCAAAACACACGGCAAACAGGTACATCCAAGAGTGAGCAAGACAAGGTCAAAATCCAGGCAGAAGTCAAAAACACGGCGAACAGATATAACAAGGGCAAGGCAAAAATCAGAATCCAAGTACCAAAAACCAGAAAATCCAAACACTAACTATAACGCTCAGAATCGCAGGTAACTGACGAGACTTCGCGTCCTCCTGCTGGTCTGGTTCCCTTTTAAAGGCCTGCCCTGATTAGTCCCCATGAGTTTCAGCTGGGAGGGGCGTGGCACCTAATATTCAGGAGAGGCCGACCTTGCACGCCCTCTGGGGGGAGCCTCAGCTCCCCTTACAATAGGTCACATTTTGTTGTGGTGCACTTTCTGTGATTGTGTTCACAATGACAAATAAGTCACTTTCACTCACTTTTATTAAAAAAAAAAATAACATTTTGTTTTGTGGGTTTTCAGTTTTGGTTTGTGAGTTGTTTTGGGAAAAATCTCGTTTCCCCTCTTGATGAATTCAAAGTGCCAAGTGAACACAGCTTGAAACATATTTGTTATTGGCTTTGATGGCAGGTCAAGGGCTTGTAGTGACTTGATTCCAGGCATGGCATGCACAACACCTCACATCTTGTTGCCTTTTGTTCCCATTTGTCTGTGGGTGTTTATCCAGCTTTAGCAGGTGCTGCTACAGACAGGCTTTCTTTTCATTCCAAAAGTGTATTGACAGTGTCCCAGTCAAGCAGGTGCCTGATTGTCACCAAGTCCACAATGGCCTGTTTCCAAGTGTGGAGAGTACCCCCCCCCTCCCCTTCACACCAAAGATGCTTTCCTCTGTAATGTGCCATTCATCCAAGAGAATCAGATGCTTTCACGGCGGCCTGTGCTGCCAGTCATTGAAACCAAGCCGCACGGCTCCAAATGAAGATGTGGAAATCCAATCTATGTTCCAGCCGGAGAAGCAAGCAATTTTCTCCCGCCGCCCCTCTATTGATCTCGGGGGCTACGCATTCGAAGCCCAACCGCTTACTGGACACAGGAAGTGGAGTGCTGCACCAAATGCTGAGGGGATTTGAGACAAAACAATTGAGCCGAGGCGATTTTTTCCCAATTTTCACACAATACCAAAAAGCCCAAGGGGGTTCATGGAGGCAGCCAAGACTGACAGCACATCGTGAGATGTACATTATAGCCAAAGCTTCTCATAGATGAACTCCATGTTAGGAGAGAAAACTGACTTATTGTCTGGGAGAAAACAATGTCCTTAGCTGTCTTTCACACCCTCCTGTGAGAGCCTTTGTTGTTTATGCGTAAGTAAGTCTGATGTATGAGGTTTCAGCATATTTCCCCTCAGGGAAGTCGTTTGTGCTTGCTTAGGGTGCTCTTTAAGCTCCTCTACTTCAATCTGCACTGAATGCAAGGGCATGCAATAATAACATGTCCCATTTGTATTATTTGAGATATATATATATATGTGTGTGTGTGTGTGGACCTAAATGTATATGTAGGTATGCATTATATATGCATATATGCTCATATTCATGCCATATGCACATGTTCTTAAAGAAGTGCTGCTTTTTAAATCAGGTGAGGCAGTAAAGTCAGTGGTGTATTGTTAAATCATATTGAAGTGGCATGTTTTAGTAACGTGCAGCTACACAACGCTCATTACTGGCACTCAAAAGGCCCCTCGTTCCCTGTGGATAGGGGAGTAGTCATCCTTGAAGAGGCCGTTCCAAACAGGAGAGAAATGTTTTATCACAGAACAAAGGTGTTCAGTCAGAATAACTGCATATTGACCCTTGCAGTGACCCTTCCCTCTAAGGCCCTTTTTTCAAAGTCACAGATCATTTCCTCTTGCCTTATTGATTCAAAACTGAGGTCAACTGGGTCTGGCCCATGCATTGTTTCGTCATTCATTTACTTAAGCGTTTGTCCTTTAATTCTCCTTTACTTGACTATACATATATATTTAAAAGAAATTGCTGAAGCTAACTCAGAACGTAACTTTAGCCATAACCTCGTAAAATAAAAAAAAACAAGCATTTGTAAAGAATATTTTACTCTCAGGAAATGTTTGACTTTAAAATACAGAAAACACCCCCCCACACACACACACACACACTGGTTTTGCTATCTTTGTGAAGTACATTCCACTGACTTCTGTGATATTGTATTACAATAATACTATAACGACACCCAAACCCAACTCCAACCTTAGCCTCAGTAAACAACAGACAATCTTTTTGCTCATTTAGTTTTTCCTGAAAAACTTTTAATTTATGGAGAAAACAACATGGTTCCTTGTGAGGAGCAGCAAAACGTCCTCACTTCTACAGATTACCCTGTATTTCTATCATTATTAGGACATTTGGTCCTCACAAAGAGTTCTATACTTGTGCAAACACACACACGCACAGTTTTTTCAAGACTTTTGGGCCCCAAAATACTGTCACACACAGTATTACTGCATTTGTGAGGACATTCAATTGGCTGAATTGATTTCCGCTCATTTAGTTTTTCCAAAATAGGAATATGAGGTGAAAATAGCCTGTTTCCTTGTCCCACTTCCACAAATCATCATTATGAGAGCATGTATTTCCCACAAAAGACACACACACACACACACACACACACACACACACATGCATGATTTCATACAAAAACCCTACATTACTGGGAACCAGTGTCTGATTAGCCTTTTGAAAAACATTGGAGGATAATAATTTACTTAAAACCGAGGGGACGAGCACAGGGACAAAGCTATAAAACGTTCCTGCGGTTCTCAGCTCTCAGTAATATGATTTAAAAGCTACATAACAGCTAGCCATTTTCACCCACGCACAATGTTAATCTCCACTAAACTCAATTTGATTTTCTTTCTCACCAACTGTGGCCAACTAGGCAAAACCTCAATGGTCTTTATCATGTGGCATTAGCAAAGTGAACATCTAATAGCTGTGAGTTTCATTCCCCGGGGTGTGGAACATCTTCAGAGAGGATATATACGTGTAGTTGAGGATTTTGCTAAAGGTGTAAACAGCTTCCAGGCAGCAGCAACATTAGCGGGGGATTATAGATGCCATGCTGAGAGCCTGTTGGTTCTCCATCAGCACTTGTTTATATAGAGTGGAGAGAAAAAAATATGTGCTACCACTTAAAAGTCTGTAATCACTGTAACTTAAAGTGAGTGATTAGTTGTCATTGTGAAAACATCACACCACAACAAGATATGACCTCTACATTTAACCCATCGGTGTAGGCAGCGGACCTGGGAATGGTACTTTGCTTACTAGTACCTCAGTGGTACTTGTAGTGGTCTGGGACTTGAACCAGCGACCTTTAGGGGCAACCCCCTAACCATTACACCACCACTGCATGTATATTAACATATTGAAGTGAAGTGAAAGTGACATTTGTCATTATGAACACACTCAAGTACCACAATGAAATGTGACCTCTGCATTTAACCCATCACACGTGCACACGTGGAGCAGAGGGCAGCTATTGCCAGCACCCAGGGAGCAGGGTAGTGGGATGGTACCTTACTCAAGGGAACCTCAGTGGTCCCCCGGCTGGGACTTGAACCTGCAAATTTCAGGTCCTAAAGGCAGCATCCTAACCACTAGACCATCACTGCCCGATAGCATATATTATCGTTATATGCAATAATACCTTGTCATGCATATTTTAGCATTACACATGGGCAGTGGTGGCCTAGTTGTTAGGACATTGGCCTTGGGACCTGAAGGTCACAGGTTCAAGTCCTGGCCCGGGCACTACTGAGGTACCCTTGAGCAAGGTGCCGTCCCGCTACACTGCTCCATGTCTTAGAAGTCGCTTTAAATAAAAGTGTCAGCCAAATAATTATTTATTTAATTAAAAAAAAAATATTTAAGGATAAATAGTACACTGCAATTATCTACTTAAATTTATTTACCGTCATCTTTTAAGATCTGGTTCCCAAATTGACCATATTATTTTTACTTTTCTGTTCAAATTTTGCCTTTTGTAAAAAATAAAAGCTGTAAAAAAATATGTATAAAAACTTTTGATCAAACTGTTCAGCTACTGGAAGCCAATGAAATTTTAGGGTAAACATTTCGTACTGTACAGGACTCTCTGAGGCCACAAAGCAAAGCTACCATTGGTGCTGTAGAAGCTCAGAGGTAGGTGGACAGGCAAAGCCAGGTGACGGGTGGCAGCGGCAAGCAGTGCAAGAAGTAAGCACAACTCTAAAACAATTTCAAGGATCACACTGGTGTCAGCCAATAAAATCACAGATTGGATTGGAGAATTGGCCGAATCCTCCTAAGTGCAGTGTGAAATGCACAAGCTGGGAAGTGGTGAACAGTAACACCAGGAAAACAACAAAGTAAAAGTAGCCGCCCCGCCCCTGCTGAAGGAGAGGGACGCTGGATGGTGGTGTGCTGTGGGCTGATGCATCGTTCGGAGTCGGTCTTAGGGTGCTTGTATTGACGCCTGAGGGTTTCTCTGATCCTATGATAGGGGTGACGATAGGGGTTGTTTTGCTGCCTTGGGAACAAATAGATAGACTGGACTCATTTGCAGCCCCTTCTCAGCAGAGCCCCTTCGCCGCATGCCAAGCAGAGCGGTGCACTGGAGGTGCCACAGTTTGCTTCCATATAGAGATGGCTTCTCACTCTCTCTCTCTCTCTCTCTCTTTCTCTGTCTTGCTCTCTCCCCCTTCGTGCATTCAGACACAAATCCCGACCTCTGTTAGAGCAGCAAATGCCAAACAGTGAAGCACGACCAACTGTGAAATTGTAACAATCGGGAGCTTCATGTTGATCTGACAGTAAAGGGGGCCCAGAGCTGAAAAGAGCAGCACAGGGACCGTCTCACTCTCCTTCGCTCTGACATTTACAGGCTAGCGTTCACAGACCATGCTGCTTGCTTACACTTTAGACTGCTCCTCCAAAGTACTACAGATAGCCAACCATAAACAGATCTATGTCCTACATTTTTCTTGTATTTTATGTCTTTCCCTATAGATTTATTTATGATGTTTTTAGTGTGTGAATTATGTACAAAAAATAATCATAATTGATGATCATTTACCAAACCCTGCTTACTGTGCCTAATTCAGAAAGCAGCCCAAGCTGAAACACCTCTTATGACTTCTCCGTGAATGGGCGAAGCTTAGTTTCCATGCGCTGAATGGGCAATGACCAGTAATAAAATTATCTGCTTGATACTGAGTGTGTCCCTCATGCTGCTGAAACAGCTCTGACTCTGGTGCACTGTGTGTTCTGACCCCTTTCTATCAGAGTCAGCATCACTTTTTAAATCACAGTAGCTCTTTTGTTGGATCAGACCAGACTGGCTAGCCTTCACTCCCCACATGCATCAGTGAGCACTGGATCCCCACTGTTCACCCGATTCACCAGTCGTCCTTCCTTGGATCACTTTTGGTAGGTTGTAACTACTGCACATCTGGAACACTCCACAAGACCTGCTGTTTTGGAGATGCTCCGACTCGTCCATCCATCACAATAAGGTCCTTGTCAAAGTGGCTCAGATCCTTTTGCCTGCTCATTTTTCCTGCTTCCAGCACATCAGTTTCAAGAACTGACTGTTCACTTGCTGCCTAATATACTCCAAAGGTACATCAAACTCTTTTATTAGAAAAACAAGCTTTTTTCCATGATCTGGGCACATTATCAGCAACCAGGATAAAAAGTAGAGATGTGGGCAGTGGAGGCCTAGTGGTTAGGACACACTTGCCCGTGTGAACTGAAGGTCGCAGGTTCAAGTCCCGGCCTGGGCACCACTGAGGTACCATTGAGCAAAGGTACCATCCCAAAACACTGCCCTGTTGGTAGCTGCCCTCTGCTCCACGTGTGCACGTGTGATGGCTTAAATGCAGAGGTCACATTACATTGTGGTGCTTGAGTGTGTTCACAATGACAAATAGTCACTTTGCACCGATGTGGGATTTGTAGACTGATGCGGAAAGATATAACATGCCACTCATATTTACTTCTGTAAACTATTTCAGAAATAATTCATAAACGTAATGATGCTAATGTGAAATCTGTTTCCCTTATTCTATTGATGGCAACATCGTAATGTAAACAGATGTACTGTATCAAGCATTCACATCACCACAGCAGTCATAAAGTTCCTTTAAAAATCTAAATTTAATTTGCTTCTAAAATTACCATTAAATGACCATTCCCTCTCCCTTCAGTGCTTCTCACCATATGGAAAACTCCCTGTTTGCTGGTGCTGCACTCTTGAATAAGACATACATTTTTTTGTTTCATGCTTAAACAGGGCACATGCTTCTCAAACTCCTTCTGAATACAGAAGTAAAGCAGCTATTTTCCCATTTAACAATATTAAATGCTGTTTTGAAGCCCTGACAGTAACAGCCTGTGTGATTGGCAGTTTCGGCAGTGATGCTTTTAATGTATATGAAAGTACGAGCTGAAGCATTTTAATTTGGACACTGTCACCACTGCGTGATAAGATGATGCACCGAATGTTTCGAGCTCTAGGAAAAGCAGCCTAATTTTATTACACAAAAGCACAAGACTAAACTCCTCCAGCCTCGCCTCGTGCCTCAGGCAGTGGGGATGGAGATAGAAGAGGTTGCAGGAGTTGATTAAAAAGCTGTAAAGCCAGGGAGAGTTGTGGGACTGCGCCGTGACCTCTAGGTTTTGAGTGTAGCAAATTGAAAGCCGATAACCTCCAGCAAAGCTTCCCTACAGCAACAGCTAAAGAGGGTCGGTGGCTATGGTGCTGGCTAAAGAGGAATTAACTCAGAGAGTGTGGGGTTATATACAGGGTCATAACTATAAGATGAAAGCTGTACTTCACCCATTTCAGCTTTGGTTTTGTAAATAGAATCGGTTAGGGTCTTTCTGTGAGCTTTCTGTCTGCCAGTCATGATGAGAGTTTTATGATCACCATATTCCGAAATGCAACAAAACACCACTGTCTAAAATCCCTTTTTTTTTGGTTAATGCTGTCCATCAAAACTTCAAATTTCAAAGCATAAGTGGCACATTATATTCACCACTGCTGGACTGAATTAGAATAGACTTACAATGGACTGACAGGCTGCTTGGACAGGCCACAGTGTTATATGAATGCATATCAGTTTCTTGATACCAGAGGTGGGAACAAATCACTGAGCTGCAAGTAAAAAGTAAGTCTCAGGTCTAAAGTTCTTAGTCAAGTCCCAAGTCTCAAAGCAGGTCACATTAGCTCTAAAATCAGTTCTTCTATACTAGATTAACAGTCCTAATACTTAGGGCAATGGTGGTGTAACCATTAGGGAGTTGCCCTTGTGAGCTGAAGGTCGCTGATTCAAATCTCACTGCGGTACCGTGAGCAAGGCACCGTCCCCAAAGTGCTGTCCCCCCACATCACATTTTGTTGTTCCGTGCTGTGTTCACAATGATAATGAATAATCACCCACTCACTTAAACAAGCTGTTATGTGTTATGACAGTGACTATTTGTCATTGTGAACACACTCAAGCACCACAATGAAATGTGACCTCTGTATTTAACCCATCACACGTGCAGCAGCAGGCAGCTACCAACAGCGCCCGGGAGGCAGTGTAGCGGAACGGTACCTTCCTAAAGAGTACCTCAGTGGTGCCCAGCTCGAGACTTGAACCTGCAACCCAGGTCCCAAGGGCAAAGTCCTAACCACTAGGCACCACTGCCCTATACATGATGCCACTGTATACAGCCCTATTTAATGGATGGATGTTAGTAACAGTTGAAAGTTGGTCAGTGTGAACACACCCTATCACACAAAGTGCACCCAAAAAAAATGTGGCCTTTGCATTTAACCCATTCACACGTGAAGCTGCGTGCTGCTATCAGCAGCACCCAGGGAGCAGTGTAGTGGGACGGCACTTTGCTCAAGGGCACCTCAGTGGTACGTGGGCCAGGACTTGAACCTGCAACCCTCTGATCACAAGGGCAAGTCTCCAACCACTAGGCCTCCACTGCCTATTTACTGTATGGTCTTATGTTACTCTTATATTACTCTTACAGTATGATGGTCTCTTTAAATAGAGTACACATTAAATATACTTAACAATTATTAAAAAAAACAAAGAAACCAACAAATTTCACCAATCAGCTGCTTTTCCCAGTGTTGCCCTTCCTGGCAAGCAATTCAAAAGTCAGATCTGTGGCTTTTAAGCATTTAACTGCAGTCACTATGGCAAATATACTGCATATTTTCAAAGCTGAATATAACATTTAAATATAACCACTGGTTGTTTTAAATTCAGACGACGAACACATGAATAAAAATCTCTGAACAAACAAATGAGAGTAATGTGCCCATTACTACCATGAGGAAGAGATAAGCCCAGTGGTAAATTGCTATAGTGAGCCTGGGGTTTAATGTCTGAGGCAAGGCTTATTGAGGCTGGTTTGAATGCTGCTTGTTTCCAGCTTATGGAGCCAAACTCAAATTCTCACACTCTTTCACATATCCTTCAAAATAAAATAAGCAAAAACAGCCATGAACACTGACCAAATTACTGTAAGGGGGATATATAGCCTAAACAGCTTTGATGCAGGTCTAGCACACCTACGCCAGAAGGCAAAACCATTTACATGGACAGTAACCAATGTGCAGCTGGACACTTCACTGCTTCATACCATTATGTTTTTACAGACCACAGACTTTTAATACATTCTACGAACAATTTGTTTACTGTATTATTGAAATTTTAAAGCAAGGTGAAATGCTTGAGAGAAGCAGCCAAAAATTACAATGTGTCAGGCAATGTCCAAAGCGGAAAACACAGTTTCAGGGGGAAACAGTGGCTGTAAATGCATAAAAATGCATAGACTTTGTGCAAATAAACTAGGGAAAAAATACTAGGGTTTGCTTAGCTGCCCATGTGCTTCAGATAGGTTTTCCTTTTCAGTAAATGAAATCATTCAGCTCATACCTCCATGTAGTCGATATGTTGCTGGTGTTCTTGAAAATTGGTCCTACTAGACATGGTTCCAAAAGGCTTTCCCAGCAAGATGAAAATGCTTCAGAGACCCAAAACAGGCCTTATATTGTTTGTATGCTTATATTGGATTTGTTCAGACTGGAAGAACTTTTTTTTGTAGTTCTTAGAACTGATGGAGGAATGATTGTAGTCCTAAGAAAGCAGTTTTGAGGGACTGTTTTAGCTCCTACTACAGGTTAGGTATTTTCTCACACTAGTGCAACCAGTGAGTGAAGTAAGTGTACAATGATTGATCACAAACAGTGACTGGTCCAGACATAAGCGTACCTCTATTTGCAACCTCTATTTGTGACCAGTACACATGAACACCAGATATAGGTTTTTTAAAATGGGAAAGAAACCCAAACAAATGAACTGAAAGAGAAGTCCATGCCTAATGAAGCCAATATGCAACAGAGACTATACAACATAATGTTGATGCATCGAAGTGCTTCGACCGCAGCATCCGGAATCTTCTTGTATGCAGTCACTGCAACAAAAAATTAACTGGCCTATAACCATTCATTGTTCATACTGGGGGTGCAAATGCAAATGAGTTTTCCTTAAAGGAGCTTAACAGAGGTTAGTTCCTCTCAAAGAACCCATACAGAAATGAAATATATTACAATGTTGAAATAAACATAACAATAAACAACAATAATATATGAAAGTCAAATTCCTTGTTAACATTATACATTTTACTTATTTAAAATGTGAATTCAAAGATATAAATATATACTAAGTATATACTAAATACTAAGTTTTGTATTTATAGTGGCCAAACAGGCATATTTCTATCTTTTTTTGGACAGTCCTAGAAAATTTTGGACAATTCTAGAAACTTCAGGAAGTCTACTTGGCATTTAGAGTGAATGGAGAATGAAAAATGTTCTTGAAAATGGATGCATTTCTAAATGTCATGGTCCTGAGCACAAAGCTTTTGTGGAAAAATAGCCATTTTCTATTTATTTTATATATATATATTTAATTTAAATATATTTTAAAAAATACAATATATGAAAGTTTTTGGGCAGTATATTATGTGTCTATTATGTAATTGGTTATATATGGTTGGTAATATATATATATTTAACCTGGTATGAATACATTATCTATAATATATTTTATAATATATATATAGTTTTTATAACAAATCCCAAGAAGTCCATCCATCCATCCATCCATCCATTTTCCAACCGCTTCTTCCATTTCCGGGTCACGGGGAAGCTGGAGCCAATCCC
>JBBPDA010000152.1:3010291-3020997 GCA_037974385.1 Arnoldichthys spilopterus
CAATATCTATTGGTCCATTTATAATGAATTGCCTAGATAATGGCCAGCTGACATTATGTCTTAGTGAAAAGAAAATGTAAGCACAACATGTAGGTTGGTCATGTCCAATGCCAATTCTTGACTAGAGGGGTAGAAAGTTGCTCCTAGCACTCGGATATGAAGCAGTGGAACTGCTCTGGAGAGATGTATCTCCATTCCAGAATCTTTGGAATACGCTGGAGTGGAGTGGATCCAAAATAATCATCCAGCATTAGGACCTGATCTCACTAATGCTCTTGTGGCTGAAGGCCATCAAGCGTTCCAACATCTAGTGTAAAGCATTCCCAGTAGTGGCTGTTCCTACAGCAAACTGGACAAACTGCCCTATTAATACCATTGATTTCACAGGAAACACAGGTGTCTACAAACTTTTGAACACATGGTGATACCTCACTTTCAGCAAGATGCCCCAGCAAAGTCTCCAAAGAGCAGAAGATACAGTTGAGAGAATCAGAAGTTATGATACTAACCATATGTTGCTGCTCTCAGGTTGTGTGTGTGACACTCAGGGACTGTCAACACACACACACAAAACTAGTCCTTAACTTTATATTTATTTACTAATATTTAACTTTATGCTGCTATTCTTCCTGCTCCCTGTGTCATTGTTTACAATCACATTATTGCATTTTTTTGGCACATCCTGCTACTTTGCAACTGGTAGTCCCATAACTGTGCACTGGTCACGTTCTTTGTTTGTACCTGTCTGTCTTTGCACTGTCCTGCAATGTTTGCACATCCTTGCACACACTGCACTTTATGTTGTCAGTTTTTGTGGCTCTGTGTTTCATGCAGCACCGTGGTTCTGGAGAAACGTTGTTTCATTTTACTGTGTACTGTGTGAACTGTATATGGTGAAATGACAGTAAAAGCCTACTTGACTTGACGGGTAAACACATCTAGACATGCATACAGTTACACACCAGTATAGTCATTAAAAGCTTGCATGTGTACACACAGCCCCAAAAGAAAAAAGGCCTAACCATTGCAGCATTGAAAACAGCCAAGATGCAGCAGAGAAAGGAAAGAAATGGAAATGAGAAATGCACATTAACACAAACTAAGAATAGACTGCCTCATTTGAACACACACGCATCTTCAGAAACCTCCCACTTGCAGAAACCAGAAACATCAGACTCAGTTGTAAAAGTATTTAGAATCATCATGACCGCTAACAAAGGCAGCATGGTGGTGCAGTGGTTAGTGCTGTCACCTCACAGCAAGAAGGTCCTGGGTTTGATCCCTGGGACAGCCATAAGTACCCTTCTGTGTGGAGTTTATGAGTTGTCCCCATGTTTGTGTGGGTTTCCTAGTTTTAGGCCCATAGTCAATTGGGATAGGCTCAGAATAAGCTTTCTATGGTATCTAAGTAAATGTAGCCAAATATGCTCTCCCATTGGTCAGACCTTCAGGTGCTATAAATCATACTTACGAAGTGCCGCAGGAATCAACCAATTATGTTTTGATTCCAGCAGGGACCAATTTCATGTGGAGAAACATCACGCAAGGCCTGTTGGATGTCCTAGATAAGTCACTGACTGAACATGAGCGGTAGCGTAACCAATGGGTTTCATAACCATTGGGTTTCATTACCCATTACATAAATGTGTAAAATATGTATGCCAAGCTTCAAATAACACATCGAACAGTTTTTACAAGCTTGTGGTGTAGGTGTTTTATCTAGAATGACCAAAACCTGTTCATGTGCAGTGCTGTGCTAACATGCTACTAGACAATAGCAGACAAAAGCATTATTGTAGAGGTGGGTTTTCTTCATTATCCCTTTGCTATGTTTTGCTCAAACCGAGGGCCCAGCTCTAATAGTCACATTTCACAACCACATTATAAATTAAGTGAGGAGAGCCCATATGAACAGCTCTATGTTTCACCTTATTGATTAAAAGTCATTGTGGCCCATCTGTACAGAACTGCTGCCCCTTGTCTTCTATAACCAGATCACCCATCACTGGGATCCTTATCTCCACCTAACTAGTCGCAGATTAGTTCAACTACCAAAGATATGTTATGGTAGATATGTTCCAAGCTAAAGCACTGTAGTCGATGCTGCCTCTTTTAACTGAGACCGTTTCTTTTCTTTTGGTTGTTATTGCTATCGACCAGAGAAGGATGGGTTCCCCTTAAGCCTTGGTTCCTCCCAAAGTTTTTTTCTACAGCTTATGGAGTTTCTCCTGGCCTCTGTCACCTTTGGTTTGCTCATTAAGGGCTCGGACACCGATTCTGTAAAGCTGCTTTGTGACGACATCAGTTGTAAAAAGCGCTCGACTTGACTTGGACTTAACCACATTATGTCACAATGTTCTTTTCTGGGCACATTGTAGATATTGTCGGTGCCTTAAGTGCAATGACCAGCTGCATTCTCACTAACAAAGGAACCTAAGGGGCTCTGTGTAATTTGATTTACCACAGCGTGGTGCAATGTTTAAAGAAATAAATTGTTTTGTACTCATAGTTTAGTGGCACCACTGGCTAGACCTCAGAATAACTAAAAACGTCTTGAAATATTGTGATATTGTATTTTTGCCGTAACTGCCCACCCCCTGTCAACTCTGAATCCAAAAGCAGCTCTGTAGCTAAAGACTCTATAAAATAAAGGTGACCAATAAAGGTTTAAGGGAGGAGCCACTTTTGGTTGCCCAATTTAAAAATTATTTCTGTAAGGTTTTTCAAAGAACCATCCCTTTAAATGAGATGTGTAAGTATGAGAACCCATTTTAGGTTTAAAGAACCTCCACATGATGCAAAGGTTCTGTACCATTTAAATATTTCTCCTAGAACTGTACACAACCAGAACCATACAAGAACCTCACTTCCAAAAAGACCATGGCACAAACGGCCTAAACGGCAGGTGTCTCCTTTATTGTGTAAAATGTCCATCTTAAGAGCAGACTCTATGACCAGAACCCATGTACTGGAGAGATGGGGTGCTGTTACAAGGTGGCTGATGAAATAACAGAGAGATGTGAAATGTGCGGTGTGTAGGGTTTATTAAATAGAGTGGAATGGAGGTTGTGAGGTGATACCATTTTGCTTGCACTTACAGGTCTGCACTCATGTGTAGTCTTTTATGCTGCTTTGTCCTTTGCTGAAATGAGGGGAAAAAAGGGAAATATTGGTAAAGTTATGAACAGATCATCTATATCAATAACAACAATGGGATACAGTATAAATGGCTACATTAAGACAGCATGCTACTGCCATCTAGTGGCTCTATGGCCCTGGTGAGGCATGCTTTGGTACATACAAGGGTATTTTCAATTCCCACAAGCTAATGGTCAAGCCTTACAAAGAGTCTTCCTCCTCACAAATGCAAGTGTTCCCCAAACCGAATCCTGCATAGTTTCATTTATTCTCTGCCTTTGATACACATGACTGAGCTCATGAAGATTGATAATTAGCCGATGAGCTGGATCAGGTATGTGGGGGCAGGAAATAGCTGCGATTAGGTTTGTAAACTACTGCTTTCAAGGACCAGAGACTGTGACATGTAAATAATTTTCCAGCCCTGGTCCTGGAGCTCCCAGCTCTGCATATATGTGTTTTCCCTGCTCCAACTAAGCAGCTCGCTAACAAGCCAAAAGGGTTGAAGTGATTCGAGTGTGTGAGTGAGTGAGTGAGTGTTGGCGCTGGGGAACACACTGCAAGAAATTCCCTTTACAAAAACTGACTGAAATCAGACTACAAAATCAAAGTCTGTCATTAGGGTAATATGCAATAATACGCAATAATATCTACTGTCAAACGTCTCAAAGTTTCTTAAATTAGTACAATACAGTCTTACCAAGAGCCTAACATTTCTGAGTCTCTGAATCTAATTTTTGTGCTTGAAAACACAATCTTAGAAGTTTAGATTACACAGCGTTACACACTTTTTGTTCCTGGCTTTTAAGTGTTATATTTCAACTGCTTATGTCTAAATCCTATGTAAAAATGTCTCTATTCATTACAAAATTTTATGGCCAAAGCCCACAGAGGGTTTGTATTTATAGTGGCAAAACAACCAATTTTGAAATCTTTTCTGGACAGTCCCAGAAAGTTCTAGAAAATGTAAAAGATTCCAGAAAGTTCTGGGAAAAGTTTTTACCGTTCCAGAATATACTGGAAGCCTGCTTAACATTTAAGTGAAAATTTGTCATTGTGAACACACTCAAGCACCACAACAAAATGCACTTCTGCATTTAAGCCATCACATGTGGAGCAGCAGGCAGCTATCAACAGCACCTGGGGAGCAGTGTAGTGGAACGGTACCTTGCTCAAGGGTACCCCAGGGGTGCCTGGGCTGGGACTCAAACCTGCAACCTTCAGGTCTCAAAGGCAGCATCCTAACCACTAGGCCACCAAAGTGAATGGAGAATCTTCTTGAAAACAGATACACTTCAAAATGTCATTGTATTAAGCACAGAAGCAATGTTTTTGTGGAACAACAGCCATTTTCTATTGGTTTTAGGTATAAAGGATTGGGAAAACACTATTTGTACTCAGGAACAACAACACAAAAAACTTTTTTATAAATAAGACTTATTGCCTTGAAACTAGAATTGTATTTGCCATTTATTTTTGTTTGTTTGATATTGGGGTTATTTTTGCAGTGGAGATTGAGGGGACCTCCAGGACCGACCATTTATGGAAGGGATGGGCAGCTCTGGTCCCGGAGAGCCAGTGTCCAGCACAGTTTGGTAGCTCCCCTTCACAAATACACCTGGTTCAACTCAGCCTGTTAATTGCCAGGTTCAGCGAGTGTGTTTGAGAAGGGAAACTACCAAACTCTGCTGGACACTGACCTTCCAGGACCAGAGTTGCTCAACCCTGATTTATGGTATCAGTCCCTAAAAGATTTTTTATTTTCCTTATTTTTAAAAGTGTGTTTAGTCTAAACTGGAGGAAACCTTCAGTTTGGTTTCCCCAGGCAGCTAGTGTGGTCTCAGACAATGGATCAGCTCTGCTCAACACTGGGACTGGTTGAAACAGTAAACAGGAAACTAATTAAATGCGAACATTTGCGTTTGCGGTGCTGAGACTGAGAACCACTGTGCTGGGTTCTGTTAACAGGCAAAGGGTAAATACAAGCCAACTAATGTGTTCACTTTACTTCCTCTGATTTTTCCATTAAGAGGTTTAATTTCACCATTGTAACATCTTTGTAGGTGATGTCAGTGGGAGAAAAACATGACAAATCTTCTTCGGCTGAAAGATTTTTGTGTAATTTATCTTTTTCTTTGCATTTGTAAAAAAAATAAAAACACCTCATTATTTTCCAGTAAGGTCAGGAGCATCTTTCATATGCCTCAGCTATGCGTAATTGAGGACAAATTCAGAAGCGACTCCCATGTGCATCTTTGTTTTTCGCAGGTATTTGGCATTCTCGAAAGACTGCCTCACTTTAGTGCTCTGAGACTCCTGACTGGGGTATGCTAATCCTTGAAGGCTTCCATGCCCACCTGCCAACACTCATTATTTTCACACTATTTTCAGGCAAACAAAAGTACAGTAAACCTCAGGGCAAAAAAACGCATCAACAAAACAAATGAGGGATATTTTTCTGTCAGTCATGGTGATGATGAGAAAGTACACTGTCATGCTCTGCAATAAACATTTCCCGAGCCCAGTCATCTCAAGGCCATTTACACAAACAGATATTCACCAAGCTGTAACAGCATGTGGGCTTTGATTGCTTCAGATACACTGCAAATACAAACTCTCAGCAAGTGAAATGATCTAGACGTTTGCTTTTTTTCCATAATAAAATTGGCTAATTTACAAAATTGGCAATTATTTCTCTTAATATAAGCATTCACGTCATTTTTCTATAGTTTTTCTACTTTCTTGGCTGCTTTTGTTTTTTGCGGTGCTGTTTCTGCTTGTTGCATTCAATCATTGTTTATTTCTAACTGGCCACCTACACTTTTAGCGACGTGTGAAAGGGGAAAGAAGACACAATGACAGTGCTTTGCCTTCTTTTGTATGTCATTGAGCAGATTTTTTTTTAAATCCACAAATTATCTTGATCAGTGTATTTAGAGAAAATCATATTTATTGTCTTCAATTGAGACAATATTGGGGGTTTTTTAACGAAGATATTCAGATGTATTTTTGTCTAATAGTTCATTTCTTTTTTGGTTCACATATTCATTTCCATTTCATTCATTCTCGAAACTGCTTCTTCCATTTTAGGTTGCAGAGAAGCTGGAGCCAATCCCAGCTGAATATGGGCCAAAGGCAGGGTTCACTCAGGACAGGAAGCCAACCCATCACAGTGCAACACAGAGACAGACAACCACTCACACACACTCACGGGCAATTTAGAGAAGCCAGGCAGGCTAAACCGCAAGCCTCTGGAAAGCGGGACGAAACACACGAAAACACAGGGAGAGCCTGCAAACTCAAAAGGCACCCGAGGCGGGATTAAACTCAGGACCTTACTGCTGTGAGGCGACAGTGCTAACCACTGCACCACCTTGCCGCCCAGTTCCAGTTCAATCATTTTTTTGATTTTGTTTGTTGCATTTTGTTTAAATTCAAATGAAATTTTTACAAAGAAGCAAAGTTTCAAGAATTGAAATGAAGAAATATTAGAGAATTTGTAGTTTACTATTTAAAATTTCATGTATGACATCACTCCTGTCACACCAGCACAATCGAAACTATACTCTTATGTAAATATTTTAATGGTACGTGTCACTCAAATTGCAATGCTAATATGCTAATAGAAGTTGCATTAAATATGAAGAGTAGATGCATGAGCATTCACTAGTGGCCTCAGACTTAAGTAAAGGCCACAAGAAACATAGTAAAACTGAAACTTTTCAGAGCTTAGAGCTGAAAGCCAGGGGTAGGGTGATGTATGACTGGACAGGGTTGTTGACTGGCATTAGCTGAACACTATAAACAACATAGTTACATCAATTATAAATAATATAATATCACAATCATTAATGCAAACACCCCTAATACATGTACACACACAGATGCTCGGTCTTCTAGTGCTCATAATGGATCACTCAGTTCCTTATACTCACCCATTTTTCCTGCTTCCATCACCTCAAATTCAAGAACTGTTGTTTGTTTCCCCCCCCCCCCCAGAAATTCAATTCCTAATTAAATATTTATGGAGCCCAGAAAGTCCTATTATTTGCAGTATTGAAGTATAACGAAGCAGACAGATTCTAAAATGTGAAAAAATAGTAAACAAAGAAAACTCTTCGAAATGTAACAGTTTTGACAGCTACCACATTAAATTATTAACCAAAAACAAACAAAAAAAACATTTCTTTATATTGTCTTAAGCAACCGTTAAAAAAAGCTTAACCTGAAAACTGCAAGTGTTTTGTTCAAAACAGTCAGGTCTTCCCATTACACAGGAATCATAATAACCAGAGCACAACAGGAGTTGAGCACATGATTTATTTCCTGTTTCATAGCAATATACATTCGGTTGACTTTGCCTTAAACAGGAATGTGTTTAATGTAACAAAAGAGTTCCTCAGCTGCATTATAGACATTTAAATAAAGCTTATATGACCCACTGTAAACACTTCAACAGTTACAATGAGGCTGAAAATCTAAAAAAAAAAAAAAAAAAAAAAAAATTCTAAATAGGTAGTATACCAAAAAAACTACACAGTGAACCTTTTCACATTCAAGTGTATAGGAATTAAGCAACTGGTAGAATTACAATTGAAAAGCAGCACATTAAAGAGGCGCTATTAGAATACAGAGTAAGTGTGACCATGTGCAAAACTGCTTCAAACACCCTTAGTTAGCCAGGTTTCCAGTTTAACACCTTGTAGCCCAAGTGAATTGTCTCCAACAGAGGTAACATTCAATAATCAATATAAAAATATATTTGTGTAACAAAACCCTGCAATGTAAACAAGAATGCATGTCCAAAAACAAAATATACATATTTTTTGGAGGAAAAAAAAAAACCTTTCAGTGATTTCTGACTACTGGGATAAAATAACTAACACTTAAAAACAAAAAGATTCAAAACATTTAAAATAAAGACATGAAAATAAAGGAAGCCACAGCAATGGTGGTCAATTCAAAATAAAATTTGAACCAAAGGGAAAACTTGAATAAAGAGTCATTTGAAACCCTGATGTCTGTAGCTTTGAACTGCCCTTTGCCTCGGGGCCATCAGAACTTGAGTGGCATTTAAAGTCAGTCTCATTTCACACACATGCAAATGTCCTTGAGCTGGAACCAAGTGGTCAAGAAAAGTGGCTGAATGGAACACAATTAAGATGCATGAACTGCAATTACACCATGTTGAGAGTCACCTGGATGCCAGACTCAAGTCACACAGGATGTGCATTGATGAGAAATGTTCATCTATTGGTGAGAAATGTTCTTCTATTGACTGTTCGGCGTTGGACGTGTGATAAGTAAGCAGCCTCTCCAAGTGAAAGAAATTACCTTTAAGGCATTCAGCCATGAACTAATGGCACTCCATGGTGCAGAGCCCTCTTCCACATGTAATACGTAGAGCGTGGAGTGAGAGGAAAGTAGGATCTGAATTCTTTGAAAGTTGGGAAAGACTTCTCTTCAAAGCGCTGCTGCAGGAACAGTTTAGCCTTGGCCTTGAAGTTGGCTAACGCCACAACATCCATCACGAACATCTGTTCATTGTTGGTTTTATCAGACAGATGGTATTCAGGCAGGGTGAATTCAGTTGGGCTGACTGACGGCCTACTCAGGTAATCTATGGTTCCATCAAAGGGAAACATTGACTGGCTTCCCACCTGTTTCAACAGATCTTTAGTTACATCTTCCCTTTCTGGCTCATCGCTCTTAAAATTCAGGTTGGGCTTTATCTGATCTTTCTTGTTAGGGGAATATCTCCAAAGCCAGTAGTAAGAAGTGGAAATGGAGGGAAACTTGAGCTTGAATTTGAACAGCGACATTTTAGAGCTCTGAACACATGCTTTGGCTTCTTCTCTCTGCTTTTTCCTCCGCAGGCAGATCAGCCGGAGATTCTTTTGACTACGTCTGGAGATCCGAACTCTGGGGTTTACCCTGCGGCTCTCTAGCAAAGCTGGAGACAGGTTCTCTTTCAGATTCTGGGTTTTATCAGCATCTGAACTTTCTTCGCCACTCCCTGAGAGGTCTTTGAAAGGAGCGAACAACATGGCTTCTCTTCTCCAGTTGTAGTACGTGGACCTAGAGATTCCTGGAAACCTTCTTTTGAAGATTCTGTAGGGGAATGAGGTGTTGGTGGCAATGCAGTTCTGGAGGCATTTCTTTGCCTCCTGCATTAAGGCCGTGTTCTGAGCCCGATCTCCCTCCAGCTTCTCAGACTTGAGGGTTTGCATGCAGGCAAAGGTCTCATGGCTGGGTTGTTTTTTGATCTCTGGAGAGGACCAGTAATCTTGCTCAATGCTATCTCCAGGGCTCAGCTCTCCAGCTGAACCTCCAGAAGCAATAGCACCAGTGGACATGAGTTCATGTTTCCAGGCGTAGTATGTAGATCTGGAGATTTCTGGAAAAAACTCTCTGAACTGGTTCTGGGGTATGAGCTTCCCTTCCTTGTAGCAGGCCTGAAAAAAGTGTTTGGCCTCATACCTGGCAACTGACTTCTTGTGGTACTCCGTGCTTTGCCTCCTCCAGCGATAGAAGGTGCTTTTTGTGATGTTGAACTTGTCTTTCAGAGTGGAGTAAGACAGCTGCGAGTCCTTACTTAGGATCTCTAGAGACTTCACAGAAGGCAATCGCTGTTCGCTGCTAGGGCTTCCAATTTTGAGGTCACTGGCATGGATTAAGGCAACAAAATTGTGAGGTTTGAATATGGAGCCTGCTTCCAGTTCACCAGACCACATTATGTGGAGAGTGAATGGCTCAGTGTCCTTGAGGCATGTTCTGGGGCGAATAAGACGGTTGAAATAGGGCCTAATCTTTAGGTTGTACATAGGGTAGATGGAATAGATGTTGCACTGGAGAACAGAAGACAGTGCATAGACATGCCACATGTTGGCAAAAGAGCCAGGAAAGCAAGAGGCCTTGACATCTGCATCAAAGATGGCCTCCAACACCTTCATGGAAAGCTTGAGCATATCCTGGGATTCCTCAGCACAGAGGGAAAACCTGGCTGCCTGCAGCATCACCTTGGAGTCAATCATGCCGCACAGGTAGTACTGCTTCCATAGCAGCATCTCCACCACGGTCCTCACCTGCAGCTCCAAGCTCAGGCTGGTAGAGCCCACCAACAGCATGCTAGCAGCATCAAACAGAAGGTTGCCCTCCCCTTTGCAGATGAGAGGAAGCAAACCAGCTGGTGCATCTTCTGGGTACAGTCTGTGAGCCACCCCATCAATGCCCATCCATGAGGAGATCTCTGTGCACAGTGCTGTGGGGAGATGGAAGGGGGCGAGGGCCTGCTCCACTTCCAGGGCCACTTTAATGAGTGCATCCAAGCCAACCGACTCCGTGGCCTCCTGAAGCTCCCCCAGGACAGAGAGCACCACCTCTTTCCTTTGAATCATGCCTGCAGCAAAAATAGAAATTCAGATAAGCATCAGTGGTTGGAGATGCTACCAAACATAAAAGAAATGAAGAAAATTCTGTAGATTTCAATCCAATTTGAATTCTGTTTGATTTAAAATAGATAAAGAACTGTAAGAACATTGAAAGAAATGTTAGAACATTTAGAAGGA
>JBBPDA010000152.1:3027885-3052058 GCA_037974385.1 Arnoldichthys spilopterus
TTAATGGTTGGTAGGGGTTCAAATACTTATTTCACTCAATGAAATGCAAATCAGTTTCTATCTTTTATTTAAAATTAAAATTCAATTTTCCTTTTGATGTTCTACCTGTCACTAATAAAATAAACCTTCCATTAAAATGATACTGTTCTGAGACTTTTCATTTCTTTGTCATTGGACAAACTTATAAAATTAGCGAGGGGTCAAATAATTATTTCCTCCACTGTACATACTCTTGCACATTCGCCTATAGGTTGCCATGCACACAGACAGTTTAAAAGCTACACCAATTAACACAGGAGGGTTTAAATGTGTGAACGAACACATTTTTGTTATTATTAATAATAATAATAATAATAATAATAACACTTACATTAAGCTGCTATTATTTTGCTTAGAGCAGCTTATCAGGCAGAGACACTACTCCTGTACAAAAGCATGTGTGTGTATGTTCATCACAGTTATGTCTTTTGCAAATGTAATTATCTTTACTCATTTTGTAGAGTACGACGGTGTAACAGACAGCAGTGCTCCTATATATAAAAACAAAAAAATGCTTCTGATGTTCTACAAGAACCGCACTTCTGCCTACACTTTTGGCGACCTCTCCTTGAAGAAACGTCGACACTCAACTTTACTCTAATTCCTGATAGATGCCACCAGCCATGTCCTCCTGGGGGTCTGAGTATTTTGTTGTACGTGTTATTACTACATGACTGGATAAGTTACATTTTCTTGTGGGCAGTGGAAGCCTTTGTGATCTGTTGTGGGAGCCATGAGTTGCAATAGGTCAGGAACCTTTATTTTAGATTATTTTGGATAAATTAAAGATGCAGGTATTGATCTGATTTAATGTCAAATATATTTTGTGGTAAAATGTGAATCTAAATATAGTGAAGTGAAAGTGACCTGAACCTGCGACCTTCAGGTGCCAAGGGCAATGTCCTAACCACTTGACCACCACTGCCCACACATACCATTATGGGACTAAAGTTCTAAAGGTCAAATGCTAGAGATGCTTCTGAAACGTGGTCATTAGTCTGATGGTACAGACGCTGTTAAAACACTGTTTGTGTGTGTTGAGACCATTTCCCCCCTTATTTATTACCTCTTGTGTGCATGAGTGAGGCATAGACTTCAGGATGCTCTACAGTGAAATCTTTTCAATCATATTTAACAACAGAATCCCGGAGGCTACTGCATTATACTGCTGAGCACTTTTACATGACAACAATGTGGAGTGACTGTTATTTCACAGTAGTAAACAACAGGGTGTTTGTGCCATTACATTTATATGTACAGAGGGTATATGGGTTGGACAATGGTCACTTGCCCTTCACTTTAGCTGCACTTATGTGTCCATAAAGTGTCACATTCAAACAATTACATTTCCTAAATATTGTGAATTAAGGCAAGATAATAGATTTTCACAGTCACAATTGCAAAGCTACTCATTTTTAAGAATAAAACGGTTACCTTCAGTTTAATCTCCTGAGAGAGAAACGCCATCCTGTTTTTACCCCATCTACACCGTCCAGTGCCAGTGCTGTTCTGAGTGGCCTGACAAGGTTTTCTCTGCAGTGAAAACAAAGATTGAGCGTGTAGTGCTGACTTAATGACCAACAGGTGGCAAAACATTTCAGCACAAACAAAAACGGAAGATGAAAAAGCAGGAATACATTTGAAAACTCTCGAAAACAGCTAAGATGATTTCTTGGAAACATTAAAAACGGGTCACCACTTGTCCTTCACTGGATCACTTTTGGTAGGTACCAACTACTGCACACCAGGACCCCTCCACAAGACCTGCCGTTTTGGCCATCACAAGTCAAAGCTGCTCAGATCCTCACGCCTCCCATTTTCCTGCTCCCAGCACATCAACTTCAAGAACCAACTCATTTTGAGAAGAAGGATCCTACCCTCAGTCTGATCTCAGGAGAGAACACCATCCCGTTTCTACCCCACACAAATCTTTCAGTTACAGTCCTGTCCTGAGTGGCCTGACAAGGTTTTCTCAGCGATGAGAACAATGAGTGAGCGTGTAGTGCTGCGTTAATGACAGACAGGTGCCAAAATGCTTTAGCACAAACAAAAAAGGAAAAAAAAGAAAAAGAATAAACTGTTGACTGAAAAAAGCTGATCGTTTAGATGATAAGACGATGATCTTGGAAACATTAAAAACCTTATCCCAATTTATTTATGCCATATTCTGTGATTGGGCCTGTATAAAATAATTTTATATTAATAATTGTCTATATCACACAGCCCTACCTCTCGCTGCATCTCAAACATATTCACTGTAGCAAGTCACGTAGTATGTACCGTGTTGTGACAGAATGAGAAACCTCCGTGTTTGAAATATGAGAAACAAACATAAAAGATGATTAATGTGGTCCAAAGCCCTGCCCCATCGACGTATCTCCCACTGAAAGTATCAGAAATTGCACTTTCTAACGTCTAAGAGCTTTTTACCATTTTGTAGACCTACTATAGCTACTGTGATATTTTTGTCTGTCTGACCAAACTGCCCATGGTACTGACCTGTGAACGCCTAATGGTGGAGCTGCTGAGCTGTTTCCTTTGGCTTGGTACTGCAACACCTGCTTCCTCTGCTTTCTTCTTGTCTTCTTCCACCTCCTTGGGAGGCCCACAAAAACATGAACTAGAGCATCAGAACAGGATATAACTATTTTTTTTCTACTTTTAACAGCTAGACTATAGTTAATTAAGACTGGAACAAATCTGATGTTTAGAATAAAGCTGCTTTTTATCGTCTGCACATGTCTAACACTAGCACATCACTGCCGTGAGCTTGAAACCTAGAAGCAAAAGTGCTTTTTTTAGTCACACTGTCCTAGGCTGCGAAAAACACACCAGAAAAGCATCGGGATGTAGTCAGTGGTGCTTAAGATGCTGCCTTTGAGACCTGAAGGTCACCAGTTCGAGTCCCGGGCTGGGTACTACTGAGCAAGGTATCGTCCCACTACACTGTTCCCCGGGTGCTGTTGATAAATGCCCGCTGCTCTATGTGTGCATGTGTGACGGGTTAAATGATGAGGTTGCATTTTGTTGTGGTGCTTGAGTGTGTTCACAATGACAAATAGTCACTTTCACATATTACATCTGTATTCACTAAGTGCATCACAATCAAATGTGACCTCTGCATTTAACCAATCACATGAGCACACGTGAAGCAATGGGCAGCTATAAGAAGCTGCCAGGGGAGCAGTCCTCAAGGGAACCTTGGTGGTGTGACCTTCTGTTCACAAGGGCAAGGGTCAATGCTTCAAGGTCCTAACCACTAGGCCACCACTTCCCCAATTTGACATGTCAGAATTATGCACTGCATGTTAAAGGCAGTTGGGTATACTTGTGTTACTAGTGCCTCTGGTTTTATTTTTATGTCTTCGAACCTGCAATCTTTTGTTCACAAGGGCACCTAACCACTAGGTCAACACTGCCCACTAATATAGTACATTAGAGCTGCATAACGGTTTAAAACAGGCATTAACTCAGCATTTGAAGATGAAGCCAACTACTCACTGGTTAACACATGCAATTCATCTGCTGCTGAAATTGCAATAATTTAATCTATTCCGCCTTGATCGATACTTACTAAAAATCGTGCCAGCAGCAGCTTATTCTTCATCTTCATAAAGTCAAAATGATCTTGCTCTATAGTTATAGACAGGATGTCCTTTGGCACCTAAAACAGATGAGAGCATAAAGAAGGTCTGTGCATAGAAAATGACTGATTTGTCATTGTGAACACACACAAAGTGTACCACAACAAAATGTGGTACCGATAGCACCCGGGGAGCAGTGTAGTGGGAAGGTACTTTGCTTAAGCGTTCCTCAGTGGTGCCCAGACCTGGACTTCAGTTCACAAGGCAAGATCCTAACCACTGGGCCACCACTGCCACGTACTCGTTCACTTATTAACCAACCGACCCAAAGAACCAGTGGCATGTGGCCAGGAATCAGGTTTAGCTTTGCCTTCTCCATTTCCCTCGGGTCAAAATCAGGTAAACTCTGATCAGCTGTAACATTAACACCACTTGCTTAATACTGAGCAGCTCTGACTGAGGTGCACTGTGTGTTCTGACCCCTTTCCCTCAGAGTCAGCATTCACTGTTTAAACCACAGTAGCTCCTCTGTGGGATCAGATCAGATGGGCTAGCCTTCACTCCCTACATGCACCAGTGACCGTCATGCCCATGACCCTGTGGCCAATTCACCAGCTGTCTTTTCTTGGATCACTTTGGCTCAGATTCTCACGCTCGCTCATTTTTCCCTTCAGCAGGGTTTCTCACCTTTGAAGACGGAAGTCCGTCGTCCAGGTGCGACTCATCAGCTTCTTCAGTGCTGGCATCGTGCATTACAACGTCATCATCGAAACCTGTGTCCTCCTGACCGACAATACACGCGCATGGGCCGCGTGCTCGGACCGCTCCTTCTACCACAGACACACAGTCAGGCTAGCGTTAGCCGGGCAGCAGCACTGTCAAATTCACGTTAACGTGTCAGCGTGAGTTTGTGTTGCTCACCGCTAATTCAAACAGGAAAATATCTGAGAAATTGGCAAATTTAACACTTTAGAGTGAAACGGCTAAGTAGCAGACAGTAGGAAGTGTTAGCTAAGTCCTGTCAGGCATGCTACACGTTTTCGTGGGCTAACCTAGCAAGTCAACACAGAACTGCACGAAAAACGGAGCTAACAAACAAAACAAACCCCAAATATATCTCACACACATACATGGGGTTGTTTTATTGTTCCCATTGTAAAACAAAAAGGGTGGATAAGAGGCCTGTAAGCTGGCTACCTTTATTTTGACTAGCCATCATTGAAGTGGAGCGCAGCCGCCACCTGTGTATCCCCAAGCACACCTGACGGCAGTCTGGAGAGCGGAGCGGGCGACATTTCTATTTACTTTATTATTCACTTTTTTTGCAGAGAGAAAGAGAGAGATGGAGAGATCTGCCTGATGCTGTTAACTTTTCAAGTAAATATCTGCAGCGACAGATAAAATCTGATATCGTGCATCCCTACGTTTTACGGCTGTTGTGTTTATTTGATATAACCACAACCTCATTCCTGCTGAACTTCAGTGTTCACTTATTCTCCACAGTTTACAGTCACTTGTAATCAGACTTTAGCTAAACACAAACAGTTATTACTATTAATATCTATTGTCTATTATTTGTGATCATTTTCTAGTTATAGATGGTGCCAGCTGTACATCAGGAGCACATACGGTACATTTGCTGTCTTCTCTAAAAATATAGCACTATTAGTTAGGATCAATACAAAAAAAATCAATTAGTCCTTGGGAGTCTAGAAGTGGTAGGATCCATATCCACTGGATCCATTTAGGGGTGTTTGCCTGATCGTGTCTGACTAGTCACATTACCAGGAGTCGTGCTTTTTATGCTCTTTTGTGCTTTTCTCGTTTTTTCATTTTCTAGACTGCTACCTATACCATTTAATATTATTAATAATGTTTCAAATAAAAAAATAAAAACAGGAAAAAATTCAATTTTCATTGTCTTTATGTAAAATCTGCCCCATTAGTCTATCAGCACACTTGAAAGTTAAATACATTTTTAATAACAGATGTGGTTATAAGAAAACTGCCACCAATCCTAACAGTTCACATTTGACCAAAGAGAAATGAAATATTTAGCGGAATATTACATACTGCATGTCTAAAGCCTGGAAATAGTCATGTGTCACTATTGTCCAGATATTAAAAACAATGAAGAAAAAAAAAAAAAAACAACAGAGCACAACCTTTCAGTTTGTGCAGCCAACCTGTATTGAGACCGGACATATATGGGTCATTCTATAGAAGTGGTTCAAAACTAATTCTACCATTGCTTAAAATGGCAAATATGCACATAGAGGTTAAAACCTAGGAGGACAAGTAAATATATCAAAAGTCAACAAATATATGGTTTTAAAATTGTCAACAAGCCTCAGCAAGTCCAAAAGTCCAGAAAAAGGCCTCTTGTTCAACGAAAAATTGACCGTTAAAGGAAACTGACTTTAGATCTGGTTTTCTGATGTTTTGCGGTTGAGAAATGTAAGGTAAAAATCTAAAATAGACTAAAATACTGCAGTTTTTGCTCAGGGGGTTTATAAATCGCAGTTAAAAGTGCGGCATAAGTGTAAAGAAAACATTTTGTTCAACCTCCATTTGAACTACTTCTGTTGAATGACCCATAAACACTCACCAATCAGTGATCAAATAATGGACAGTTAATGACAGTGTTCCAAACCAAGACGTGAAGCGACAGTTTAGCCATCAGGTCTGATAGTTTAACATGTGGTATTCTATAGTAAAAGCTTACTACACCGGCTTCATAGCCGCCCTGAACATAAACAGTGAGAAACTCCCCCTTTAGACGACTTTTTAGCAATGACAAAGACCTCCCAGTTACTAGCCTTTCGGGCTGTGAAGGTCAAAACGTGCACCAAGGCAAAACAGGACATTTTTGCAATGCTCATGTCAAGATCTGAAAAATGTGAAATGTGTGAGATGTAAAACAGCTTAAACCACACCACTTCAAATGAAAAGGATAAAAATGTGTCACTGTGTACCATGCAATAAATCTAATGAGTCTGTGCCCTCCTGTGAACTGTTCTCCTCTCTCTAGAACCAAACCTACTCTATCGTCTGTGTAAGATTTTGCTTAGAAATTCCCAGCATTTCAAAACGTTTACACTGCTCATATATCGGCTGACTTAACCATCACTGCACCGTGAATATTTTTAAATGCGTGAAATCATACATAGTGAACCTCGAGTGTGTGGTATATGGATTATTTAAAAACAAAGTCATTTAATTTACAAAAAAAAACAGTAGACAACCTCTAACCACAGCACTTATTCATTCTGATTGAAAAAAAAGAGAATAACAAGCACAAGTTGCATAGTTAATATGTTAAAATTCCAGATTAAATTTCACAGAAATATGACAAACAAGGAGAGCTGGTTAGAGGGATCAGCTGAAGTGTGTTTCAAGATTTGTATTAATTGCAGTATTTTAGTGTTTGTCACAAAAAGGGTCTACGCAACACCCTGTAATGCTATATAGCTTTTTTTTTCTTACAGGTGTATGGTTCTTAAACATCTACACCTGAAAAGAATTCTTCCCGGGCTGGCAGAAATTAAAACAACAATAAAAAAAAAAAGAGTCATGTTGTGTCACAGAAGACGTAGAGCACCAAAATATCATTATTTGCAAATTAGAAAAGCTCTGTTTAAATGACTTTTAAAGCAGGTACACAGAGTTCGGCATATCAAGTGAGGATGGATACCAATTACCAGCATCGAAAAAGGTACAGAAGCTTTGATTTTAGACTGAAAGTTTTGTTAAGGAAAACAATGACATACTGTCCTTTAATTACATGTAGAGTGCTCGACTGAGATTCGACGAATGGCGGTATGCCTAGAGCTTGAGGCACTGGATCCCACAAGGAAAGCTGACCAAAACACCTGGATTTTGCATACCATTAAAAGTGCAGGTTGAAGTCATTATTTGGTGTCTAAGTGCATAGATTTCTTCTCACATTGATATAAAATGGCTTATTTGACATTTTTCATTAGACGTACTCGCGCTCTCTCACTGTCTCTTCGTGTGCTTCAGGTTGTAGTGGCTCCGCATGTCTTTGCGGAGGCGGAATTTCTCCCCGCACACACCGCAGATGTACAGATGGACATCCATGTGCTTCTCCAGGTGCTCCCCGCTCGGAAAGATCTGAAAGCACACCTGGCAGATGGTCTCTCCTGCTGAAAGGTGGGAGATCATGTGGCGCACGTGATCGTGCTTGAGGAAGGTGCCCTGATCGCAGACGGGGCAGACGTAGCGAGCCATGCCTTTGTGCATGTCCGTGTGCAGCCGGAGCTGCCGTTCGCGCAAGAACTGCTTGCCACAGGTCTGGCAGGTGAACTGTTTCTCCTTGGTGTGCACAGTGTAGTGCTCCCGCAAGTGGCACCGCTGGTAGAAGCCTTTGCCACAGATGGCGCAGAAGTGCTTGCGCCGGTGATCCGGCTCACCGCCGTCCTCCATCGTGGCAGGCCGGAAAGGCTCCTGTTCGGGACAGGACATAGTGTGCTCCACGGCCAGGCTTTCGCTTTCGAATATCAAGCCACAGAGGGGACACCGGAAGCCCAAGTCAGCAGCTTCCAGCAAGCTCTCCTCCATGGCCTGTCCATCTTCAGGCAATGGGGAGTCCTCGCCTGGGGAGTCTGTCTCCGCACCCTGAGGCTCGCCGCAGCGCTCAGCGTGCTCCTGCAGCTGCCTACCCTTAATAAGCACCTGGCCGCACCTTCCGCATGCACATATATGTCCCATGTGGTTGGAAATGTAATGAGCGGACTGGTCCTCCTCAGTCAGCAAGGCTCCACACAGCTCACATGGAGAGCACTCGCCATCCGGCTTTTCCTCTTTGATCCTGTGCACCTTTTCTTCCAGACTAGACTGCTTACTGTGGCCCTCCAGAGCACTGCTGGCATCATCCATGGCAGACCCCCCCGCCTCTTCCTCACTGTCAAATCTCATATGGTCTGCAACATCAGCTTTGAACATCCTGCGACGGACCTTGCAGCTCCCCAGGCTATGGTTGCCCACCTGGACCACTTTGATGTTTTCCATCTCTGTGTCAGAGTCGTCTTCCTGCTCTACTTTGATGGTTATATTCCTGGACAGGGGACCACCGTCCATTCCTGTTGCAACCGACCTGATCACAGTTTCTGGGTCCAACTTGTTGTCGGGCCAGTCTTCCTCACCCTTGCAAAGCTCCCTGTGCTCCTCCACTCCTTCAGAAGCCGAACTTTCGGCTTTGCTGGAGTCGTTGTCAACCGCCTTGCTGACTCTGGGAGCCTGGAAAGCCTTGCGGTTGGTGCATGTGAGGATGTGCTCGATGAGCAGCTTCTCGCAGCTGAAGACAAAGCCACAGTCGTCACATGTGTAAGTACGGCCAAACCGGGGCCGCTCTTTCAAGGCTGAGCTTCGGCCCGAGGTCCTCTTTCTTAAGTCACAAGGCTGCTCTGCCAGACTGTCCGAGTGTGCTGGAGCAAGCGTGATGGCCACATCTTCAACAGGCCTCACGGTTGAGATGTTAATGTTTTGACGAGTGGTTGTGTTTGCAAGCTTGGATGCGGGCTCGCTATCCGAGGGGCTCGGCCTCCGCTTCTCAAACATGCGTACGCCAAACATCATCTTGCCTCCCACAGCACTGGAGGAAGACGAGGAGCTGGAGGATGAGGAGGATGCCGAAGAGGAGGGAGTAAGGTTGGACGTTCGGATGTCTCGGAGGTCCTCCAGAGAATCCGGTATGTAGTACATCTGCAGATACGCCATGGAGGATTTGAGCTCCTCAAACTCAAAGTGGCCCACCATGATTCGGCCGAGGTACATGAGCTGCAAGATGAGGTCGAAGCATTCTGCGCTGATCTGCATGTTGCTGAGATCGAGGCGCGCAGTCCCCTGCTGGTCTCGGATGAACATCATCCTGAAGTAGGAGCTGCAGGCTGCCAACACAGCCTTGTGGGCCCTGAAGTAAGTGTCACCAATGGCGATGCAGCAGTCACACAGGAAGCCCCACTCCCGCTGGTTGTTAAGCTGCTGCAAAACATGCTCACTGTGGCTTGGTCTTGCCATCACCCTGTGAAGGACGATAGGGGGAAAAATAAAAGGCATGAGAACAACTTACAAAAAAAATAGACACATCTAACCAGTTTGTTTTTGTTTTTTTTACCTATTTTCACTAAAATAATAGTGAAAACATCAAAACAATTATTACAAAAAACAAATCTTATTCTCCTTTCTCCTTGACTTCCTGGGGTCCTTTCAAGCAGCTTCATGAGAAACCACCCAGTATGCTTTTCCAACAGGCTTTAAGTTCTCTCATATGCTCCAAAATTATTGGCCTCTAAAAAAAAATACTTTTTAGTGCTCAATCCCTTAAACATATTTTTTCAGTTTCACTATTTACATTTGTCTCAGAAGAAAAAAATCAAGCAGAACCATTTAGATCAAAATTTCTTTAAAAAGAAAAAAAAAGGGGGGGCCATGTGTCCAAATTGTAGTGGCATATTTTAGATTCGAGGTTGCCAAACTGAATGCACCTGTTGAAAACCGCGTATCTGCTAATGATCTCCTTCCAAAAATCCATAATTGTGTTAAACAGAAAGCAAAAATGGCACAGGTGCATTGACAAAACAAATGTAGGCCGATGCAGACATTCGCTATTTTTCATGAATATGTACCTGGCGATGCAAACAACTATGCCGATTACATAATATTTCTATATATTTAGAATGAATTAGCATTATGAAGAAGAAAAACATTCTTGTGTAGGCTTATAAATGCAGTAAAATGCATATAATGCACATGATTTAGCACCACATTCCTGCAGCACCTGAACGCTTTGCTGTACGTCAAATATCCGTCTGAAATAGATATTTTGTCATTTGACTTTTTTAAAGCAAATATCTGCTGATACTAATATGATAATGCATCCCACAAAGTGTCATATAAGCCACTGACAATAAATGTTCAGAGAGAGTAAATATTTATGACAGTTTCTTGTAGTTGCTTTGCTAATTTAATCATCACCACTTTATTAACAAAAAACAACAAAAAAAACTTGTAAAATTGTAAAATAAAAGTGTCAAATATACAGGCAAGACATTTAGCATGATGTACCTTGTGGTGTGGGGGGAAAGCATAATTATATATGTCGTTTTATGCTTTATATTTAACACACACACACACACACACACACACATATATATATATTCATACACGTGTGATGGGTTAAATGCAGATGTCACATTTCGTTGTGGTGCTTGAGCGTGTTCACAATGACAAATAGTCACTTTCACATATATGCAGTAAGTAAACTCTATATAAGGTTTGTTTTTTTACACTTCTGACAGTTTACCCTACCATATAAAACTCTTTTAGTAATAACAGAGATTTATCTCATAATATATAAAGGTTAACTAGTAGAAAAGTGGAGAGTCGGTCTATGCCCTCGGTGCTTTCACTGTTTTGCTGAAAACGAGAGGCGTTAAGTCCCGCCCCCGATCTCTGATTGGTCCGTTCTTGAGCCAGACTCATGCGGGCGTCGTGGCTGTCAATCATCCCGCATTGAAAAAAAAACTAAAGACCAAAACTCCGCGTCCGAAAGTGGGCCGAAAGACGGAACCGGTCGCCTCGGATTGTCCAGCGATACCGGGTGACAGACGACGGCAGAAAAAAAACCTCGCGGGGGGGGACCGGAGCTCTGTGTCGCTCGCTTTCTGTGTGTCCCGCAAGCCCGCCGCCCCCACGCTGCTTCCCCGCACGTACAGGGAGGAGGAAGAGGCGCGCTCGCTCTCTGCGCTGAGCTAAAGCTAATGTTTACGCTCGGAGAAGGCCACAAAATACTCACCCGCGTTAGCGTGCGTCGACCGATGGCGAGTTGGGACGCGGAGCCGCGGGCTTTTCGCCGCTTCTCTTGGCCACAAACGCGGGAGGAAAGTTGGGTGGACGGGAGAGATAATCGCCCCCTGTGTGTGTGTGTGTGTGTGTTTTTCGCTGCAGCAGGAGCAGGAGGGATGAAAGAACTTCCGCACAGCCGCTTGGCGAGTTTGCGCACGCAAACGCACACGCACATGCAAGAGGAGGGAAAAAAGGAAAAAAAAATGCAGCCCGCCCTAACGCGGCCATGCAGTGAAAATGCAACCATACATGAATATATATATATATAGCTGCTTTTTCTCCCGACTCACAAAACCGAAATTGGATTTTTATTATTTTTTTAGATTTTTAAAAAAAAAAATTAGTTTTTATATATTTTTGTTTATTATTTTTAAGAATAAAATAAATAAATAATGCGAATTAGCATATGTTCAAATAAACTTTTTTTGCATATTATTTTATTTATTTTCTCTCCCCCCCCTTTTTTTAAATATATATACATGCACGAGCTTGTTCCACGTCCTCGCCGCATTCTGGTGCACGGGGGTCCACGTCCGCCACAACAACAACATGACGCGAAACGAAGCACCGGCGCTTCTCTCCGCAGCTGCTTTAATGTACACCGCGGTCACGTGACGGCGCCCCAACACAGCCCGTCAGACGCATAGGAAGCAGCGCGAGAGCATACGAGCGCTTTCCTGCGGCGGCACGCGCGAAATAACAATAGGAAACATAAATAAACCAAAAGCAAAAAAAAAGCTAAAGCGCTTTCACGCACCGGTAGGCGGTAAGATTGCGTTTTCTTCCGCGTCTGTCGTCTTGCCGTGAGCAGCGTGCATGCTTTATGTGCGGAGGTGCATGGGAAAGCGAGCCCCATTTCTTCGACAACTGCGCTTCATCGACGTGTGAACACACACACAAAAAAAATAAATTAGTGGATGTGATGCTGTGTTTGAGCTGGTGGGGAGGCGAAGCGAGCACGTTACAAAAGCACGAGGGCATGTCTGGCTGCTGTATACGAGGGTCAGCTCTAGCAACTAACACACCTTTATTTAAAAAAAAAAATCGGGGGGGGGGGTGCTTTTGTGTGGCAGGCAGGCTTTGTTCCAGCTCAGCAACATTTGTGGGAGAAAAGGCAAAAAAAAAAAAGTCGGACCCAAACGATGCATGTGTCCGTGATTTGCGGAACAGGGCCTCCTCCGTGGCCGTGGTTGGAGGTGAAGTTGGCCGCGCGCCCGGGTACGCACCGTGTCCGTGGACGCACGTAACACGAGGCCAGCGCAGAACGTGTGCCCTCAGACGTCAGAGTCGCTGGGACAATCCCATCCAGATGTAAACATCTGGCCTAGGTTTCCCCCAGAATGTGCAAAGAAAAAGCTGCACTCGTCTCCTCCAGTAGAGGTCGCCCTACTGAGCCTCGAAGGTTTTCCATACGGGTGTGTTTTGTGTTTTTAATTCAGATTATGTGGCTCTCACACAGTCACTTCACCCACCCCGTGAACTACAGGGGCACCGCAGGCAGGGGCAGTGGGCTACACACCTATGGCACCCAGGGGGCAGCTAGGTGCCTTGCCCAAGCACACTTCACACCCCTTCCCACATTTCCTCTGCCACCCTTGGGGACTGGACTTCCTGGTCACAAGCCCCAACCTTTAGGCCACATCTGCCCCTGTTTATGATAAAAGCCCACCTTTTATGTGCAAAGTCAGAGTGTCCTGCCTTTTCCTCACAACACAACTGTCCATTCTCCTCCGTTTCTGTGCATCTGTGTGCAGGGTACTAGGCGCACAGAGGGGGCATCATGGACGTGTCCAGCCACAGCCTGTTCCTCCTGCAGCAGCTGAATGTCCAAAGGGAGTTTGGATTCTTGTGCGACTGCACAGTGGCCATCGGCAATGTGTACTTCAAGGCCCATCGGGCAGTGCTGGCGGCCTTCTCCAACTACTTCAAGATGATCTTCATTCATCAGTCCAGGTTAGACGACGCGGTGAATCTTCTCGATGTCCCTGCGCTTAGGGGGCACGTTTGTAAGATGATTAGATTTGCGTGTTATTACAAGATTATGATGAGAGATTCTTTATAAGAAACATGACGCATATATCATCGCTGTTGGAACAAAACCTTGTATCTCCATCTTTGTTGTTTTACTTCATTTTTTTCGGAAAAAACACATTTCGAAAGACCACTTTATTCAAATTTTCAATTGGGACAGTAGAAATAGTGCAAAACAATGTAAAGTGCCCATAACCTTTATTATTATTATTTTTATATCATATCATATGGGCAGTGGTGGCCTAGCGGTTAGGACATTGCACCATTGAGGTATCCTTGAGCAAGGTACTCTCCCACTACACTGCTCCACATCCTGGAAGTCGCTTTGGATAAAAGCATCAGCCAAATAAATAAATGTAAATGTAAACTAAAGAACTAAAGGTTGCAGGTTCGAGTGCCGGCCCGGGCACTGCTGAGGTACCCTTAAGCAAGGTAACGTCCCACTACACTGCTCCCCGGGTGCTGTTGGTAGCTGCCCACTGCTCCACGTGTGCACGTGTGATGGGTTAAATGCAGAGGTCGCATTTCGTTGTAGTGCTTGAGTGTGTTCACAATGACAAATAGTCACTTTCACTCATAATATTTGTGAGGGGTTAGGTACCCAAACAATGTTCCAACAGAAGTCATAAATTATTATTAATTGATCATTTCCCACTTTGATTTATCCCTTAGAACTAGATAGGCTGCATTACATTGCCTTTATTAGTAATATATGTAAATTCCCTTTGTTCTGATTGGCTGTCCTGCACTGTTCCTGTGTGATCGATAGAACTTACCATAGAACTTACCAAAGAACCAGTGGTCCATGGACATTGAGATGTGGCCTAGAATCGGGGTTGCCGATATTCACACCAATCAGCCACAACATTAACACCACTGACAATTAAATAATATTATATAAATAATAATTGAATAACAAATCACATTGACTGTCTAGTTTTCCATTACAGCAGCACCTGTCAGAGGGGTGGGATATATTAGGCAGCAAGTGAACAGCCAGTTCATGTCAGGTCTTGTAGAGTGCTCCAGGTGTGCAGTAGTTAGTACCTACCAAAAGTGATCTAAGGAAAGACAATGATGCATGTGGGGAGTGAAGGCTAGCCAGTCTGGTCCAATCTCACACAAGAGCTTTTGTGGTTTAAAAAGTGATGCTGACACACAGTGCAGCACAGTCAGAGCTGATTCAGCAGCATAAGGGGGACACTCAGTATTAGGCAGGAGGTGTTATTGTTATGGCTGATCAGTGTAAATATACCTGTTATCGACATCACTAGGCAGTGGTGGCCTAGTGGTTAGAACATTGCCCTTGTCCACTGGTTCTTTGGTAAGTTGTAAGGGCCACTGATGAGGCCTTTAAGCAGTCAAATGTCTTACTAGCTGTTTTGCAGCTTCTCTATTGCTTGTTGCATGTTTTACCACTTCGTATGACTGAGGAGGCATATTTAGTTGAGAAAGTGACATTAACAGAACCTCTATAGGCTGAATAAGCAGTGAAGCTCCTGTAATCTCGCAAAACAGTGACTTGCAAACAGGAAGTTTTTTGCAGTTTAGCTTTGTATGAGAAGTGAAAATAACTATTTTGTGAACACAATCAATCACACACAAAGTGCACCACAATGAAATGTGACCTCTGCATTCAACCCATCACATGTGCACACGTGGAGCAGCGGGCAGCTACCAACAGTGCCCGGGGAGCAGTGTAGCGGGACGGTACCTTACTCAAGGGTACCTCAGTAGTGTCCGGGCTGGGACTTGAACCTGCAACCTTCTGTTCACAAGGGCAATGTTCTAACCACTAGGCTTCCACTGCCCACATGTTGTATGGTCTGGGGGCCAAAAGACACATTTTGGAAGTTTTAGAATGTTTAGGTTCTACAAAAACTGATTGATTTTACAAAAATGAGGAAATATCAGTTGTCCGTTATATGAGACTTTAAAAATTAAACTCACGTTACATGAACTTTTGAATTTTAAAGGGGCATTTGTTCTTCAAGGTTTTGTTCCAACAGAGATGACATGACTAATGAGCATTTGCATCAGTGATAAACTGATAGTCTTATAGTAATCACATGCAGTGTACTAACAAAAAATATTGCAATTGTTTCCCATTGTCCAGTGAGTGCATTAAGATCCAGCCCACAGACATCCAGCCAGACGTCTTCAGCTACCTGTTGCACATCATGTACACAGGCATGGGCCCTAAGCAGCCTGTAGACCAGGGCAGGCTGCAGGATGGCATCAAGTTCCTTCACGCATACCAGCTGTGCCGCAAGGCAGGTGAGGGCGGAAACGACGCCACCTCTGACCCCATCCGCATGTCCAACCTTTATGGCATCCAGATCTCCTCCCAGCTGAGTGCTAAAGAGTCCTCTGGGCTGAAGGCGGCAGGTGGGTCGCGGGACAACGAAGATGGGCAGGTTACTCGGGCCGAGCGCTCTCACAGCAGCCGGCCCACTCTAGCTGTGGGGCTGGAGGGGCTTTCGTCAGAACGCCCATCCTGCACCCTCCGTGCCGTCTCCTCGGTGGCCTCGGGGGATGATTCAAACTCCATTACGACCAGGATCAAGCAGGAAAGGGTGGAGGAGGAGGAGCAGGAAGAGGGTGAGGAGGAACACCAGGCGCCTGGCTCTCTACCCTCAGCCCAGGGCAGCCCGTGTCCGGCGGCTCTCTTCAAGGACGGTCCTTTAGCACTGCTGTGTCCGCGTTGCGGCGAACGCTGCTTGTCCCCTGAGGGCTTGCAGGAGCATCTTTTCACCCATGCAGCCTGCACTCTGGAGCCTTCCATCAGCAATCTGATGGAAGGGGGACCCTCAGAGGACGGAGGTGCGGATGGCAGGGGACCAGAAGAGAGACGGGCCCAGAAAGAGCGAGCGGACGGGGGTACTCTAGAGGAGGCCTTGCGGCAAAGCCAGGCACTGGCCGACGAGCTGGCTGCCGAGTTGCGGCGGGGTGGCAGCAGCCCGACAGCGGGTTTTACCCGCAAAAGGAAGATGGCCTGCGCTGTCTGCAACCTGCGCTTCTCCCACAAGAGTCAGCTGCAGGAGCACATGTTCGCCCACGTGGGTAAGCCTCTGCGCTACCATCGCTACGGCCGCTTCTGCGGCCAGCTCCTCCATGGCTGCGACGGACCGCCGGACATCACAGTGGCAGCCACAGCGGCCGAGGACACTGTCCGGGACGCTCAGGACAACGGCAGCTCCTGCTACTCGCTGGACTCTGAGGTGTCTCAGGAGAGCGTAGATGCCGTGACTGTGGAGTGATGCAGGACTGCCCAATGGACCAAACCCCCCAAACACACACTACATTAAAATGCAGTCTCCATTCAGATTTGACCTCAGACACTTTTCTGTCCTGTCTCATGTAGCCCCCGTCGGTACATTTCAGTTGAAAAAGTGCTGTTTTAAGACCCTGAGTTCAGTGTTAGTGTATATTCTGTTGTGGCTTGTGGATGTAACTGAGCACTGCTGGATTGAAGAGCTAGGTGTTGTGTTTCGTTCAGTAGTACTGTATCTTCTAAGACCGTCATGCACAAAAACCAGCACCAACAATGAATCTGAATACGGTTTCTGATTACGGTCAAATTGTTGCAATAGCTGCATTAGTACAGATTTGCTTTGTAGCCAATAGCTTGAACTCACATCCATGAACGATCCGCCCTAAAAACATGAGATTAATCCTCTGTGAAATCTGGTTCAGTGCCTTAGAAATATTTGCCAAGCAACGCTAAAAGCACTAAAAGCACTTAAGGTGTTGCCCAACCAAATCTGGTCTGTGGTGAATCACAAAAACAACATTCCTTCCTTCATTGTATGGTATGTATGATGTTCCCACATTAGTATAGTGCCTGAGTTGGTGAAATGCTCGAAGAAATCAGCACAACTGGACTAAAGAATGTGTCCAACTGGTGCTTTCTGCTGAAGTGATTCTCTACGAAAAACAAAAAAGATAAAGGTCCTCCCGTGCGGAGCTGAAAGTAGTAAAAAGACACTTGGATAATTGGTATTGTGTGGTTACGCCACTAGAAGTGAAAATGTCTCCCTATGACAACGTCAAAGTTCAAGGCCGCTGCAGTAACATCACTGATTTTGTCACCTAGAACCACGCTGTCTTTAAGGTCACCCGTCGTCAGCGCTGGTGGAAAAATGTGTGATATATACTGAGAGTTGACCTTTAGGTCTCTAATGGAATGGTAAACAGCAAATGATAAAGATGACTTGTGTCTGGAAAGTCCACAGGCCAGATTTCGAGTATTGGACACTCGCCAGGAGGTCAGTGTACTGTAATGAGAAGTGAAAACCAGTGAAAAGCTAATGTCTGTGATACTTGTGTGATTTTTGAATGGTCTCTTTATGACTTTGATTTTATCAGCACTAAGTTATGTTGTGTAATATTGTGTCCTGATTATTTTTTTAAATAAATGGCATTTTCAGTGAAGTGTTTTTTTTTTTTCATATTTTGACTGCTTTAGAAAATTAACATGTTTATTTTTTCAAACATTTTCCAGTGCCTACTTTGAGGTTATAGCCCCCTCCAGCACTTGTATCATGAGTATACCCAACTGCCTTAAACATACAGTCCATAAGTTTGACATATCAAATTGGGTAGTGGCAGTGGTGGCCTAGTGGTTAGGACCTTGCCCTTGTGAACAGAAGACAGGAACCCCTGAGCAGGGTACTGTCCCCGTACATCGCATCCCAGGCTGTTGATAGCTGCTCACTGCTCCATGTGGGCACATGTAATGCGTTAAGTGTAGAGGTCACATTTTGCTGTGGTGCACTTTGTGTGACTGAGTATGTTCACAATGACAAATATGTCACTTTCACCACCTACACACTGCAAGAAAGGGTCCCAACTTTTTCCAGAAGAGAAAACAGTTTTTCTCCAAATAACCCGGCCTTTCCAAAGGGAGTAAGCGATCTACCCAGACATCTTCCGAGATTTGGACGATGATGTGTAGTTCCAACCCCATTCGGCTGATGCTGCAGGACGCTGCATAAAGAGCGGTATAGGTTTTACATATAAAGTGATGAGGCGTCCCCTTCCACTTTTACCACTAGAGGGCAGCCTTTGCCTGAAGAGCTGAAGCATTTTTCAAGCTGTCAGAGCCAGGACACCAAAAAAGGAGAGATTTGCCATTGAGAAACGACAATCACGTTTCCCTCATAACCCTGGAATTTCCTCTCAGTCGGGGTCGAATGGTCTTAAGCATAGGTCCTGGGAAGTTAGGCCTGCCCTTAGTAGGAGCATTTGGGCGTGAACCATTTTGCTTTATGGTCAGTATTTAAATATGAATAAACATGGTTCACAGAAGATAAAAGACTTCTTTCCGTGTCTACGCTCACCACCTATTTCCATTTATTTAAACACCCCCTTTGGGGTTGGGGGTATTTAAACAAATGATCCCTGTGGGTTCAACATACACACAAATGACGGTCAGACTAAGAAGACATGAGACATCTTGTTGAGTACACAACTGAAGGTTCCTAGGAGTTAAAAATGTGCTTGTGTAGCACTGTATTACGTGGGCTATCCATTGCTATAGAAACTAGGCTTATGTCGCAGTGATATAAAAGATGTCACAATCTGGCTAAAAATAAGAACAGTGGTAGAAATAATTAAAATAAACTAGTCATGAATTGTGTGTTTCAGGCAGATCAGGACCCCATGAGACCAGTACAGGTGTATCTGTGATGGACAAAACCTCAATTGCAATATATACAGATTGCAATGGCATTTATTATGATAGCATCACCAGCTGGAGATCATTACATATAATACAGGCCAATGTGGATGATATTTCACACTTGAAGTAGCTAAACAGATGTTGTTCTGTCATAACTGGCCGAACCGTGCATAATTAAAATACAATCAATACAATGCTAACTCATCTAACACTGATCGCTGAAGAAGGAACATTGATTTTTCATCCAGCCATGAGCTCCAATAATAGGATTATTGAAAAAATGTTCTTTGCATGCTGAGTATGAGCTGTGAGCATTAAGCGTGATCCTGATCTATCTGATTACTCTGCACCTCAGCTGAAAGCTGCTCCACGGCTCCACTAATGGCTGCATGGACCAATGAGAAAGCAGTCTGCACCAGTAAGATCTCTGAACATGAACTAGTGCTGTTACTGTGATCCAAAGTTGGTAACGTGTCCTTCGCCTTTCTGTTCACCTTAATTCGGTGACAGGACCCGTTCACTGAAACAAGTGGTGACAGTGTGTTAGGCTGGTGAACGTCACTCTCCATGGGTTCATGCTTTTCTTCATCTGATGAATGAACATCTTCTATCGTAATGATTGGTTTGCACCTGACGTCATTTTCAACTGGCGCAATCTGATCTAGGTCATTAACGACCACCACATTATTAGCAGCAATGCATGTGGAGGCCCTTGAATCACATGTTGCCGTGGCTACAGAGTCAAAGAGTTCACCAGGTTCTAACATCTCACAAAGGATATCCTCTTCATCCTTTACATTTGGGTGTTCGCATTTGTTTGCATCCTGCTCAAGAGAGTGTCCTTGTTCCATCTTCCCATGACTGTCCAAGTCAGCACTCACCTCTGCACTCAGGGTCATTTTCTCTGTAGCTTCCTTCTTGTGTTCTGGATCCTCCTGAGGACAGCTTTCCTCATGGATTCCTGCCATGTCCTCATGAATCTCACTTGATCCTTTCAGCTGCTCAGCCATGGCTTTATCCCCAGATGGCTCAGGAGCACGATAATCAGACTGATCAGCAGTAGAACTGGATTTTTCCAAACTTTTTTCAGAAGTAATTTCAAAAAAGGTACCATTGTCTTGCCCTCTGCAACCCTTTCCTTGTTTTTGATTGTTGCTGGATGTTATGGAAAATCTCTTGAGAATGGGCCACAATCGTACCCAGAACTTTCTTTTTCCTTTTCTTTGGCCTCCATTCTTAACCAGGTCTGGTTCACACTTTTCAGTCGTATTGAAGGAATCACCTGAAAGTTCCTGGACACTGTTTTGTGCTCCATGTGTAGCATTGTCTCCTGTATCCTCAGATACAGTATCTAACTGCTTTCTTCTCCTAACACACACAAAAGCAGGGGAGAAAACCCTTCGGATAGTTGCTTTAGCTCTGCTTCTTCTCAGCCTACTCTTGCCATGTCCTTCGACTCGACTCTGGTCTGACGTTGACAGTGATGCTAAAGGCTCCTCTTGGAAATCTGTGTGAGTTTCTCCCTCTTCTGAGGTGAAGGCAGTTTGAGGGCTTTGACAGTGAACTTGGTGTGATTCACAACCTGTATGATTGTTGCCTTGGTGCTCTTCCACCACGTCGTTATTTTTGTCTCGCCGCTGCTTTCTCAAAGCTTGAGCATCTGACTTCTTCTCATCCTGAGCTGAAGATTTGGTTTTCCCCAAAAGAAGTCTGGGTGGGCCTGTTAATTTTCTTTTCAAGCCTACCTTCTCTGGGATCTCAGCAACGCTGATATCCTCAGGTTCCATTGTTCGTTTTAAAGGAGACGAGGCTTGTCAAATTGTAATATAGACAATGCCAGTTTCCAGATGTCGTGGAACAGTTAATAAGAGGTGATGTCTTCCGTTTTCATGGAAAGTCAAATCTTATAATTTTCTGTAAAGCAAAGAAATTAAGATATGATCAAATTGTTAATTTGTCAGAGTAGGTTGTTGGTCTGTACAAAATGATAATTTTGCACAGTTCAAATAGTATTTTCAATCTAATTTGCTCCCAGTGTTATAAATGAGGAGTTTTGAACCGTTGCATTTGCTTCTTGCTTTAACATGGAATCCAATTAAATTCCAACAGGTTCAGAGTTAAGTGCATTTACTGCAGCCATCCTTTTAGATCTCACATTAAGATAAGGGAAAAATCTTCAGCCAATGAGAAAAGCTTCCAAAATAATGCTCAAACTAATGAATTTCACTTGAGTTTGATTAAAGTCAATGTCTTATTCATTTGCACACTGCATTTCTTAAGCAGACGGCTAAGATTTCAACAGTGTTGATTTCAGTGCAAGAAGGTGGGTTCTTTGAGTGATGCCATAGAACAACCATTTGAATTCTCTAAGGAAACATTTTTGTAAATGAGATATGTGAACATATACATTTTATATACATTTTACATGTGTCTTTATACCCTTAAAAAGTGGCATAGCTATCTAAGCTTTGGCCCTGTCATCCGGAGACCATGAGTTCACTCTGTCCCATCTGTGGCCAAGAGTCTAATATGGCATAATTAACCATGCCCTTTCTGAGTGGAAAGGATGGTACTAGGAAGCTAGCCAAAATGGGTGTCTGCTAGCTGGCAGAATTGGCAGTTAGTGTTCCCCTCCAAGCATGTTGAGCCCAATGACGTTGCATTTTCAAAGATGCGGTGGCACTTGCGTGGTGACTTGGAGAACACAAGTGCTGGCCTTCACCCCCCCAGTGCTGCTGAAGTTGTGGATAAAATTGGACAAGAAAAAATGCAAAATTGGAGAAAAAAAAAAAAAATCTCACATATATTAATAAAACTTGGTTCTTTAATTAACTGTGTATTAAAGGGTTCTTCGGGGAACAAAAATGGTTCTTCTTAGGTATTATGCAAAAATTCAGCACCCTTAGGGGTGTAAGAGTAATACTAATAAAATATACAGTTCTATGACAATAACATAGTTATATAGTGTAGATATTGATAACTTATATCAGCTCACTATAAGTAATAAGTCTATTTCTTCTATTGATAGTCGTTTTTTTCATAAATCCATTATGAACATATAATAAAGTGGCAAATACAGCCACTATATTTGTCCATGTAGCTGTATCTATGGGGTTACTTGCCAAACCCCAATGTCCTTTTGTGACTGTCCTTTTGCTAAGCATGAAAAAGCATAAATCACATTTACTTTACTATATGTTAATACTTTTTTACTATTACACATTTCTTCATATACATTTTGAAGCAAGAGCTGCTTCTCTAATCCCAGTCTGTTGCCTCCTATTCTAATAAGAGCGACATGCTAGAAATCAGACAGTTCTGTAGACGAAGTTCCAGTTTGCATTCCCTACAAACGAGAAAGTATCTGGCAAAGTATCTTGTTTCACTTCACAAAACTGTTTTAACCCGGGCTGCACATTATATGGCACACGCAAGCACAAGAATTAGACGCTGCATCGAAGCCTACCTTTCTCCAGCAGCACGTTTCCCAGTGTTTTCCTCTGGCCGCAAAAAGAAACCGTGGTGCTCGGTGGACGAGGGAGGTCTGTTAGTGAGAACACGCTCAGCTCCTCCACCAGCCGAACAATCTCACACGCTCTAGCTTGGAGGGATGCTGTTACCTAGAGGGCCAGGCTCTCATCAGTTTCCATAGCAACCAAGTGATTGACAGTTTAGGATCTATAACATCCAACTACACAGTGATGCAAGGGCTTCACCAGCTCAGAGATAGCTGATGTGACCTCAAGAGCGGGTAATTAGAAGTCATGCCTCCAGAAAAAAGGCACTTTTACACTGTTACCATCTTTACCATGGCTATTCAAAGTAATGCTTACTATTTCATTGTCATTGTCCGTTGCTCATCAGTGGTTCATTGAAGGTTCATTGAAATCTTTGCCTAAAAACAGAAGTTGCTTTGTTTTGTATATGACCATACATGTGCAATAGACACCCCTCCACAGTAGAAAGATCATGAAATGCAGTGGAAACGTGTTATTTTGGCTTTTAACAGAATGTATTAAATATTTAATCAATCAACAAAGTTACACTGGACATGACAGTGGCTTGGGATTTGATTGACATGAATCCTGAGGGGTTTTAATGGTAAAAAACCTTCTTTTCACTTGCCTGTCAAATTAAACATCGATCATCAGGACGTAACACCGCTCAACAGAAATCTCGCTAGCAACGCTGGTGTTTGCAATTGTATGCAAATACAACCGCACTTCACACATTAGGTGACATTGTCATTTTAGTTGCTCACCACTGCTGGACCTGCTTTGCAGTGTGTGCCCCCAGGGCTCTTAATAGCAGACTAGGCTTTTCAGCATTCAGCTTGTGTGTTCTCACACTGTGCTTGGAACAGGAGCTGTACCCCATCTCAACCTTTCTTTCTTTTCTGTTTCATTTTTCTTCCCCATCCGCCCACACTATTTGGACAGAATTATTCAATTAATATTGTTAAAGGCCTCAGTGATGAATGGCTGCCTTCAAAATAGCCTCGACTGCAATCAATAAGAATGTGTTATCTTGATAATTAAGGCTACATTAAACTCCCTAATAACTAAGACACCCTTGGAAAAATTGAAAAAATTGTAAAAACTTCTTGAAATTTTTGAATCATGTTCCCATTTATTGTTCACTGGTTTTAAATACACCCAGGCTTTAAGAACTATTAATCAGTCGTCCTTGAGATTCTGTTTCACTGGGGGATAAACATGAGGCAAATTCCATTAACCTTTCATCAAGGTGTGGTCTGCCTCAAGCGGGTGTGCAAGACATAATGTAATGGCAGAAATAAAATAAAAAAACAAAAATAGCCATCTTTAAACCTTTAAAAATACACGGTTAGAAGTGGTTTGTCCAGATTTCACTTAAATTGAATGATGAAAATGAAAATGAAATGAAAGTGACTATTTGTCATTGTGAACACACTCAAGCACCACAACGAAATGCAACCTCTGCATTTAACC
>JBBPDA010000152.1:3052158-3062536 GCA_037974385.1 Arnoldichthys spilopterus
GCTATCAACAGCGCCCGGGGAGCAGTGTAGTGGGACGGTACCTTGCTCAAGGGTACCTCAGTAGTGCCCAGGGACTCAAACCGGAGACCTTCAGGTCTCAAAGGCAGTGTCCTAACCACTAGGCCACCACTGCCCACCAAGTGGTGATCATCAAGTGGTTAGCGCCGTCGCCTCACAGCAAGAAGGAGTTTGAAAGCTATCCCCGTATTCGCGTGGGTTTCCTCCGGGTTCTCCGGTTTCCTCCCACTGTGCAGTAGGTTGATTGGATTCTCTAAAATTGCCCATAGGTGTGAATGTGTGTATGAATGGTTGTCTGTCTATGTGTCACCCTGCAATGGGTTGGCCTCCTGTCCTGGGTGTACCCTGCCTTGGGCCTGCAGTCAGCTGGGACTGGCTCCAGCTTCCTCACGACCCGGAAACGGAAGAAGTGGTTTAGAAAATGGATGGATGATCATCAAATATTGAACGCTGCTGCAAAAGACCTGAGGCTCAAACTGTCTGCACACAGGCCTAAGCATTGCTATTTATTTACTGATACTGTTGTGGTTACTGACCAGTAGGTCTAACTACTGTTAACTTGTAGTCTGCACATGATTATGATGTGTGGGTCGCCTCAATAACCTGTGGAAAGAAAATTGCCTATTGCTGATTCAGGGGGGTAGGATCAAGATAATAAAAACTAGAACAAAAAAATTATGTTTCACCTTTAGCAGAAAAATGGCACATGCTGTGTTTGCTGACTGGTAAAACTCAAAAATTGAATTGAATATTTCCCCCTTTGGATGATCTGGAGTGAATCTGCCTGGAAGAGGACATGCTAATTTTACCCCCATGGACACTTAGATGGTGGTTAAAGAGACATAAAAACTCCAAGGATCAAAATAGAAGACATACAAGAGAAAAAAAATAGACACCACCTCCATGCCAGCGAACATTTTGGAAGGCATGGCAGAGGTAAACATTTTCTTTCAACTTTCAACCATTAATGTAAGTGCTTGAAGCATGTTTGACCATATCAGAAATTTGACTGTACCTGATTTTAAGGTAGATTTGGTACAATAAGCCACATTATGCTGTTAAATATGTTGAAGGATCTGTGATGTGTTGGGGCTGTTTTTTTCACCAGAAGGGATATGTAGCATCCTGGACTTCAGCAAGTACCAGGCAGTTGTAAAATGTTTGAAAATCTGTCTGATTCTGGAAAAGGCTGGGTCATGGTTGGATCTTCCAGCAGGTCAATGTTCCTAAACATACCTTACACAATAAGATGCTACAAGAATATATATATATATATATATTCTTTGAGCATCTTCTTGGAGCATCTTATTGTGTAAGGTATGTTTAGGAACATTGACCTGCTGGAAAATCCAACCATGTGTAAGGATGTGTGTATATATATCTGTATCTTTCTCAGCTGCTGTGGCAAGTCAATTTCCCCAATAGGGGATCAATAAAGTTCTATTCTATTCTATTCTATTCTATTCTATTCTAAGAATCAAGCTTTTGACAAGGCAATCTCAGTCTACTGACCTAAAAACCACTGAAAACCTACAGAGTGACCTTAAGAGACCAGTCCAAAATCTCATTAAACATTATTAAAGGTGACTCATTGGTGTCATGTAGGCAAAGGGAGGTTGCGCTATATGCACGTGTGCCAATAATTCTGACAGATGGTTTTGTTAAACAATACATCATTTAAAAACAGAACATAAAAGAGGTTTTATCTTTAATTTAAGGTTTAGGTTTTGTTTTTTCATTTTGAAAAACTGCTAATTAACCCAAATCGTTTAACCACAAAGACCTTTTTATGCTCCTCTTTACCAAGGGGGCCAATAATTATGGAGCTAACTGCATGTTGCACTTCTGGAGCTTAAATCTGCATCCTCTACATGCAGGGCTATTTCAGGCTCTAAGACTGACTGCACGCTCAATGTTCAGTGACACAAGATCCCAGAGGCGTGTAGAAAAAACTCAAATGTGCCCTGAACTGCCCTCCTGAAAGGCAGCACATAAACCCCCTTGGGCCGACTGGGGGACTGTTCTTAGAATACTCAGTCCTGCTAATGCAGACATAACCTTTCAACCTGTCCCCAGAAAATTCAGCATTATTTGTAAAATAAAAAATAAAATAAAAAAAGCACTAAAAACTGGAGTCACTGAAATACTGTATGTATTTACCCCATATTGCATAATGTACAGGCACTGTAGAAACACTGTATGCAGTGAATGAACATAACACTGAATCACTAAAATGACTTATAAGAGAATAAGAGCTATAAGATGTATAGAGATATTACTCATTTACAATTGAAGTGCAACACATCCCACAGAACGGGGAAAATCGCTCAGCCTAGTAAATATTACATGATGACCAAAGCCAAAAGTGCCTGGTGTCCCCTGAAGGAAAATTACATTTCAGAATAAACGTCAGTATGAAAGATGGAACTAGGAAACATATTCTCTTTCTGAAACTCCAAAGCCTGCCTGGGTAAACAGCCCACTTTATTAAATAAGCACAAATCTAGGTGTCCAGAGAGCTCATTAATCAAAAGTTATTAAAAATATGTGGGAGCACACAATTGTACATGGACAGCTACAGGCAAAGTACACTGAATACAATCATGTAGGATCCACAGAGGGTCACAGAGATACTTCACATAGATACTGTAGATGAGCCTTCAGGTGCTACCTTACAAGACAACACGAGACAAAATGAACGTTAATGTGAAAAGAACGATTGTAATGTTAAAGCACATGGACAAGCTTAAAAACAGTAATGCCTTGTTCATACTACACCATTGTGAATGTGGTCTGATCTCTGTGCCGTTCACACTACACAACCTCGAGACTCCTGATCATAAGAGTAGTGTAAACAGAGCGGCAACAGAGCGCCACCAACTACACCCCCCTTCAGCACCACTGGTCCTTCTGTCATGAAAAGTCACGTGAAATTAATTTTAGGTCACGTGATCTTACATTTAAAAAAAGAAAATGGACAAAAGGAGAAAGAAAGGGATGTGGGTGAAGGAATGGACCAGCAGTCATTAAACTCTGCCCAGTTTGCTGAGTCCACCGTGATGCAGTCATGCTCTCCCTCATGGTTCCTATGAGCTGAGGTGAATGTCCCAGCCTCTTTCCATCAACTTTTGTCCTGCGCTTTCATTGGCTGTAGCTCATCGGTGACTTGCCCAGATATTCAGCAGACTAGGCAGCTGGTTGGAGTTTGTGACTAGTCATTGTAGTGTTCACACATGTTGATAATTGATCACTGATCAAACTCAGAATCACACCCAATTGAGCACTTTTGTCAGCGACCTGTCACTGACTCAAAAACAGCCTTAAAATTGTGTGGTGTGAACAAGGCATGAGTCACAATATCAAATCCAGGTGTTGCGATAGTTGGTCTTATTCTCCGAGTTTGAACCCAGCAATGCCACATTAGTACTAACATTATAACTGGTCTCACTTTCTCTGAGTAGGCAAAATTACTGGTGGGTAGGATGAACTCAATCTCCATCATTCAGTCCAGTACAAGCCAATGTGGGCATCTCTTAGCTGACAAAAAATGAGCAGTTAGCACTTTCCTCCAGGTGTGTTTGGTGTGACTGCCTTCACAGGACTTGGAGGAAGCAGGTGTTAGTCTTCACCTTCCTAAATTGGTAGCATTCTGTGATAGGAGGAGAGCTAGTTAATGGGTGGAGTGCACAATGACTAAACTGGACAGAGAAAAACATGTAATGAAAAAGGAAAGACATTTCTTAATGTTTTTAGAATGAGGCTTAAAACTTAAAGCTCAAAACATTGTAACATAATTTGGTTTAGTTTCAAGTCAAGTCAGTTTTTTCCATAGCGCTTTTACAACTGATGTTGTCATAAAGCACTTTTACAGAATCTGTGTCGGAGCCCCTAATAAGCAAACCAAAGGTGACAGAGGCAAAGAAAAAACTCCCTAAACTGTAGACAGAAACCTGGGGAGGAACAAAGGCTCAAGGGCAACCCATCCTCCTCTGGTCAATAGCAACAACCCACAGATCCTATAGCTTTGAGCAACATATCTAGCATAACATCTCTGTGGTAGCTGAACTAGTCTGGGACAAGTTATCTTATGATAAAGAGCCCAGTGATGAACGATCTGGTCATATGAGACAAGGGGCAGCAGTTCCTAGTGTACAGGTGGGCCACAATGACTTGGGTGAAAATGAGCAGTTCCTTTGGGCTCTCCTCAGTGTATTTATAATGTGGCTGTGAAATGTGACTATTGGAGCTGGGCCTTTGGTTTGGGCAAACCATGGCAAAGAGATGATGAAGAAAACCCACCTCTGCAATAATGCTAATGTCTGCTATCGTTCCTATGAGATTCTAGTAAGATGCTAGCACAGCACTGTAAAATCTCAGTAAAATCTCTTATGTACAATCCAGAATCTATCTTCAGTCTAAACGAAGCCAAAGCAGTGAGCAGCAGGTGCAGCAGTAAGCTGGACTTGTCCTCGTCATGGTTAGTAGTGGAAGTATAGCAGGAACAATAAGTTCTCACTGCATTGAAGAATCAACATGTTCTTGAAAGTGAATGAATGCTTGAATCTCACTGAAAAATCACATAACATTTGTAAAACTGAGGTCCTAACCCCAGCAAAAGTCTACATTGTGCTCATTGTGATATTTTTAGACTCGTCACACTCAGAGCTGCAGTCGGGGGTTTTTGACAGACAGGGTGGGTAATACAGAGAAGCGGTTAACGGTAAATGTATTTTTCAGAGGAAGCGCTAGGGCTATTCTGAGTGTGGCCTCTTTTTATGTGGTGTTGTCATTCATTTCTGAAACAGCTTTCAGGCAAGAAAAAAACCCACAAGCACCTGTGTGTGTGAACGGAGGGGATCTGAAAAGATTTTCCCAGCCGCCGCTGATAAGATTTCACTTGTGCTGTGTTTGTGTGTTGCATGTAGAGGCTCCTCAGTGTCACACATTAAGTGTTTACCAAGGTCTGCACTTGTGACACTGCAACAGGGACTGTTACCAGAAAGCTACAGTAAAAGTGACCCTGACTGACCCAATCATGGATTATTATTACAACTGGCTCAAAGCAAAAAATATATTTTTTAATATAATAAAAAAATCATATTAAATATAATAAATAAATATACCCAGTATTGTTTTTGTTTGTGTTTAAATGTCTGTAAGATTATTCAAATGTTTAATTATTTTAAAAAAATTGTTAAAGAAATACAAATATAAAATAATCTCATAATGTTCTTACAACCATCTCACAATAAAATAAAAACTAGATATATTAAAAAGATTTAAGAAAATATCACTTGCTATATAAATACAGTACTGTGCAAAAATCTTAGTCACTTAAAATCAAATATTTAAAGCTGTTTATCTGAGCAGTGAGGTTGTATTGTAGCCAAAGCACAAATTACAATTACAATCAATGCAAACAAACAGTGTAGCAGAATAAAGATTTGTTTTGTGTGTAAACAGTAGCTGATGGTGTGTGAGCTGTTAGAAGACACAGGATTGGCTCCAGATTTCTCCCCCATGTCTGCAGTCACTGCATGGATGTGTGCAAAGCTCCATCAGCACCTGATTTCATCTAGTGAAGGACTGATTGAGCCCAAAGCAGTGATTTAATGGGAACTACAGTCATACTGGGCGTCCACTAGGAGAGATCTGAGAATGGTCAAATCAACACACTGACACATAAAATCACTGCTTACTGTTTTATTATTATTTCTATTTATTCTAATATTAGTGTTTTTGAGAAAACAGAACCACTCACTGTGGAGATAAACAGCTTTTAATGATCATTTTCTCTGGAGACTAAGACTTCTGCACAGTACTGTATTTAAACAAATCCAGAAATAAGTTTAAAAATCTTATAATATTCTTATAATTATTTTACAATAAAATAAACACTATATATATTAAATAGGTTTAAGAAAATATCACTTGTATATATATATATGTATATATATGTGTGTGTGTGTGTGTGTGTATTTATATAGCAGTGCATGTTATTTGACTACTGAACCTACAGTTATGTTCCAAAAATCTAAATATTCTATAAGATGATCATTGAGATGAGTGTCTTTAGTACAAACCAGCCTTCTTCACTGTCCAACTTACCTAATGCAGGGCAGCTACAGGCTGTTACTATACAGGTCATTGTTGCCATGAAAACAGGGCCACATGGGATCTTCAGCATGGTCATTCCTCTGTTACAGTTTACAGAAAGCAGTTCTAATTTAATCATCAAGGAAGAAAGAGGCAAACAGCATCCACAAATTTAGACCCTGACTTCGTCAGAGATTTGACTAATAAAATCTTGTAGTTAGCAGAAGAAAAACAGTCAAAACTAAATCAGTAGCACCATCTGCACTGTTCACCATATTAGACCAGATCAGCCTCTGACGTATGTGTGATCCTCCTTCAAAACAATGGGAAATGCCTGTGGTTTACAGAAGGCGCATGATCAATAAAACACCCAAATGCGCTAAGGTCACTTGGACCAATAGCAACTGAGGTGTCGAGGTACTCATGCTCTGCGCAGACTTGCAACCTAGCAACGCGTCCGGATAAAAATATCCACTACATACGTGACCAAACCGAGCCACATTCTCTCAGTCTCATCAACACTGTTGACTCATCCCACTGACAGACTGGCTAAGGGGGCTGAGTGGAACTGACCCTCACTCCTATCGTTTGACTGCAATATCTGAGCTTAATAAAGCAATGTTCAAAACTTAATTTAATGTAATTATATAAAATTTTATTTAAACATTAATTAATTTATGAATATATTTAAATAAAATGTATGTATTTATTAATACATTTATTAATTGTTCTTTATTTCAATCATTAACCTATTCATTGATTTATCTGTCGGTCTGTTTATTCATTCATTCATTAATTCATTCATTCATTCATTCATTCATTCAATAATCCATTCATTTGTCAATCTATTTATTCTTTTATTCATCTATTCATCCATCCATTCATTTATTCATTTGTTAATTCCTTCATTCATTCATTTCTTTATTTCAGTGATCCTGAGTACATCTTTCTTAACGTCAGTGGCAATCATTAATGACAGAACTCAGACCAGTTCAATGTCCAGTACAAAGAAAGTCAATACTTCACTCTTGTATAGGGCTGCACGACATGGACTGAATATCAGTAATGCAATTTTACCGCTACATATTGCGACTGCAATGCATTTCTATTTATTAAAGGGTTCATATCAGCTTGAAGCATGTTACTTTTGTTTAAACTTCAAATTGTACATTCACTACCTAATCCATATATTCGATATATGGAAACAAAGCTTAATAAACAGTCAGTTTTTAAAGAATAGCTTTGGTGATGTCAGAAAACCAGTCCATTAACATAGATCTCCTTATTTAGCCTATGATAGTTTAGCCCCTCCCCTTCAAGTTCTGTGATTGGTTAGAGGCTCATTTGTATATTGCAGCCATCTACGATTTCAGTATTGCAGAGACCAATACTGCGATAACGATTAACTGACGATATGTTGTGCAGCCCTACTCTTATATGAGCTATACGCTACACTGCTATATAAACTATGTTAAGTGTTTGGCTACTACATGTGTCACAATCATAGTAATGATGGCTGTACGTATACTGGAGTAAAGAGCACAAAGAACGTGAGTTGCTCACCGTGACTGCCACAGCGGAGAGAAAGCCAGCTCCCACAAAGGCCTGGATGTCTGTTACTGGCAAAGTAAAGTCTGTGGGCACCTCCTTCCACTCTGGATCATTACTCAGGGATATAGGGGCCTTGGCTATGCTGACTGGAAAATTTCCAAAGCCCTTTAGGAAAAAGAATAATTACAATGAAATCAAACAATTCTGAAGTGACCTTTACTGTTATCATCCTCCTCTCTGATCCCCTGCTGGACGCCAAACAGGAAGACCACCATTCTTTAAGAAAGGTGTGGTTTCCTTCAGTTACTCTCTGATTACATGCTAGCATGCTACATGCTATTAGGTGATTCTTTATAGCATGCAATGTGCTATCAGGTATACACTATTAGGCGAATATTTCTCATTTTATTTTATTGTATTGCATCTTCAAGTGTGGGTGTTTGCATGTGTGCATGTGTGTATGAAAGTGTATATGTGTAGTAGAACCAAACTAACGATGGTAATTTGATCAAACTTATACACTATATGGTTGAACAGTTGAACAGTGCTAAATGTTGAGATAAGTGTTGTTCGCATAGGATTTGTAGAAAAATAGTCGACCATATCTGATCAATCACCCTGTTCAGAATACTGCAAGTGATGGTAAGTCAATGTTCAGAAATATGTCTGATGTGTCTACTTAGGGTATGTATGTATGTATGTATGTATATATGTATGCATGTATTTATTTACCAATAATGCATTGTAACATAAGACATTAGTACTCAGTAGTGCATGGGATGGTTTGTATAACATTATATAGTATTTCAATCAGAATTTCAAACAATTTATAGACATTTTCAAGATATGAGTGGTGAATAATGTATGATTTAAGTCAGTTTTATTCATTTAGTCATAAGTCATCTATTATTATTAATTTATTATTATTATGCATTTAAAATAGTGTTAATAATAACAGTAATTTATTATTATTCATTTATTATGTGCCTATTAGCTATGTATTAATTAATTAGTAATTTAAACTGTTATTATTATTATTACTGATTTTTATTATACCTAAATGGCATGCGTTTATTTTTACTGTGAACATCCTTACTACTAAAATTGATTTAGCAATTCAATATGTGTGCTTTATTTAGTTTTCCAATTATTAAAAAAATAACTGGTGGTACCAGTACTTGTAATGCTTGTAATACTTGTAATACTAGTAATACTAGTAATCACTTCTTATTATATTTTTATAATTTAAATGTCAATATCCTTTGTTTTCTGAAGATCTACACTTAACTGTTACTGTTTCCTTAAACAATAACTCAAAACAGGCTTTTTTACTCACTCAAAAACATACTCTCTTTTCTTTTGCAGAAGTCTACTTGGCTCTTTTACAGAAAAAGAGAGACTGTTGTTGTGCCAGCCCACCCCGCCATCAGTGATGGTGAGGGCTCCTAGGGGGAAAGGCTATGATGCGGCGGACCCTGGCTTTATCCCACCCACCCACAACCTGGACACTCCAGACTTAAGTGACATGGGCCCTTCTGCCAAGAGGAAGTGTGTGTGGCCTGCAGTAGAGGTGTTTGAGGAAAAGGACAAGGATGAAGACCAGCCAGTACCACAAGCAACCTGGAAGAAGGTTGACCCGAACAACCCAGCCCTACCTGACTACCAGCACTCTCCCCAGGAATTCACTGAGACTCCATTTAAGTACTTCAGAAGGTACTTTGGCTCTCCAAGTGTTAAAGCACTTTATGTATTTTAGGAGTGAGCCACAGACCCACAAACAGTCAGCAGATGAGGTAATGGTTGAGGACAAAGGCAAGACAGCTGGCAATCTGTGGCAGTATATCAAGAACAAGCCAGACAAATAGGGCTTCAGTGACGTCTGAAAATGGCTTGATTCATGACATGATGCTATAAAAGGGGAGAATATGCTGGAGGTCCATAGTGTCCCCTGAACAAAAAGCCATGGGTGTCACCAGCCAGATCTCCATTCTGGCCAGCACCATGTACCCTTCCACCACCACAGACATTTTTTATGGACAGATTCTTCACAAACCTAGACAAGAACTGCAAGTACATGGAACAGAATAGTCAAGCCTCTACTATAGTCCAGAATATAGAGGAAAATTACGTCACCAGTGATGATGGGATCCTGATAGAAGGACAAGATCATCACTTGGCTGTCAACAGAAATGGGAGTGGGCCCATGTCCTCAGTCTACCTGTGCTACAGTGACACCAAGAGGAAGGAGCAAGTTAGCTGCCCTGCTGTCATCAAAAGCTACAGTGCCAACGTGAGGGACATTGACATGTTGGTCCACCTCTACCATGCCCCCATGAAATCCAAGGGGTGGTACATTCAGATGTTTGTAATTGATGTCAGCCTCATGAATGCCTGGGTCATCCAGAAGAGCTCAGCATTTCCAGATGATTCTGTGTGGTTTGACCCGTTCATGTTCCATGCCCCTGTCTACACCAAATGCCAGAGAGCAGCAGGAGGGGAACATCTTGAGGTCAAACATCGTCTGCAGGGTCTGTAAGGTCCACCTGAGTGCAAGTTCTTCATCATGTGTCATGAAGCAGTTCACTGTGTGAATGAACTGGACTTTATACATTACGTAGTGAAATTCGTAAGAAAGCAAATAAATGTTCCTAACAAGAAAAATTGCTCTTAAATAAATGTTCATTTAAGTTTCTATGTGTTTTTCATATATATA
>JBBPDA010000152.1:3062636-3078940 GCA_037974385.1 Arnoldichthys spilopterus
CTTCTTGGAAAATATTTACCCTAGACAGGTAAAAAACAATATATGGTAAATTTATTGACCTTGATTTGCAACATTAAAATAAACAAAAATTCTATGACAGTAAAAAAAAAGTCTTTTGTATCCTCCAGTAAAACTTTCATTTTTAATTTTCAAGTATTTCAGTTAGTGCTTTATATTTCAAGGTCATGTCACCTCAGAAAATGTTTGGCAGTGCTTGTTGGAATTAGTCTTTAGAAATGTTGATATGTGTTTATACCAGTTGTATGAGAGGCTAATGTACGTGTTATGTAGGGATGGACGGCTCTGACTTTTTCAGTCCCAGTACTGATACCTGGGTTGATACTGAGTACTTATCTGATACCAGTGTTTAATTAATATGTCTCACTGTGTGAAAGAGGCTGGGATGTATAAGGTGACATTAGGCTTTAATGAAACATTGTACCAAATACATATTAATCTGAATAATTTCATTTAACTTAGTAATAAAAAAGCTTAAAACTAACAAGAATTATGTTTTGTGTGCACATGTACACAGAATTGAATTGAAAAGATCGGCTCCATATATTGACCCATTGTTATCGATACCTGACCCAGCTCATCGAGCCAGTATCAAACCGATATTCGATATCAGTATCGGATCGGTGCATCCCTAGTGTCATTTAGCCTCATGAATACCGGCCTTCAGTAAAGTGTCAGCCAAAGACAAACAAACTGTACTTGCAAACTTTATTGGTCAGTAAAGATTCTGAAGACTGTTAAATACAGTGTCTCTTTGACTTACCTGCTTAACATAAAAAGCTAGCTTCTCCTTTGCTTTTGGTGATAGTTCCACATCCTTTACACCATACATCTTCTGTGCCACCATCTGAATCTTCTTTACGACAGGCAGCTACAAGATCACATAACCTCAGTTAATCTTTAATTCAGCTAGAAATCCATCTGCTGATGATAATAGGCATCAGCGCTGCTGCACTTTTTTATTGACATATGTGCAGTGAACTGCTTCCTTGTGCGTTATATTTAGGCCTTGCCAATTAGGATTGTGTGGCTGATGTAAATATAGACTGATAATGAAGCAGGTCTGTATTAGAGGTGCTAACTGATTCTCTTTGGGACACATAATAAGACAATGCTGTTCACTTAAAAAAATGAGTAATTTCCCAAAGGTCTGCTCTGCCAGGAGTAATCACTAGCTAATTAGCTGATTTGCATCCTAAAAACATCTCAAAATAATCATAAAAATATATTCTTTAATGATAGAGTGAGCATCACACTAAGCACTCTCTCTCTCTCTCTCTCTCTCTCTCTCTTTACCAGTTAGGACCTTAAAACTAAGATGATTTGGGGTAACCAGTCTCTCTCTTCCTTCCAGAATTGCACTTCAAGCTTGTTACAGTTTCTTCAATTCCACATTTACATCCATATGCATATAGTCTCAAACATCTCACTCCCAGCACTAATTTTACCTGCAGGTCGTGGAGGTAGCGAAATGGGCTGGGTAGCTCTGCTGCTCTCTGAACACTCTGTGCCAGGGCCAGTGCTCCAGCACCCCCATCAGACCAGTTAGGGCACAGCACTGCATCAAACACCCCAGCCTGCCTTGCCTGGTTACACACCACCTCCAGCTCAGCCTTTGTGTCAGAACTGTGGCCAAACAGATCAGACATGAACTGTAATTACTTTAAAGCATTCGATCACTTCTGCATTACAATCATTGTTTCACCAAACAGATATGAACTGTCTAACGCACAAAAAAGATAACAGGATTGTAGAGAACTGCCAAGGTTTTGAGAACTGTGGTTCTGTAGTGTATAAGAGATCTTCGCAGTGTCTGTATCTCATTAAACATGATGTGAGTTTGAGATCAGCCAAGATATTGTGGAACTAGTTAACAAGTCACTACAATATGATAGTCTGGTTCAGAAATTGGGCAAGGCAAAGCTTATAATGCAGTAAATTGGCAGTAAATTGACAAGACTTTTTTTTTAAACAGACATTGTATTTTTTTAAAAAATCTATTAAAATTGCAGGTAATACATTACCCACCTTTTTCTTCAGTCTGAAAATTTTCCATCAGGTAAGTAATATACAGTAATATAATTTCCTTTGTTTTCTTCCAGGGCATATATATACATATTTTACACACAGCGCAAACAGACATTTAAAATGAAGTTCATGAAATTGCAGGATGACCTGAAAGCAGCAGGAACAACAGTTACCTAGAGAACAGTAAGCAATGAGCTGTCACCTTCATTCCTATGTCCCACACAAAAGTCCTCTTATAGAAAGAAGCACAGAAGCTTCTTTCAAGCAAACAGACAAATCTGAAGCATTTTGGAACAATGTGCCTTGGTCCAATGGAGTAAAAATGGCTTTGGCAAATATTCAGATGGTCATATTTGGAGAAAGAAGGGTTGGCATGTATGATCTCAAGCACATCACACATACAGTGAAGTATAGAGGTGGGAGCATGATAGAGGAACTTCTCTGCAGGCCGTACAGAAGCATTACATATCATCAAAGAAATCATCTAGAACATATTAGGAGAATTCTTTCTCTTGTTGGTCAAGGGAGAAGACTTTTCAGCAAGACAATAGTGTCATACTTAAATGTACTTTGAAAAATAACAATATCCAATATCATTTTGATACCAAAATCAAATACAAAATAAGGGATTTTTTTTTCAGGATAAACTTTTCAAATAAACATTCAATTTCACTTTAGCTATTGCTTAAACTCACACTGGGGCATGTGAAAGTCAATTAAATAAGCATACTATCACAATCTAAACAGAAAAATCATAGTGAGGTAGTGCAGTTGTTCAAAAACCTTTTACATTGTCACATTCAGTAGAGAAGAGAAAGGCAGAGCGGCTTGAGGGAAAACTTTCTTTTATTTTTAATGAACGCTGGGAGCACAGAGTTGTCACGACTAATATATGCTAAGGCTATTATTAGCTGCTCCATGGTAACAGCCCTTCCAGTTAGCTTAGCCCTCATAACTCTTAGCCCAAGAATAGCTCTAACCCAGCAATAAACATTTATCAGGACAATAGATTCATTTACACCTTTTTAAATGTTTTAGTGCTACTGGAAACATGAGCAGTCACTAACTCCTGTAGAAGTCTGTGGGCCTTTATAGGGCTATCGTTTTAGTCAAATAAACTGCAGTGCTAAGTCATTTTATGAAAGCGGTGCATGCGGTAAAAAAGCCTGTGTGTGCCATAAAAAAGACCAAGCAGCAAACTTACAGCCCAACTGACTTGAGACCGGTGTTTTGAAGTTTCCTACCAAAGTTAACTGCGCATGTGCCGACAAATCGTTCGCAATTATTATATGTGAACTTGGCTGTGTAAGGTTATGATATGGGCTTCTGTTTCTTTCCCTTTTAGCCATTTTTCCTGTCTGTTGTCATGTCTCTGTTTCATGTTTTTGTGTTTTGGTTTGCCATGTGCTTTGTAACCCCACCTTTGCCCTGATTGTAAGTCTCATCAGCTGTGCCTTGTCTCCATGCTCCTCCCCTGTGTTTGCCCTGGTCTCTGGTCGGGTATCTGTTGCATCTACCCGCTGTTGTTTTCCTTGAGAATATTTATGTTTCTAGATTCTGTTTTGTTTCCTTAGTCCATGTGTAATCTTAGTGTTCAGTGTTCATTTGATTAAAACCCTCAGTAAAATGTTAAAACTTGCTAAAATGTACTTTTTTTAATGTCTGCGTGCGCGAGTCAACGTGAGTGTTTAAGTGCAGTCTGAACGCTGCTAGCCCTGGAGTATTCGTTATTTTCATTTGTTATATCAACTCACGAGTGCTTGCAATACCTACAGTTTGCAAAAAGACGCATGTATATGTTTATCATATTCACTGTTCATTTCTAATTGTAGTAAATATTGTGAGAAATTACAATGTTTTCCCTAGTTTTATGCTACTGGTAGGAAAAAAATTTAGGTAGGAAAGAATTTCAGAACACCACTTTAGAAAGAAGGTGAAAGTGCTTGCAAGGCCTCAGCCAACCTCTTGACTTCAATCCTGTTGAACACTTTTTTGAAAAATGTTGACATTCCAAGCCCAGACATCTCAAAGATGTAAAATGGTGCTGCAACAGTGCAGATGTTTTTTTAAAAATCTCTTTTATCTAATACTTTTTTCAGTTCAATCAAATGCTGAAGCCCACTTCATTCATTTTCTGAGCTACTTATAAGGGTTGTGGAGGGTCCTGGAGTCTATGCCAGCACTCATATGGCAGAAGATGGAGACACATTATGGACAGGTCGCCAGTTCATTGCAGGAAGTTTCACTTTCACTAACCTGAAACTGTTGACAGCCACCACCACCGGCAAACCATATTCTCTGGCATTCTTCACTCGTCTCGTCAGATGAGCACAACCCTTCTCCAGCAGCTTTAGGTTCTACAGAACAGAGTAAAGCCATAATTTCACACTGTATACTCCTGTACCTCTTCACCTTACTCATTTCAGAAGAGCAGGACATGGCTACATTATTCTCAGTATTTCATATAAAAAAAAATAAACACACACACACACACACACATTCATTTGTATTTCTTTTGTATGTGTCTTTTTGGAGCATTTCTGTTGCCTTTTGTATTCGTGTGGCTAATTAATACTGTAATGTGGGAGATGCGGAGGCTGGATGCATGTGTGAGTTTTAAGTCCAGGTTTATAACGAAAGTCAACAAGCATGTGGGAATGGAGAGAATAGGGTATCCATAACAACAGCCAACTTTTGATAAAATATTATCCAATTGCAATTAGAAAGTACAGAAACAAATACAAACCCTTATAGATTAACAGGCATACTAAGATTGGGGGTTATACTAGATGGATTTTTTAGATCTATGTTCTTTATTTCTATTGTTCACAATGGGTGAGACAATTTGGTTTGATTGGAAGTGAGTGATCATGTGCATTTTTGTCTTCCTGATTGGCTTCTCATGTAGTGAATAGTGGGAACACTTAAGGCACCTGGGTAGCTAAACATCGATGTGAATGATGTAATGTGACGGCAAAACATTAATTTCTTCACAGTTAAATGAGCTCTACTGAGACAAACACATCTACTTATTGGGCCTGAAATAAAGCCAATACAATAATAAACCTTTGTGTTCTTGGTGCTTACCTCCTCTGAATACTGTTTAGGCAAGGGAAAGCCTGCTGTGACCTACAGGCAAGAAAAGAATGATTACACTCACTTTCCTCTGAAACACATTCACTAAGCCACGAAACCCAGGAGACTTCTCCACGGTTGGAAAAGTACTGTACATTATTAACACATCCACACATGTGACTTCATGGAGGAGGACTGTGTGGGAGGGTTAGGCAGCTTAATTACACAATCATGCCTTCAATGAGGTAAACTTCTCACAAGCATGGACATGGTGTGATCTCACACCTCTGCTGGAGGTGATTGAGGTCATTCCTGCTTAGAACAAGCCGTAAAGGCATCTGTGGTTACACTCACCCGTGGACCTCCCCCATGCATTTTGAGGGCACGGACAGTGGCCACCAGCACCACCACGTCTGGCTGCAGGCCTGATGAGCGGCACTTGATGTTAAAAAATTTCTCCATACCGGCGTCAGCACCGTGAGCAGTTTCCGTGACTGAAGTGTGAAAGAGAAAAAAGATTTTTAAAATGTATTATATTAAGTCCTTTATCAAAATAGCAATATTTGGTCATTACAAAAGGTATTTAGGCTGAATAAGTTCTTGTACTCCAAACTGACAGAAACTGAGTGACAGTACATGTCTCACCCACAAAGCCCTGTGGGCCCACCAACTTCAGAGCTATTTTGTCAGCCACAGCAGACACACTGCCATGGGCGATATCAGCAAATGGACAAGTGTGAACAAATACTGGGGTCCCCTGAGAAAGGGAGAGAGACAGAGAGAGAGAGAGAGAGAGAGAGAGAGAGAGAGGGAGAGAGAGAGGGACAGAGACAAAGAGAGAAAGAGATAGAGAGAGAAAGAGAGAGAGAGAGAGAGAGAGAGAGAGAGAGGGGGACAGGGAGAGAGAGTGAGAGAGCACAAAAGAGAGGGAGAGAGATGAAGGAAGAAAATAAGTAGCAATCACTGTGCTGTGACTCAGTTTTCCATTTTACTTTTACTCTTTGGTTTGGTATGTAGGGGTTTATTCTGTCCATCAAGCTGATTTTCTTCTGCAATATAAGGCATCTGACACTGCACCAACCACGTGCCTCTCTGATTACAGTAATGTGCATGCATGTCCAGAGCTGACAGGCTAACATGAAAAGTGGAAACAATTGGTTTTACCACGTTAAGGAAATGACTAGTCCCCATTTCTGAAGTGATGCAATGACTGAACCTCAGGGAGAACCTCAGCTCCAGCTCACATACAACCACATACTGTATAAACACACATGACTCCCCTTTTGGACCATCCATGCCAGTAAGTAGCCACATTCGTTCCTGTATTTCTGAAGTGAAGTGACTATATTTGTCATTGTGAACACACACCATCACACAAAGTGACCACAAGCAAATGTTACTTTTAACCCATTCACACGTGAAGCACTAGGCAGCTATAGCACCCAGGAAGCAGTGTAGCGGGTCCTCAGTAATACCTGGGCCAGGGTTTGAACCTGCGACCCACCGATCACACTGGCAAGTCTCAAATCATGAGACTACCACTTTTAATTCCATTTTTACCATTACTGAATCTCATATTTTTGTCCAAACTAATGCTGTTCATCCTTTCTTCTCTTTTCTGCATTTATTCCCCTGGGGGTCAAACTTATGCAAGAAGCATCTACGCTAAGTGTCTACAAGTCGACACCTGCTCATCTAGCATTTTCTCTGAAACCAAGGCAATAAATAGGGAGGTTGTTTCACCTTAGCTGCAGTGACAGCTTTTGCTTTCCTGGGAAGGGTTTATTCTAGATGTTGGAACATTGCTATGAGGAATTGATTGCAATCAGCCAAAAGAGCATTAGTGAAGTGATAGTGATATTGAATGGTGTATTTGACCACAAACACCACTGGAAATCACCCAGTGGTGCATTTAGGCTAGAATATTTTAGATTCAATGATGGTTTTATATCATAAACTTGTATCATACCTCAAAAGTCTGCATCAGGCAAGGCTTCAGGGCATTGTTCAGCAGCAGAGCTATAGCACTGCTAACACCCTGTCATAGAAAAAAAACAGGATATTAGCTTGCAAACACACAGATGTACCAAGTCTGGACAGGGTCACAAACGAAAGCACACCAACATTTCCATACACACTGACCAGGTCCTCTGTGGTGACGGGCTCTTCAGATCTGCTGGCCGCCACTACCACCTTGGACAGCCTGTGCTGCAGGTCCTCTACACTACTGCTCAGAGATAGTATGGCCAGAAACTCATTCTTCAGAGAAGCAAAGTCCTGCCACACATCGTTTTTTCTTTACATAACAATGTCAATGACTTTTTTTTTTCAAAGAATTCTGGCACAGTCTGCACCTTTGAGATTCACTCAACTCACTGTGCTATAAATAATGACCGAGCATATGGGAAGAATTGGCAAAGACAGGCAAAACCAATAAATGGCATTGCACATTAAATTACTCCAGTAGTGATACATACCACCCTGGTGTCCATGTTAATGTCCAATCGAACGAAACGTCGCATCTCCCCTGGGGTCAGGGCCAAGGGGTCAGACTTGTCAATGGCCAGTTTCTGCAGACAGGTTATAAAGCTCTATGACACTTTCCTGAGATGGCAGGTCATATTCTTTGTTATTGAATAAATGAAGGAATTAATGACCAAATTCTCTTTGTTAGGTAGGATTCAGGCAGTGTTGTTATGCAGTGGTGGCCTAGTGGTTAGGACATAGCCCTTGAGACCTGAAGATGCCATCATGGTGCTTGTGTGTTCACAATGACAAATAGTCACTTTCAATGTTTTTTTAAATATAAACATTATTTGAAAAAGTGCCATTTTCAAATGGCAAAAAGTGCCGTTATTATACTCTATATTATCCACAACACTGAAAACAGCAAAAAGTAACAGACAGCTCTCAACTTCAGTCCTGGAGGCCTGGAACATTCAGTGTTTTCACATCAGTGTTTTCCCTGCTCTTACACACCTATGTCAACCTAAAACAGACTTTTGTTTGTCACTGTGAACACATCCTGTCACACAAAGGACATCACAAAAAAATGTGACCTCTGTATCCACGCTCAGGCAGCTATCAGCAGTGCCCAGGGAGCAGTGTAGTGGGTTGGTACCTTGCTCAAGGGTACCTCAGTGGTACCTGGGCTGGGACTTGAACCTGGGGCCCTCTGATCACATGGGCAAGGTCCTAACCACTTCCCATGATGTAGGTTGTGCATCAGGGGCAGTAGTAGTTTCTGCACACCAGTAGTGCATTATATGTCTAAAAGAAAGGCCACCACTGCCAGGGAGCATGGAAAACTCTAAAATGTGCAGAGTGGAGACCTCTTAGACCATCAAAAATAAACACATATACATGAACAGGACACAAACCAGACAAAAAAGTAGATATTTTGGTGTTCTAGACCAGGTCTTAATTTCTACAAAATAATTGCAATTATTGTAATTTACAGTCAAAATATTCATCAGAATATTAAATTAAGATATTTTCTACAAACTCTCTGTTTAGCTTTATTCCAAAACAACTGTTCTATTTTGATCAGCATTGAAGAAGTTATTTAATCAGACCTGTAGCCTATTGAGCTGGGAGGGCATGAAGGATCGATGTCCATTTCTGAATGGCACCAGGAGGTCAAATAAAACCTACAAGAAAATAACATTTCAGGACAAACATGAACATATACATATACACACAAACACGCTTAAGAGCCCTTGCAACCTTTTCCGAGAACTTGGCCTGATAGTGAGCGTATGCCGTGATGGCGTCCATCACTATGCCACTGGCAGCAGAAACAGCCTCAGCGTCTTCTGAGGGCTGAAGACTGACCTGAAAACGTGAAGAGAGAGTGGACAGAATTACCCAAACAGAACATAGAGGGGAAGGAGATCCATCTTATATTAGGTTCTCAGATGAACATACCTCCTTCATGGGTATGATATTAGAATATTCACTTCCCCCCACACTGCCTGTGTGAAAAAAAATTATTTGGTATTATGTAAAGCTTGAATAGAACCTTCAGATATTATGCCTAAACCATTTTCAGACACCTGTTCATCTCATGCTCATCTCATCTTCTGTAAGCAATGGCACTGATAGGGAGTCTTTCCCCCGCCCCTCTGTGTTGCAGTAATTGCCTTCGCTCTTCTGGGAAGGCTTAATCCTAGATGTTGGAAAGTTGGGCCTCATCCAAGAAGCACTCACACAACCAGGTTCGTTCTTAAGTGCCTTGTACAAGTGATTTAGGAGTGTTCGCAATGTTCTTGTGTTTTAATTTTTCTCTTCAACATGAACACAATTTACAAGTGATTTAGACAGAGTCATGTGGAATTAGTATGGTGTTATCCAAACCTAAGGTTCAGGGCAATAATTAATAGAGTAAAATATATTAATATAGAATATATTATGACTTTGAAGCGTTTTGACAATGGAACATTGTATATATTTAATATTTATAGATGTTTGACCAGTTCAACAACACAGACTGTAATATAATTGTAAATTTATTCATAGCCCAATGAAACCATTATTAATTAAAACTGGCTATTGGTGCTTTTGTACAGTTTGTACAGTTGTAATTAAAAGTTTGTATATAATCTTTATATTATGAGGTTGAACCATTTGTCCTTTATTCAGTACAGTCAGTACAATCTTTAGATGAAAGGGGATTAACAGCACTCATTATTGTTTCCCTATTTCTCGGCTTTAGCAGGGCCCTTCATTTTATTCTTTTATTCAGATTATCTGGCACTCACACACTGAACAGTAAGCCGTGAATGTGTCCTCTGCATTTAACCCATCCATGACACCAGTGAACATACACCAAGTGCAGGAGCAGTTGGCTCTACACCTACGGTGCCTGGGGAACAGCTGAGGGGTTAGGAGCCTTGCCCAAGGGCACTTCAGCCGTAGATGTGGGAAGGGGAAAGTGCTGTTTACTCACTCACGTCTTCACACATTTTCCCTCCTGATCCCAGGAACTGAACCCTCCAGTCTTAAGCCCTCTTCTCTAAACATTAGGCCACGGCTGCCCCAAAAGCTCACATGACATGAGATTTGAACACAGGCTGCATAGGCGAGAGTCAGCCACACTACTCATGCGCTACGAGTGACACTTTGACACAACTGTGACACAAATTTCATTGATGACACTGATAAAATTATACACCTTCTTTTTATGTATATGCAATATCAGAAATTCAATCCCCAAATCTTAAAAGTTCCTTTTTTAGTCTTTGGATGCATCTAAAGAGGCGAATTAAGCTTCCTTTACTATCCACTTTCGTTGATTGTGACTGATCTGGCAATCGAGTGCATTTACATGCTAGTCAGCTCTAATTAGCAAGCATATTCATTATGTTTCCACAGGGTTGTTTCCACAGTTACATGAAGTTAGGACTGTCTGCTGAACTTGACTTGGTGCGCTCCTACAAGCCCACTGTACAAAAAATATGGAAAATAAGAATAAGATAAGACGACTTTTCTTGCATGAGGCCCGTTAAAGTTAGGATTTGATAGCATTCATCCACGAGAACATTACTAAGATCAGGCTGGATGATCTTGATACCCAGAGGTCCTGGATGAAACTCCATCACTCCTAAAAACAGAGTTCCACTGCTTCACTGGGTATTATAAGCATAGGCTTATGTGATGCTGCTCCACAGTGTCAGATTCTATTGTGAGTGCGTTTCTATAGCACATTTTACAAGCGGTGTTAAAATTTACCCCTGTGTCTATAAGTGGTGCACTTTAAAGTAGTCACTGATGTGAAGGGCTGTCTGGATACTTTAACATATTGTTTTCATGCAATTAAACACTTTCCCCAACTTCCTCTATAACTCTAGATAACTGAGACATTATATGGTTAGTTTCAGATTGTTGTTGCATTGTGGATGGCTTAATCATGAACTCAACACACTCACCAAAAAAGGATCGTGATGAGGGTTCTTGTATGCAGGCAAAAGCATTGATGTTCAGGTGGGCCCCTAAAGCATGCGCCAATGCAAGAGTAATGGTGCTCTGACCTTCACGTAACAGAGCAGGCGTAATTCTGACCACATAGGAAAACACAGTTATAAAAATCCAGTTTGACAAACAGGTTGTACAGATAAACTGTAAAACATCTGCATTTCAGTGAGTTCATTTGCGTTGTTATCAGTTTCCACAACACTGAAAGTTAAAAAGCCAATGGCTATAAGATATACATTTAGCATCAAGTGAAATCTGTCATTGTGAACGCACCACAATGAAATGCGACTTTTGCATTTACCCCTTCACACATGCCCACGTGGAGCAGCAGGCAGCAATCAACAGCAGGGAGCAGTGTAGCGGGACAGTACCTTGCTCAAGGGAACCTCAGTGGTGCCCGGGTCAGGACCTTCAGTTCACGAGGGCAAGGATCCTAACCACTAGGCCACCGCTGCCCTCAATCAATACATTAAGCTTTAAATGCTTATGGCTATAATTGGGATTTCTGGGTACTGATGAAGTCTAGTTTAGTAGTAAAATTGAGCTACAGTTGTGTTTTTGTGTTTCACATTAGTTCCAAAGTATTGTTTACTGCTTATGATCTACAGTATGTTTCCATTAAGAGGTCTGAAGACTCAGGAGACTTTTCTATCCTCAGGCTATAAGACTTCTTAACCAGGTCACACCCCCTCATCAATTCAACGGTTCTAATAACCCTGACTGATAAACTTATGCATATTCTACCTGCCTGCTGTACACCTGCCTTTGTGCTCCTACTCAACAATATGTCACTTTGTATTTTCTATATGTGCAATGCACAGTTAGGGCTTACATTTAACAGTCTATTTTTTGGCAACATTTTAGATTTCCCTTTTTTAAATTTGTTTTCATTTTTGTCTAATTGTTAAGTTTTATTACATTTTGCACAGTGTCAGGGTCGATCAGGGTGCGTTTCACTACATGTTGTACTTGTATAACTGTGTATGTGACCACTAAACAATCTTGAATTTAAAGTTCAACCCGGATTACCCAGTGACCAGCACATATTTCCCATCAGGCTGTTTATCCAGGCGTTTAAGGGCATCCACTTGCACTTTCACCCTGCTCCTGCCATATCCTTCCACCTCCTTTGAGAGGAGACCCACATCTTTAGCAAGTTGACCAATCGGCTTTCTTGGGCATGAGAGAGAGAGTGGGTCATTAAAGTTAAAGGCCACAGTTTAAGAATTTTAAATCATGGTGTACTTTGCCAAAGTGCACCAGACTTCTTGCACTGTTTATAAGCTGCATACAGTTGTTTGCAAATGTTTGGGCACCCTGGTCAAATTACATGTTGTTGGTTTTATTTATTTTTTTAAAGCCAACATATTAACCCAACATCTTAATGGAACAAACTTAAAACACTAGTTTCTACATTTATCATGTATTGTGATGCACAGTTACTATTTAGTTGCTGAATTTTATATATAGACAAAAACATAAAAAATGTAACATGTGCAAAAGTTTGTGCACTTTGCACCATTCACTTGTGTTAATTTTTGGAACTTTTTAAAGCTTTTCAAAGCTAGATTTTGTGCTTACATTGAACAGATTTTGGCTCATTTACACAAATTACTACTTAAATATATGATATACATGAACATAAAATAAAAAAGATATCTTAACATTTTCTGCTTGTAATTTCCACTGTCCAAAATGTCATTAAAAATGGAGGTTAAGGAGAATAAAATCCCCACATCACTGATAAAGAGCTACAGAAACATTTGGTTGGCATTGGAATAGTGATGCACTGGCCCACTAAGCAGTGTCACTACATAAACCTCATCTACATGGAAGGGTCATGACAAGGGAACCTCAACTGTGTTAGCATCTGGATAAATCAGAGGCATTCTGGAATAAAGTGCTGTGTTCTGAACAAATCTCAAAATGTATGTTTTGAGAAAAAATAACTAGTATTTCAACAAAAGAACACCTTACTAAATGTCAGTGGATTCATTTAGGTTTTGTGGCATCCACTGGCAGAGTAGACATTGTGAGGATAGAGGGAAGAAAGAACTACATATAAAACAAATCACAGAAGCTAATTTCTCACAGTCATTGCGTTTTTTCCAAATATGCATTAAAATCAACACTGAACTGCTAAGTTTAAAGTTCTTAAGACTTTAGTGTCACCAGTTGTGAATATTCCAAAAAATCTGTCAGTAGATCTGAAGTATGCTGTATAAGGAAGATGGCCTATTGATGTTAAACTAACAGAGATCTTCGAGAAAAAGTATAAAAAACGAGGGAAAAACTCTTAGTTGGCTACAAGAAACGTTTGGAAACCGTGATTTCAGCCAAAGAACGTCTTACTGAGTAATAGCTGAAACTTGTGCACACGTCACATTTTATGTTTTTTTGTCAATATGTTAAATTCAACAAATAAACTGCAGCATTAAAGGTTTAACTGCATTAAAGAACTGAGCGTTTGCAGAAATACGTCACATTTAAATTTGTTCCATACAGAGTGTTAACTTCTTCTCACTTAAAAAGTGTAAAATTCAAACATAATCAAACATGTCTGTTTTAGATAGTTGAATAAATTGTCTCCAGGGTACTTTTTAAATGTTAAGACATTGCACGTGCAGCAATACCTTGGCTGAGGTTTCTGTGGTTTCCACTTTGTATAGGAAATATTCCACTTCCCAGGCTTGTACATCTGCAGAAACTGCTTAGCGCTCTTCACTGTATTCTGAAAAGATGAGAGTTATTTATATGATAAAGGTGAGTTAAGGATTTATAGGTATTTATTTTAAATAACTGATCTGAACAATGGACATTCTGCTTTTGGAATAAACTAAAACGACTGAAAGCGAGGTTCTTTTGTTAGCGCAGCAGGAGAAAATTGCTCCATATGTGGCTTATTGTGAAGCACACATCAAGACATCATGACTCAGATGATTCTGCTGTGATTTTACTCTTTTTCAGTGATAATGGCCACAGCAATATTTGCCTAATAAAAATTGTACTTTCAAGGCCACTTTACTTGGTCTCCTACCTTCATCAGCATGACGACAGTCATGGGCCCCACTCCTCCAGGGACGGGGGTAATGTACCCTGCTCGTTCTTTAGCTGCCAGGTACTCTACGTCCCCAATTACCCGCGTCCCCCCTGGCTTGCTGTTGTCTGTGGATAGCGAAAACATGAGCTGAAGTTTCAGACAGACTTCATTAGGCACCTAATGTTCGAGAAGAGGCCCTGAAGAAAAGAAAGACCTGGGATGTGATTGATGCCACAGTCGATGACCACTGCACCCTCTTTTATCCATTCACCTTTCACCAGCTCTGCCTTGCCTGCACCAACCACCAAGATGTCAGCCTTGCCCACCTGAAGAGACCATCAAATAATAGTGAGCTCTTCTCTATGGCCTAATTTCATAATTTGCTCCACAAATCAAACCAATGTATCCAAAAAGGAGTTGATCATCAAGAAGAACGAATATGTACTTGATTTAAGTGTTAATTATTTTACTGGACTATTCTGGACTACCCCTGCCTTCCATACCTGGAGATTTCCCTACTGCAATGTACCAATTAGCAAACTCTAGTGTGTTTGTTGAGCAAGAAAAACTCTAAAATGTACAAAGCATGTTGTGGAGCTACTGGCCTAGAGCTAAATAAGTAAATAAATGATTATTAATTTATTTATGAACAAGCAGTATCACCGACTTTGCTCAAGGTTAAAGGTGTTAAGAAGCATACATCCTCTTGCTTATGTATGAGAAGGGCAAGGAGAATGAATAAAAGAGTAGGAGGCATCACTTGTACAGCGAGGTCTGGAGTCTTGGAGTGACAGCTGGTTACAGTGGCATGGTTCCACAAGAGGAGATCGTGCATGGGAGCTCCAACAATCTTACTGCGCCCAATCACTACCACATTCATGCCAGTCACTGACACACCTGCATACAATATCAACCAAAGCTGTTAACCAGAATCCTGCTTCTCTAACTTAATGCTTCTCAGCTTTGCTTACTTATCAACGATAGGTTGATGTAATAGGTGTAGAATTACAGACTGCACCTGTTGATGTACACAATCTGTCAACCACTGTCTACCCTGACCATCACTGGGCAGTATCTGACCATAGGACTGCATGTAAGTGGTGGACCATTTTCAAGACAGTTCTGATATAGTACTGCCATGTTTGTGGCACTAGTTTAACTGCACCATGCACAGCATTGGTACAACTGCATCATACACAGGCAAAAGGGCTTCTGTGGTCAGAAACTGTACTCTAAAAACTGCTGGGTTGAAAACAATGACACATATTGACCAGAATTTTAATGCATAAGTGGGCTACTATTACCATAACCTATGCATAACAAAAGCAACTATAGAAAGGCCTACTCATATTACAGATGTAGCCATGCAATTCAAGCAATAACAATAAACAATTTAAATATACTTTTGACATATTATCTTTGGGAAATGTTTAGCAAAACCTTTAATATTATTTATTTTTTCATTTAAACATCTGAATAAAAAGCAACTATTCATTTCAAGAGGATGTAGGGGTATGGTCCTGACACCTCAGCCTTTTGGAGGTTTATTGTCATGTATTCCAACCTAAAATCAAGAAAGATATTTGGAGTTGGTTGAAAACGAACTCATTAATGAAATACTGAAAGGCGGTTTTTGGACCGTTACATCAGGAAGCAAGTTCGGTTTCGCCTGCTCTAGCTTTGTGGCCACCATCATGCACAGGCAAAAGGCTGTGGTAAGACCACAGAAACAGCAGCTTCCACCAGCAGAAGGAAAAAAGAGATAGAGGTTAATGTGGATAAACTCAGTGTAAAAATGGGTTTCTGTGGCATGACCTGGATTGATTCAATGCTGTATAAAATAAAACCGTCCAATTTATATTAATTGTCCCTAATAACTGTATATACACATTAACAGTGTAACTACTGGTGATGTATTCACTGTTACAGCTGGTTTACAGAAGTACAGCTTATGTAATTACACGTCAGTTAAATTTTTTATTGTGCAGATCTTAGTGGTGGCCTAGTGGTTAGGATGCTGCCTTCGAGACCTGAAGGTCGCAGGTTTGAGTCCCAGCCCAGGCACCGCTGAGGATCCCTTGAGCAAGGTACCATCCCACTACACTGTTCCCCGGGCGCTGTTGATAGCTGCCCGCTGCTCCACGTGTGCACGTGTGATGGGTTAAATGCA
>JBBPDA010000152.1:3101046-3116338 GCA_037974385.1 Arnoldichthys spilopterus
GCAAATAAACAAAAGTTTGCTGAGTTTCCACGGAGCTCTCGTCAGTGCGGCCATCCTACGGCGCAACCGGAAGTCAAGTCATATACAGTGGTGTTTTTCACACCACTGTATATGGTAAATGGAGCTGATAAAACTGACAATGTAGATACAAGTGTAGATACAAGATGGTTGTACCTAATGAAGTGGCTTATATATGCACATATATTCTCAGATTTGACCCAGCGTCCTCAGAGGACCTAATCTGAGCTTATCTATTCAACAATCCAGCAGAGCTGCAAGTTCCTTTGCCAAGATGATCAAATTAGTCTATTCTATCAGATATGCTGTGTCTGCATCAGATAACGTGCCTCTCGGAGTGAAACATTTCAAAGCCGCCCATGGAGGCAGGAGCTGAAAAAGGGAAGTCTGCAGTAACATAGATTATTTTTTTCTCCCCTGTAGGCACAGGATAGCTCATAATGAAAAATAAGCTTTCACAAAAATACACACTCCAGGACTGAAATATATGCAGCTTTGTATGCATATGAAAATCAGTGGAGAAAAAAAAGAAGTCTTTATTTGCACAATTGCCACTTGGGATGATTCGCGTGCTAATGGACATAGGTGCATAGGCACTCAGCTCCACCAGAGTTTTCTCGTCTGCAGCCATGATTGCGAAGGCGATGGATAGGAGATGGATGCATTTGGTAATGAGTCAGCCATCAAGGCTGTTGCATTATGCAAGGATCAACATGAAGGAAGAGGGACGGCGATTTTACTTTTCCAAATTCCATGAATATATACATATAAAAAAGCCGTATGAATTTGTTCCCAAAACAAGCCATTTCAAAGCCGCAATTTCAGTTCTGACAATGAATAACCAGAGAGGCGTCTCACGGTGATTCTATTTCCAGCCTGACACCTGTAAAAAGTGTGCGCCACCACACTAATGGTTGAGCGAGAGCCTCTATGGAAGGTCAGTCTACAATAAGCCTGAGTAGCTTCAAGATGCCACAGTAGAGTTTCTGCTCTGAACCTCTGCCATGAAATTTACCCTGCGCATATACGTTGCAAAATTTAAAAGTGAAAAATCCATGGAGATTTGGAATATTTATCACTTTGAGCTTGGGAGAAAGATAATGCCATTAGTGTAGGCTCGACCAGAGCACTGACAAGTCTTCTTCTATTTAATTGGTTATGAATAGTTAAGAGGGTTGCGGTCATGCAGGTATGCTTGGGATCAAAATGGTGAGAGGACTTCCTCAATATTGCATGCCGTGTCCTTAGAGGTTAAAAGAATGGGAAAGGTTGAGCAAACGGTTTACTGAGCAGGCAGGGCAGCTCTGAAAAAGCACTATATCCATCTGAACCTTCATTGTAGCAAACCTGCCTAGAGAATGTTTGAAAAGCTATTTCAGGGAAGGACAAATCATTTTTGTCATAGAATTAGCTTCAAGGCTGGTGACGGAATAGTTGTAGTAGTAGTCATGAACCTTTTAAAAATTTGTATTTTAAATGGTGGGGGTAGAAGAAGTGAAAAATGAACGCACTCAAGCGCCACAACGAAATGTGACTTCTGCATTTAACCCATCACACGTGCATCAGTATAACAGCGGGCAGCTATCAACAGCGCCTGGGGAGCAGTGTAGTGGGATGGTATTTTGCTCAAGGGGACCTCAGTGGTGCTTGGGCTGGGACTCAAACCTGCAACCTTCAGGTCCCAAGTTTAATGTCCTAACCACTAGGCCACAACTGCCCACAATTGCATGAAGTGTATATATGTATATTTTAGTTAGAATTTTATTTTATTTTGTTTACTGTAATGTTGCAAACTGTCTAATTTGTAAAGGAGGCGTTTAAGTAAGATTTTTATTGTAATCTGTACATCGTCCTTTTTACGCATAATAATAAAACTTTGAAAGGTTCATCCCACCATTTCTGATGTAAGGTTTTTTCTACCTTCCTTCGCAACTGTTATAGGAGGCATAGCAGTAGGTATGTTAACACAAACAAACACAAAACACAGACCACAGGCAAAAATCCACAACTGAACATAACTGACAATGGTAACTGGAAAAGGTTCAAACATGTTATAAAGAACAAAACAAAACTATGAACACATGACAAGGAATGGAGACATGAACAAGAAACAGGTGATCACACTACTGATGGGGCGGGGCTGAGGCAGGGACTAAAACCAAAACAAACAATATCACATTAGAAAAACAATGACAGAAAGCACGCAGACATGAAAGGGGCAACTGTTACATTAGAAATGATGGGAAGAGTGTGTCATTCTTTCATTGCTTATATATATATATATATATATATATATATGCTCATTTACAAAAAATGGTTCTTAAAATGTTCTTTAGTGAACCAAGAGGTTCTTCTATGGAATCACAAGCTATATTCTTAGTACTAGATAACCATGGCTGGGTCCACAATAGTGTAATGAAATTACTGTACTACAAAACAGGTTCTAAGTATTAAGTAGCTAATTGCAAAGCTCAGTCTTTATATCACCATCTAATTAATTTGGGCAAAAAGTTCATGATTTTAAGACTCAAACGAAAGTACAAAGAGTCTCATATAGTTTATGCCCATCTATTAGCTATAAACAAAGGGATAGGTACTCTGTCTTATCTTTATTTTGGCACCTGTATAATTGTATGAGTGTAGGCCACTGACCACAGAGGTTTCTTTGCAAATTTTCCATGACATATTTCAAAACCAAGCTAGTAACTGGGGAAAGTATGTCATCGCGACATAAGCAGGAAGTGGTTGCAGTCCCGGCCAAAATACCCTTGAGTTACCCTTGAGCAAGGTACTATCCTGCTACACTGCTCCCCGGGTGCTGTTAATAGCTGCCCACTGCTCAATGTGTGGATGGGTTAAATGCAAAGGTCGCATTTCGTGTGCTGGGTTGTGTTCACAATGACATTTAGTCACTTTCACTCCTATAATATATACTGACTGAGTATCTCAAACAAAAGCAGACAAAGTGAAGTTTGCCTTTTTTAAAAAACATGAAACACGTCTTCATTCTTACAGGTTTAGGCCAATTTACACATTTGCTACATGTCGTGATCCCTGTTAGCTCTAAAGTCCAGGACAGTTAAGGGATTTTTGGCTGATCCTGCAACTGACTCAAGAAAAGCTTGATGTGTGGACAGAGAAATTCAGTGGTTGCAACAGGCAGGTGAAATACCAAAGTGCTGTTGAATCATCCCTGAGGGTAGGCAATAACTCAATCTGATGTGTGTACTAATGTAGAGTATGCTTGAGACTGCAGGTAAAGATGACCCGTTCAGCACCTTATGAAGAATTCATGAAAGTTCTCAGCAGGACTGGAGACACATAATGTTTTGCCTTGGATGGCAGTCAGACCTCATTATCCTCCTACAACTTCTCAGCTCATTATCCCAGCAGGATCTTCAATGATTTCCTGGGCAGCCTGAGATCCACACCTCTTTTAGCATTGACCTCAGCACTAGAGTTGAACGACTTGCATGGCAACTGCAAATTACTTGATGGTTTTTTTTAAATTGATTTCTGAACATTTTTGAATGGAATATTCCAACATATGCATGTGTGAAGGAGTTTTACCTTTCTTTAATAATTCTGGTCCATGCGTTCATTTGGAACATGGAAAGACTGGAAACTTCCCTGTAATTGATCCATTTGAGCGAGAATTGCTTCTATTAAATGTAAAGTGACTACAGATTGACTCTGGAGTGTAGTGTAAATTGACTAAGACTGTGTTTGCATATGTGAGTGTGCGTAGGGTAGTAGGGCAGGTCTTAAATATGTTCTGTGATTCTGCTATAATTGTCAATAATATTCTCATAACATTGCACATATCTAAGGCTTCCACAAAGTTCTATATGTCACACTCTTTCCATTTCTGTCCATTAAACAGTAAATGGTTGATAAATGTTTTGTCTGTGATGTATTATCTACTGCTGGATTAATGTTCCTCTCAGGTCACACACTGCTGATAATGTGACACTGATATAAATGCTACTGTTTACTCTGCACCAGTGCTGCACACAATTTAAAATGCTAAGGAATAAAAATGAATAACCCTTTGTGCACCTGCCCACAAAAGCTCATTTGTTTTAACCTTGTATGTATTTAAGTGGCTCTAGATATTGATGAACTGAAGTGTAACGGACAGTGCATTACAGTGTGCATTATATACACATTAACCCTCAGCTAACCTTAGCCCTTACATGACCAAGGCACATGAACAAGTAATTGGCAATCCATGTGAAATTCATAAGGGCATTATTTGATTATGTGTATACACACACACACACACACACACACACACACACACACTTGTAGCTGAAAAAGGCATTCAGTGAAAAGCAGTGAGGCCTTCAAACTAACCTTCACTAAATATCTATGTTAAGGACATTTCAAGCATTCTTACTAACTCAATGTCATGGAAGTCCAAAGCCTAGTTCTTTTCCTTAATCTCATCACTGATGGTATCAGTAAACATGCTTTTTAGAAGGTCATGGACAAAAGCAACGTGCCATTTTAGTCGCAGCAAAATTTTCTTAATTTTGAATGGAATGTAATAGAACCAGATTGTTATTCATGTAACATTTCTATCACTTCACTCATCATGATATTAAAAAATTTCTCACAATGTCAACCATAGTTGGGTTGTGGTTTCCCTGTTGAACAGTCCCTAAAGCAATTTTTTCTACCAGGTCACTTTTCATCACAACGGCAGAGCTTAACTAGACCACAGACCAAGGACTTTGGAGAATGATAGTGATGTTTTACTAGAACATGAGACACAACCAGCTTTGAAACTGTGTGAATATGTTTTGTTCGCTGTTGAGTTGCTAATGCAAAGTATCCTTGAGTTTGAAAAAGGTGATATAAAAATTGTTTTACACTATATGTGAACATTTCAGAATAAAGTAGAAAGGGTGCAAGTATACTTGGAATAGGTTGCAAGGATCTTGTCACATTAACTTAAATAAAAACATTTTTTAAATCATTTTCTTTGCCATTTTATCTTTCTGTTTAGTTGAATATATATATATATAGTTCTCTTATCTTATGGCAAAGATGACAATAAAGTTCACTTTGACTCTTATTTTCCCTACGCCTATTAAATGATTATTTCTGAGATAAGAAAGACTGGGCATAGATATTTTTAACATTTCTGTCTGTATATTGAATCTCTTTTAAGTTTTTCAAAATGCGATTCAAACTTGTTACATGAGTTGTTAACATTGTTAAATGGCGTAGCTGGAATCTTTGCAGCCCAAACAAAACATGGTTTACTTTCAAAGACAAAGAATTAATTGTAACACCATAGTTCAGGTTAGTTGTAACATATGCAGGGGTGAGATGTAACACTTTCCCTCCCACTTTGGACATCGAATGCATGTACTGTAGGTGGTAAATGACGTATAGCTTTCCACTACCGACAACTACCCCTAGTCTCCCTTATTGTTTGCAATGAAAATTTCACTTTATAATGAGAAAACACCAAGAATGACATTTTAAATAGGCAGTGGTGGCCTAGTAGTTAGGACCTTGCACTTTTAGCCTTGAAGGTCACAGGTTCAAGTCCCAACCCCGGGCACCACTGAGGTACTTGAGCAAGGTACCGTCCCACTACACTGCTCCCCGGGTGCTGTTGATAGATGCCCGCTGCTCCACATGTGCTGGTGTGATGGGTTAAATGAAGAGGAAACACATTTCATGGTGGTGCTTGAGTGTGTTCACAATGACAAATAGTCCCTTTCACTTAAATGTACATGACTTAAATGTGTCAAAAGGAATAAAACACCACAATTCTTGCCAAAAGTAATAAACAGTTCTGAAACATTTTACTCATGTCCCACCATTTGACACCATGAACCATTTATTTCAGTCTAGCGTTCCTGTATAATCACTCTTACCAATCGATTGCATGTTAAAATGCCACCAAGTAGATGTGATCAGAAACAAATGGGCTTCAGTTCTTCTTTGGTTGTCACATAAATATGAAACTTCACTTCTGGAGCTGCTGTGTGAGTAATGACCTGGCATCAGTCTCATCTCATCACTAAAATAAAAAACAAGGCAGATTCCTAAACGGCTCGGAGTCAGCTCTGCACACCTTGCCTGGCACACAAATGACTCTTTCTCAAACCCCATAACTCTATCTGCCACTGTCAAGGGTGATAAACACTTCTCCCTCTCTCGTCTATCCTGTGCTGAATGTGTTGTCTCCAGGGACTGTTGCTTCTCCTGTCAGCTATATTTAGCACCACATATATATATATATAGGCCATATAACATCAACCCAAAGAATCTTATGAGGGTAGATCTCATGCGTCTCAGAGATCTGACACTATGTTCTGGGTTTGATACATGTCACATGTTCTGACATTGTTCAGCAGCAAGTTTGCAAGGTTCATTTGTGCTGTGGATTTTTTTTTAAAGGTGCCTTTACATTTATTGCATTATTAAATTGTTACCTGGTGTCTACATACAAGGTATGTGACTTTGGTTGAGTAAAAAAAAGCCTAAAAGTGGTTTTACATGCACATTTACTAACGTATGAGTTGACCTCAGAACAATGTAGGCTGAATATGAATATTTCATGCGCTTTGCTCAGATTGGCTGGTTTACCATGTGGCACTGAAAAAGGGGATGGCTGCAGAGTTAGTACGTTTAGGCAGATAACCTTGTTTGTTTGAGCTTGAATTGGAATAAGCCTGAAGAACAGCCAGTTTGAACACTGCTGAGTGGAAAGTTTGAAAAAGTTAGTTATAAAAACTCACAGCCGGAAATTTTAGCAACCTAGTTAACCAAACTAATTAGCTAAAGTTGCTAGCTCACTAAATTTTCGAATTAAGAGAGGTAAGGCAACATTTTTGTGCCTTGTGCTGAAACGAAGTTTGATTTTTCTGAAATAAAAATAGTAAAATGGAGCGTGTAAATTTTGGGGGTGTAATAATGAGCCAGATCGTTATGTACCTTTCTTGGTTGGCTCTGATTTGCCTGTTTAAGACCTGTGTTTTGCATTTGCAGCGTTTCTATTTGAAGGAGGCAGTGATGGTGTTTGAGGCCCATGGCATGTCTGTTCAGTGTGAAGAACTCAACTCTGACCAAAAGAACAAGTTTCCATTCTAAGGCACCTTTAAGCTGTTTCATCATGCTTTCACTATGAATGAGATCAAATCAATGAGCTTCCTGCACTTAGTATAAATCACAGAAAGAAAGTTTCCTCAATCAGCTGCAGAGACAAAAGCACCAAAACGTAACCCTTCAGCATGTACTGGCCATTTTCCCTTGCAGCGCATGGTAACAGAACGTTAAACACTGAACAAGTTGATAAGCCGTTGTCTTTACACTCAGAGCTTTATATTTTTTGATATTTTACATTTAAAAGTAGACCAATGAATATATCACAGAGAACACGCGACACAGCCAACGCAGTGCCGTTCACTCTAGAGCAGAACACATGCTACTGAGAAAAGCAAACTTGTTGTATGTCATGTACCGCTCTAGAACAAATCTGTCAACTTTCGCACACACTTGACACGTGTCAAAGCAAAAGCAGCCAAAGAGTCAAATGAACAAACAGACCACTTTCACAACAGCAGCCCCCCAGCGTTCAGCAGGGTGCCAACACTTTATTGTTTTTTCTCAGGGGTTTCTGGGCGATTTCTCATAAATCTGGGATACCAAACTGAAATAAAACAGCACTAGTGTCATAAACACTTATGATTTTTTTTACAGTTAGAGGCTCATTGCCTATATTGTCACTGGCCTAGAACTGCTGCTGTGAAACAGCAACGTTGGGGCTCTGCAGTCTCACAAGCCAGTTCAAAAACATTAAGGTGTAACTGCTGATGCACAAGCCAAAAATTCACTCAGCAACGAGTACAAAAAAAAAAAATCCCCAACTGACAGGTTAAAGTTCCTGAATGGTTCTTGGCCTGTTCAGATCTAAAATAGAAACTTCCTATAGAACCCCCAACACATCAACTGAAAAAATGTTTAGGAACTAAAATAATAAAATGTTTTTTTATATAAAATCTCTCTAAAGTGTCCAACCTGTCGTATTCACAGGTAGCTCCAATGAAATTCATCTGTCATCGATCATCTCTTCAGCTGTAAACAGATAGTGACAGACTGCCATCTGTAATTAATGTGAAGGTGAGTTCGGGGCTTCAGTATTCACATGCCATCGTGTGGAGTAATATGTAAGCCTATATAAAGCCAGTTTCTCAGACTAAGCCTATCAGTCTTCTTAGGTGTCATCAGTGTGATTAGGTTGATTACTGACGGCATGATTGAACGTCCTGATCATTTGTGTAATGTCCTCACTCAGAGTAGTGTAAATGAACTTCTGGTTGGCACGCTGCAGTCTACACACCAATCCTGAGTGGGATCTGAGCCAGTTACAGTGCATCTCTGAAGCCATTAATCACTGATCATTATATGGAAAATCTGATCATTAGTTTGTTTACTAACCGACAGGTGTGATGTATTTGCATGTTTTCTTCTGTAATTAATGTGATAGGGAATAAAAACACACATCTTATTAATTATGTCTTGAGTAACATTACTAGGTAAAATCTGCTTTTTAATTATAATTATTAATATTATATATTATATCTGTTATTATGACATATTATGGGGTGGCACGGTGGTGCAGTGAGAAGGTCCTGGGATTGATTACCGGGTCGACCATGGGGGCTTTTTTGTGTGGAGATTGTAAGCTCTTCCCATGTTCATTTCTGCCCACTGTCCAAAAGGCTGCAATTGGTTCATTGGATACTGTGAACTGCCTGTAGGTGTGAGTGAGTGTGTGATTCATTTTCTGTCTTGCCCTGCGATGGGTTGGTCTCCTGTCCTGGGTAACCCCGCCTTGGGGCCATAGTTAGCTGGGATTGGTTCCAGCTTTCCCATAACCCGAAATGGAAGAAGCAGTTTGGAATATGGATGAATGGTTTATATACAAACCTGCTTAAAGACTAACTAAATCAATCAGTGCTCTTTAAATTCTAATGTATTTTATGCTCTGATCTCATGTATCGCATCTGTGTTATTTATATACAATCTCAAATCAATTATTAATCTAATGCAACAGTATGGACTCTATCGGCCTTCATTACTGGCATTTGTCTGATGCAGAATTCCATATATCCTGCCATGTTTTTGCCTTGGGGTTGACAACAGCACAGCACTAAAGAAAAAATGAAATAAATAAAAGCGAACGAATGTTTGGGGGAACAGACTGAGACAGCAGTTTCTAACTGCCCTTTGCAGAGAAACCCAGTCAATAAAATCTCTGCATAGTGTTATTCTTATCAATATTTAATGCAGAGGCATTGAAAGGTCTCTCGTGCCGGCCTAACCCAGGGCATTTTGATGTTTTTCCCTCTCTGAAATGTGACACAGGCAGCAAATAAGCAATCTCTGAGGATTTGAGATAGAGGTGTGGGTAGGAGTACAAGCGTGCATGCAAGAGTGTGTGTGTGTGTGTGTGAGTGTGTGCGTGAGAGAGAGAGAGAGAGAGAGAAAGAGAGAGAGAGAAAGAGAGAGAAAGAGAGAGAGAGGGAGGGTTTAAGACATGAGTGGCTTCTGCTATGCGTTTCAATGTGTGTGTGCTACTGCTTTGTCTTTGTCCACAAAGGCCTTTGTTCACAGCTACTGTTTGGGCCAAGTGTGGACAGCTTTGTCCATACCACAGCAAATCTACCAATGTTAAGTGTGTGCTAAAGGTTTAAATGGCTTAACACTGTCAGTGCTGTTGTTACGTCTCTTACTTACTATATGCAGCACTGAAAAAAGGTGCTGTTCTGCTATGGCAGTAACTGGGAGTATGCCAGTGAAAAGTAAATTCAACCGACTTGGGGGATAAGAAAACAGAGATCGTGACAGTTATAGAACAAACACTGCCATTTTATTTGTTGTCCAAAAATAGCCATTTTATCCGCAGGTGCCTTCGGAGTGTTTATGTCTAACACTGGTGATGGTTGGTGATCCATTTTTATTCATTTTATGCCCAAACCGTATCTAAAAATGTTCATAAGCTAACTTTACGTATTATTGATTTTATTCATTTTTAAAACATTAACAGAATTCCCTAAAAAGCTAAAACGCTAAAATAGAGCATAGCTGGATTCATAAAATATGCTTAAAAACAACCTTAAAGTAAAGTGACAGCATCTAGTATATATTTATTTACACCAAATCAGCCATAACATTAACACCACTGATAACATTGATCTAGTTTTTTCATTACACTGGCACCCGTCAGGGGGGCGGGATATATTGTGGACTGTGGAGCCTTGTGAAGTGAATGTGAAAGTGATAGTCATCATGAACACACTCAAGCACCACAACAAAATGCGATGCATTTGACTCATCACACATGCAAGCGTGAAGCAGCAGGCAGCTATCGACAACACCCGGGAGCACGATACCTTTCTCAAGGGTACCTCAGCTCACAGGAACAGGGTCCACCACTGCCCACACATGTGTTCAAGGAATGCAGTAGTTAGTATCTATCAAAACTGATCAGAGGATGAAGAACTAGTGAGCAGCATGAAAAGTAAAGTGAAAGTGACTATTTGTCAGTGTGAACACACTCAAGCACCACAACAGAATGTGACATCTGCATTTAACCCATCACACATGCACACATGGAGCAGCGGGCAGCTACCAACAACGCCCAGGGAGCAGTGTAGGGTATGGTACCTTGCTCAAGGGCACCTCAGTAGTGCCCAGGCCGGGACCCGAACCTGTGACCTTCAGGTCCCACAGGCAGTGTCCTAACCACTAGGCCACCACTGCCCTACTCAATATTATGAATGAATCAAAATGAGCCTCTGATCCTCAGAGGATTAATATAGTCCACACCACTAGCTGCCATTAAACAAGCACATTTATTAAGACATTACGACATATTAACAACTGATAAGAGCCTGCAAAGAGGTCGGATGTGCTGCACCACTGTAATGTAGCCAGAGTTATGTTTAAATGTGCATAGCGCATGAATAAGAAAAGAATGTCATTATAAAAGAGTGCAACCGGAGGCAGGTCGGAGAGGTGGAACAGTGAATGAGAGTTTCTTTCCTAGCACTTACGGAATAGTTTCATTCTTCATTAGCATTCAGTGAGGAAATAAACACGTGAGCTTTGTTTAATGGAGCAGTAGATGCTCAGACATTTGAAGCTGCAGTGGAATTGTCAGTAGTGAAATAAAGTTTAAAATCCATTAAAATCTTTTAGAAAGTTAAGCAGTCTTTGCAGTGCCTTAAAGAGACCCCTGCTCAGTAAACCCCTACACAATCAACTTCACTCCCTGTTGAAACAACCAAGAAACAAGAAGATCTTCACATGGCACATGGAAAACGTTAATATTTGCCAGCAGTTCTCAGCACCTCCAACCTAGGGAGTAATGTGCTGTTTGAAATGTTAAAGTAAAAGTATAAGGCAAACTAATACTTCATCTCAGTCAAACAAACATCTGGATTTACAATGCAGATGCACATTTTATTTTCTTCCCCTCACTGTTCCAAACAAAGTCTACAAACTAACCTCGCCTGCTAAGAAATATGATAAGCTATAAAAATGTATTGTATATTTACCAAAAGTTATCAGCATTATATTCACAGACATTCCCTTTATTTTAATCTTAATATCTTAATTTCTGTTATTGGTATTATACTGTATGTGAGAATAACCAGAGATAGTACAGTTAAAGTATAAATGTTTTTTTTTTTATAGGACTTTGATGTTTAAAATCAAGTTATGAAAATGATTTTTTAAACTGATTTAGTTTTTTAAAACAGTATTTTAAATAAAATAAATAATTATAATTTGACAGATTTTCACCATTATTGAGAAAACAGATTTCCGACTTTTCCTAAATGTACAGTTTTCATCTTGCATCCATGCTGCCAGACTTACAGTTTTTTTTAAACAACTGATGGATTCTTGCTGTTAAGATTCAAGATTCAAGAGGTTTATTTGTCACATACATAGTTATACAAGTACAACATGTAGTGATATGTGCCCTGATTGTTCCTGAGACTGTGCATATATATATATATATATATTAATAATAATGTTAAAAAGTAATTATTATATTATGCTATAATTTTAAAATGTATGGTTAATTCATTTTATTTATGGAGTCATGAAGCCAAACAGGAGTTTTTATGCCGTGCTCTTAACCTTTTAATGGCCACACCAATTATATTTGGGGGAATAACAACATTCATCCGTTTTCTAAAACGATTCTTCCATTTCGGGTCATAGAGAAGCTGGGCCCAATGTGGGGTGCAAAAACAACAATGTTTAATTTTTTTTATTCCACAATCCCGTAGTGTTTAAAACTTAGGCCTTGATCAAAAGAGATTAGTTTTAATCATAGAAAATCACTTAGAAATTTGCAACAAATTAGCAAAAATCTAATACAATTCCTGGGTTCTCTTAAAATTCTGTGAGAAATGCACTGAAGTCTAACCTCCAGTGAGGAAGCTCTACTGATTAAAGCACCACTGAGGTTCTCTTGAGCAAGATCCCATCCCACTACACTGCTCCCCAGGTGCTGTTAATAGCTGCCCACTGCTCCACGTGTGCATGTTTGATGGGTTAAATGCAGAGGTCACATTTTGTTGTGGTGTTTGAGTGTGTTCACAATGACAAACAGTCACTTCACTTCAAATTAAAGGATTAAATGTGTGGTTCCTAAACAATTCTTGATTTGGACATATGGTTGAGTGAAAAATCCTAGTAAATTAACACAGAGCCTTTACATTAGAGCTGAACGGTTCTTTAGAAAACCAAACTGCTTTCAAAAGAACCCTCAATGGCACATTTATGCGTAACACTGCAGTACCTCTCCTGCTGAAAATGGAAAAGGAAAGCTGAACTTTCGCTTCTTTAATCTTGCGGAGAATTTTTCTTGTACAAACTGACCACAGTCTAGATCTTGCATTAGATATTAATTTAGATTTAACATTAATGAAGCCATAAGGGAATACATAACCAGGTAGGAGTCATGAGACTATGTTGGTTAAGAAGCATTTCCATTATTTTGAGTGTTCATACAGACCAATCTTAATTGTAACAGTACCCATGCACAGTAACGGGGCGCTGTAATATGAGAGTCCCTCCGCAGATGATCCACTGAAATGCCCAGTGACAAATTAAATTCACCTGCTTCAATTACATCTAATGATGTTGCTTCCCTGCCAGCACTTTCTCGTATCGCTGTTTCATTCTGTCAGCGAGGGGGTCACATTTTGTAATTAGGCCCAGCGCAGCTCCGATATTCACTACATCTCGATGATTGAGAATGAAGCACATGTGTTCTGTCCTCCTCTCACTTCTGGGAATTAATTGTTGGTGGAAAATTAACTTCAGATGAGTTGTGAGGATTCATGTCTTCCTGTCATTTCATATTTGCATGTTTATTTCCAATAATAAAACCATGTTGTGATTGCAGTCGTGATGTGGTTGGCTATTCTCTGTTAAGTGAATATTTATAGTAATCTTACAGATACTGGCTTGTATAAGATGCAGCTTATTATTCTGATACCTGTGTAATCGAGAGGAAACTAGATGTACTGGAACACACCAGAAATGTTCCCTTTGACCTACAAACACTGTTACACACGTGTTTCATTTTGGCACGTACTAGAAGCTAGAGGCTAGAGGGGAATAAAGCACCCCAGCATTGGAACTGTGGCGCAGTGGAACTGGTTGTCCAGGGATAGATTATTACCTTGCAAGGCCTCAAGGTACAACAGGTTTTGAAGGTCCCCCAAGACTCCAACAGTAGCACATAAAAATCCTGAAAAGCGAGATTAACAATATTTCACATTTATGAACTTTGAACACCGGTGGAATCCGTGTTTGAAAATCTGAAAATCTGAAAATAAATAAATAAGTAAATATAAAGCATTAGTTTTATTAATATGATTTTGTGTTTACATTATCCAAGCTTTTACTGCTATGTAAAACTGTCACTTCCATGATTTCTTCTCTTTTTACTCTTGAAAATCATGAAGGCATGAATGCAAACTCTAACCGTCCCAAAATTCCAGTTGAACGGAAACAACAAAATTCCATGAGTCGATCACTATATTAAAACTAATTCTTTCATGTGTTTAGGTGCTTGTACATAATCAGGGTCTACTTGTTCTTTAACCTAATGTTAACAGTTGAAGTATCAAGGCCACTTGGTGGCCTGATTTCCACTCAGGGCTTCTGACTATCGGAAACCTCTTGGCGCTAACCCTAATGGTGTGGTCAGTTAACCATTTCTGGCAATGTCTGATGTGATGGAGCAGCAAGGAATACCCTCGGGATGAAGGGATGGTGTGGTGTTTGTGATCCAGAACTAATCATCAAATATCAGTAACTGGTGTCGCTAAGGCACTTGTGGCTAAACGCTATTAAATCCTCACAGAATATATTAGTGTGTAGTCTTAGGGAATAAACTCTCTTATTAAGACCCTTGATTTCTTAAGAAACGCTGGAGTAGCAGGTGTCTTCGAGAAAATCGGTGTAGGTCATTCCATTCAGTAATGTCTAAAAAGCTACTTTATTGTGTTTGCTATTTGGTCAAAAAGTGTTGAATTAGATACTACAGAAAGCGTGTTGCTGTTTAACACATCCTTTGTGAAAATGTATAAACCTTAAAGAGCGTAGCTCATTATTCACCTCCTTCACTCGCTCAGAACTGCCCTCTTGTCTATGCTTGTATTGTATTCCTGCAGACTCATTAGACAGAGAAAATTGGACAGACTTGTTGCCAAATACCCTTCTGGGTCAACGCTGGGTCCCTAGGGGTCACCCACTAATCAGCTGTTTATTAGTGGAATCGGAGAGGATTGAAAGAAGGGGTGTGTGGGTGTCTTTTTACTTGCTCCAGAACCATATTGCACTCTTGGGCAATCAGCATTGCAAACAGAAGCCTGTACAGCAGCTACAGATAAAGGGCACTGCACGGGCAGGGGCTGCAGATCAATAGCGTCTTCATTGATTCACATCTTAAAATGCAAAACAGGTGGCAATTAAAGACACCACACATGAGGCTTGGTGAGCGTAGGCTATCAGGATCTGAAGGCAGACTAGGTCATTGTGGCAACCTCATATTAACAGATGGCAGGTTCACACAGTCACAAGTCATCTCATATGATCTACAAAGAAAAATGAAAAGTGATCTGTTCCATTTGGCTTAAAACAGTGGTAATGTTTTTATGTTTCAGTAACTATGTTAGGAAAAATAAATTAAATAACTTTAAATATATATCAATTTGTTTTT
>JBBPDA010000152.1:3132909-3144659 GCA_037974385.1 Arnoldichthys spilopterus
GTACACAAAACAGGGGGAACACGGCGGAGCCGGCAACGTCCGGGGGAAGTAAGCCGTAGACAGTGGCGTGTCAGCGGTATCGACGTCAGGGCGGAGCTAGGTGTAGACGAAGTCGTCTGGGCAGAGCTGGGCGGTAACAGCGCAGTCAGGGCGGAGCTGGGCAGAGACGGCGATGTTGAAGTGCGTCTATAGACTTGGGGGCGGGACACATCGGCTTCAGTGCCGTGGGGGTGGGAATCGACAGCTTTCCTAATGCGGGTGCATGGTCCTCTGGTGTCCTTGATGTAGGGGCAGAGCTGGCCGGCGACTTGAAATGTGACACCTGCATTTAACCCATCAGACGTTTATGCGTGAAGCGCCTGGGGAGAAGTGTAGTGGGACAATACCTTGCTCAAGGGAACCTCAGTGGTGCCTGGGCCAGGACCAGAACCTGCGACCTTCAAATGCCAAGGGCAAGGTCTTAACCACTAGGCCATCACTGTCCACATGGACAACGCAGCAGTTGCTTGAGCACCTAAGGCCCCCCCTGTATGTGCCTGAAGTTTGTCGTAGTGTCATATATCCATGAACCATTCACAATTTTCTACTTAAGGGAGTAAAACCACATTTTTATTTTATTACTTCATGTTTGGCAAAGAACAATACTGCCCTGAATGCTTTAACCGAAGGCAGCCTTGGGTTTTTTCTTTTGCTGAAGGTGACCTAACAGAGTTGGCACGGTTTTAAACAAATATTTGTGTTTGCCAACATTGTTGTGTCATGTGTACAGAGCTGTGGGGCCTTGGGATCTAAGGAAGCTTTAGTGCCAAGCAGCTCTGCTGCTCAGAGCTCAGGCATAACCTTACACGTTGCATACTCTGCCTCTTTTAGACCAAATCTTAAGTGCAAGGAAACCCTGTGGCAGAATCAGGGTATAGCTGCCCCTCACATATGCCTCCTAAACTTTAACAAGACAAATTGCCCTCCTCAAAGTGACAGGCACCCTCTGAGTATATGCAAACATGTGGCCGATTTGTAATGATGGATTGCTTGTCAAGCGACATATTGTATCTGTTCAAAATTCAGAGCGGCACAATGCCTTTCCCGCCATTTGGCCAATTTATAGCATTTTTAGCACTTTATAGCTGTTGCAGATGTTGTGGCTTCTGTAAAAGCTAAAAGCCTCGCAGACCCCTGCCGCATGTCATCATTCAGGCCAGATCACTTATACCCAGCACATGTTAAGCAGCTGTAACTGTCAGCCTCACTGATCGTTTCACTGGCCTATAACAGGCTTCAGGGCCTGCTGTCAAGATTGTGATAAACCACTAAGGTGCTTTAGGATGTGAGCTCACTGACAACTCAGTCAAGCTACGGAGAAATTAGCAGGAGGGTGCCTGCTATGGCATTGGCACTAAGAATTATTATGGATTATTTTACCGTGCACTTATTTTCTATTTACACACAAATGTAAAAAAAAATGTGAAAAATGTGTTAAAAAAAAGTGGCATCAAACCCTGTTTATGGAAGTTTTTCAGAAAATAATTACCCCTGATCATTAAGAAATGAGGCTTTAATTAGCTTAATAACAATTATAACCTCAAGCTCACCCTTGTGGTAGTCAGTGAAAAGAGCCTGGAGAGCAACCTACGGGCACCGCACAGTTATTCTTTTCTGATGTGAGACTTCTTTCATGTCCTGCTGTATCACAGACACATGCAGCTCAGGTGAGATACCACTAGCCCATAGAGAGAGGTGTCTGTACTGAAAATGTAGCATTATCTCTCCATTTATGCAGTAATGGATATTTTAGATGGGAGGTGGCAGAACTGCCAGGAGTAGGGCTGGAATACACTGAATCAAATTTTGAGACGACAACAAGAGTGCAGGGAATGATGAGGAAATTTGAGACATCTTACTTTTGGCATTTTTAGTTTATTTTTATGCTTAAGACTGATAGTGGCTCAAGGGTATGAACAAAGATAGACCAGAGGGGGCTGGAGTGTCTGCCCTTTTAACCTTAGACTGTACCTGTACTGTAAGTAGTGCCTTTCTACTTTATGTGTATAATAATGTGGTTCATATAGTGGTTCAGTTTGAGCTGCAGGAGCTTTATTGCTCTTGGGCACCCCCTCTGGCGCAGTACCAGGCACCTCCTATGGTTGTACCCTAGTTTCACCAAAATGACATGGTTGTGCAACACAAGAACATTGGATAACGTGCCAGTACAGCACTGATAATGCCACTTTCCATAATGTGGTCAAACAATCAAGTGTAATGCCATTAGGAAGAGGTGCTAGTAACTTGTTCAACCTAGTTTTTCATTGTTGTAAAATCACAAACTGCTTGAAGAGTCTAATATAGAAAGCAATAACACTATTGCCTTAAAAACAGGAGACATCTGCTTCAAAATTCTAACATGAACACTCATTATTTTAGACAACCTATACAGAGTCTTTGGATGGGAACTTAACATTTGCATTTCTATGAAACAAGATTACTGCAAACTCCTCAAAGTAACAAATTTGTAATCTCTGTGATTTACGAGATCTGTGCTTTAAAAATATTTTAATTTCACTGTTTTATGCCAGGTCTCTCCACTTGCTTGTGCTTAGAATAATCTTTCTGTTTGTAGACTGTTGGGAGCAGTAGCCCCTGCTCCCTAGGGTACTGTAAGTACAACATGTCATGTCCGTCCTAAGCCCTGTCTCGGTCCCAGAGGGCCCTGCTTCAAGGACACTGGTCCGTCTGCCTGGCTAGCACAGGCGCCAGCACGCTGCATTAGCATAATGGGTGTGAAAACAGCAACTCAGAACAGCTGCTCTTCCTCTTTCCCCTCCTCCTCACACACCCACTTTTCTCAACAATATTATGTATTTTTGAACGCTCTGCCAATTTAACAGCAGCCAGTATAGTACTTGAATTACTGTTCTATCAGTTTGTGGAGATCTCCGTATATTACATATCATACATCATATATACCATGCTAATACATATTTTATACCCAGATAAGCAGCCTGTGTAAACTGCAAAATGTTGCCTTTTCTTTGCCACTAATGTTAGCAATAATGAAACCTTGAATATATAAAATACCATTACTGGTCTAATCTGAGACTAATAGTCCTGAAAGTAAAAAAAAAACATTTGTGTAATTGTTTTGGTTAACTTTATTAAAATAACCCTAGAAAGTGTTATTCTCATTTCATTATAATGTTTTGTTAGGATTAAATTCTTAAAATGACCAATTTAAATTTATTCAATCTGTATTTTCTTGGAATTGACAGTGGAATGGTTCATTCTAGGAATTTTAAAAGCACTAAATATGACACAGACTGTGAATATGAGCTACAGCCAAAGGAGATAAACAGTGCCTCTGTACCAAGGCTCTTCACAGCAGGAATCACTGTTTAATACACTGTTTATTCATTTGGGAACTGAGGAATCTAACTGCTACAGTTTCGTGAGTGGAATTTTTGTGCAACATTTAATGGAGATGGGCTAGCCTTCATGCCCCACATGCAACAGTAAGCCTTGGGTGCTCATGACACTGTCGCAGATTCACCAGTTGTCCTTCCTTGGATCACTATTGGTAGGTACTAACTACTGCACACCTGGAACACTCCACAAGACCTGCGGTTTCGGAGATGCGCTGACCATAAGGCCCTTGTCAAAGTGGTTCAGATCCTTATCACGTTTTTTCTGCTTCCAGCACATCAACTTCAAGAACTAATATTTCCCTTTATATATATATATATATATATATATATATACACATACACACACATACACACACACACTGTTCTGCCTAATATATCCTAATCCCTGACAGGGACAAAATAACATAATTCACTGCATTTTATGTTATATATTCTATATACACCAAGCAGCCATAATATTAGCATCACTGACAGATAACATGAAGGACACAGATTATCTGGTAATTGCATTACAACAGCATCAGTGGCATCTTCTTTAAAGGCTTGATTCTGCCTGTGCATTCAGCAGAATTGCTCATTTTGTCATCTAGACCACCCAAAGATTCTTGGGAGTTGTGTTCTTGCTTTTAAATACATATTCTCATAATCAACACAGCAGGTGTAGTCTGTATTGCATTAACTTAGAGTTACATTTACTTCTACAAGCTTTAACTGAACTTTTTGTTTTAAATAGCTCACCCTGAATCCACCCCTGCTGAGTTTAATGTGTAGCCGCTGTGAGGGGACAACGTTGGGATGAGTGTACCAATAGATGTGATAAATGTATGAGCAAGTGTTAGTTTCTGTCAGCGCCTTTTTCATCCTTGAAAGTGAGTGTGTAAAAGTGTGCGAATGTATCATGGCAAGCACTCGGAGCTGTGGGGATCTGCAGAACCCAGCAGGAGCTCAACGAGCTGAGTATGCGCATGGTGTTCAGACAGACTGAAAGCAGTTTGAACTTGGAGCACTGTTCATTACCAGCATCAGACCTCCATCCTCAGGGTGAGAAACACTTCTGAACATGTGAATCGTTTGTTTGGATTGTTTATTTACAGTGGTGCTTGAACATTTGTGAAAAATGTGGAATTTTCTTTATTTCTGCATAAACTTGACCTACAATATCTTCAGAGTTTCACCTAAATTAAACCATTGATACATCCATCCATTTTCTAAACCGCTTCTTCCGTTTCCGGGTTGCGGGGAAACTGGAGCCAATCCTGACTGCGGGGCTAAGGCAGGGTGCACCCAGGACAGGAGGCCAACCCATCAAAGGGCAACATAGAGACAGATAACCATTCATACACACATTCACACCTATTCCAATCAAACCTACTACAAGCGCAGCTGGAGGAAACCGGAGCACCCAGAGGTAATTAAACCAATGAGACAAAATATTATAATGATCACATCTAAGAAACTAAAGGTCTCTCTCACATGAGTCTACAATTAGAAAAACACTGGCCAACAATGGTGTAAATGTCAGAAATGCTAGGTTAAAGCCACTGCTCTCCAAGAAGAACATTGCTGTCCATCTACAAAGAACATGTCACGATCGGAGGTAAGGCAGGAAACCAATGCGGTTAACAAAAGAGTCTTTATTTTCAAAAGGCAAGCCACAAACACAAGACCGGCGCTCCGGCGCTCGGGGAGAAAGTTCCAGAAGCAGTTCGGGGTTGACTGCCTTCGCTGGAGCAGTGCTCCGCTCAGTTCGTGCAAAGTTCGTGCAAAGTTCGATACCGTATCCTAGGGTTTGGCGCTTAACTAAACGCCAGCATCGACTACCTGTCGCTGCTCAATAAGTACTGTAGCTCCTATCTAGACACCGCCAACTGGGGCTGTCCGCGCAATACTGAAACCCACTATCGTCGCCTGTCGATGGCACACAAGGAGTAACCTTCCCTGCGTCCCAGCCCTGCCTATATTGCCCGGTGATGAGGGACATAACTAGCAGCACCTGGATGAGTTGACCCAGTCAGTACTCGGGAGATGGGGACCGGCGCCGACCGCTGGATGGCGGTAGTCCCCCTTCACCTGTAGAGGGTCCTACCTGATCCCTTATAGAACATGTGAACAAGTCAGAAGATATTGGAAAAATTATCTATGGAAAGATGTGATCAAATATAGAACTTTCTGGTTTAAATGAGAAATATTATTTTGGAGGAAGAAAAACTCTTATACCCTTATACCATCTTTGAAAAATGGTGTTCATAGTATCATAGTTTGGTCCCGATTTGCTGCATCTGGTCCAGGAAAGTCTGCCATTGTAATGGAACAATAAATACTAAATATACCAGTGAAATCTAAAGGAAAATGTCAGGACATTGGTCTGTGAACTGAAAGTGGATCATGCCGCAGAACAACTCTAAGAGTACAGGTTGTTCTACTAAAGGATGGTTAAAGCAGAATAAAAAGTTAAAGATTTGTAATGACCAAATCTTTAACCCAGTAGACATGAAAGGACCTAAAGTGAGCAGTTCGTCTGAGAAAACCCACAGCATCCCAGAGTTAAAGATGTTCTGTACAGAGCAATGCTTTCAAACTCATTTAAGCCAATGATAAGCAGCTTCCAGAAATTTTCAGTTGCAGTTGCCATTAGATACTGAGAGCAAAGGTTCACTTACTTTTGCCATTTACAGATAAGTAATACTGAATAATTTATCAGTAAATTAATCAGCATTTGTCTCATTGGTTTAAGAGTGTTTTCCTTTCAGGACTTGTGTGTACGATGTTTTACATCATATTTCTGCAGAAATATCGAACATTTTACAGGGTTCGTAAACTTTCAAGCACCACTGTATTTGCAGCTTTTAGGGTTTTTTTGCGCAACAGATTATGGACATCAAATCTGATCATAACATGTATGTGTAAGTTTTATTATTCATCAGGTTTATCGCACGTATCTACACAATCAAGTCAAACGCTCTCATTTGAGGGTAATAAATCCTGAAACTTAGCAATTTTGCTTAGAAAATGTATCTTATTTTTAAATAATTTATGCCTAAAACCATGTACAAAGAGTCGCTAATCAGGTTTTATGAGAAATCACTAAATCAGTAGTTTTTTCTCTATTTGATCCTTATTCTTTTCCAGTTATTCAGTGTAAAATCTTATTTTTATTCTTAAAACCCTATAGGTATACATATAATACATTATAATAATATTAATATAACATAATATAATGCAAAGGCATGGTCAATGATGTTAGCATGTACACTTATAAGACAATAAGAAATCACTGTAATCACTGAAATCCGAAGCTCAAATTGAATATGCAGAGTTTAAGATATTACAGCTGATTATATATATATATATAGTATATACATATATATACACACCTCACTACTTTTACAGTGTATAAACATGAAGAAACATTATGAGGAACCACATGGTGGTACACATCCATCTCTGGGTTGCACCCGACAGTGAAGTTATGGTAGTGGTATTTTATAATCTGTGGGGTCGGATCCAATTTCAGAACTAAGGAATAGTTCCCTTTTATTAGTACAATATTAAACAGGAACTCATAGCTCATACATGGGTAAGGTTGATGAGACAAACCAGTGAGCAAATATTAGAAGTTTTTAAAGACTTGATGGACGTCAGAGATCAGACATAGGATGGTAGATGTGAGAACGTAGCTGATAAGTTCAATATCATCATGGGTCAGTTTGCTACTTCAAGGAGCAGGTTTTTTTTAGGCCTAAAATAATTGTTTCTAATGCCATTGAGACTGTATTTTCATCTTCCTGTCAAAATGCACTAGAATAACAAGTTCTGTAATATTTTAGCTTGAATAATTTAAAACCCTGTTCTGACAAGGTTGCTCCAGGGCCAATGTTACAAATGCTAAAACTTTATTTCATCAGTTTACATTAAATTATTCATAACACTGTATCAGCTATACAGCTCCTAATGAAACCCTTTGCTTGATGCTCATACCTGATGTGACCTCTTTGACACCAGACGACCTATAGGACAGGGTTCACCATTGATCTTAATGCACTGTACGGCTGCATCAGCAGCTAAGAGACTATGTGAAGCCCAAAGGAAATAGTTTAGTGTGTCTTCTATCAGCTCTTAAAATACACCTTCCATTATTATATGCGACACTCCTATCACTACCTGGTATTCTTAACCATTAGAAGATGGGAGTTATAGCTGTAGTACTGTAAATTAAATGTGCTAATTAGTTATGTAATGAATCAAATCTACAAGCAGCACAATGAAATGTGACCTCTGCATTTAACCCATCACTCATGCACACGTGGAGCAGCAGGCAGCTATCAAACAGCGCCCGAAGAGCAGTGTTGCGGGACAGTAGTGCTGGGGCTGGCACTTGAACCTGCAACCTTCAGGTTTCAAAGGCAGTGTCCTAACAACCAGGTCACCACTGTAAACACAGCTGCAGGTGTGTAAAGTTAAACAGAATATTTCTACTTGTTTTGATCACATAAAAGCAAAAAAAAAAAATTACAATGAATTACAACTTGCTTTAGTAATCAACAGCAATATGTATAGAAAACATTTATAGAAATATTTTTCCAGTGATATTGTAGCGGTGAATGGCTATGAACTATGAATAAATGTCCAGTTTTCTGTGATTTAGCTCGCTCTGATTAAAGGGAGGTGGGGGCTGAAGCTGTAGTCCTAAGAATAGGACTGGGATGTCTGACCCCTTTACTGTCACTTGGGGGAATTACATGCCCCATTACTCACACAGTACCACTTATACAAGACGGGGACATCAGTTCACATTTCCCAGACAGAAAACGAGGCAATCAGTGGGCTTCTTTTGCACTTCTTTAGATGCTTTTCCCATTCCGAACAGGAAGCCTTGCCACAGGCTGTGGCTTTAAGCGTGACAGCAATCATCCATCTCTAACTTTGGGTGACTTCTGCGACACATTCTGTTCCAAAAGCCTTCTTTCATTCCTCATTCACAAAGTTCAAAAGTTCATCACCTTCGTTCTGAGTGAAATGTGTAAAGCCCTTAAACAAACTGAGCAGTACGGGCCTGGCTGAACCCCGGGGTAGATCTGATTAGACACAGATTGTTCCAGGACGCTGGCTTGCCGTTTGCCCTTGTTGATGCTCCCTCACTCTGCTTGCTTCTCCGTCAACTTTCCTCCCTCTAATGGGCTTCACTGTAGCTGCTGATCTGTTCATAAATGCAGGGAGAACATACGGCACCTCGGAGCACGAGAACAGCACATTTCCAAATTCTGCAGCCCGAGAGAAGCAGACAGGGAATCTTCTTCATGTCTGGAAGCTTATGCATTTCTCTGGTCAAAGTGCAGAGGAAAGTTGCACATTCATGCACCTGATGGTCTTAAACATGCAACAATGTCAGGATTTAAAGTCTTTAGAGAACAATATTATGAGGGCAAAATGAAGGCATCAAATGGGTTCTGTGAAGCTATACTCTGAAAGAACCACATTCAGTTAAATTAAAAATGTAAAAATACTGCTTTAAAGAACTTATTTAGTCAGTTATAACTTATTATAAAATAAAAACACCAAATGTATTATCTGAAAACACATAAATAATTGAAGCCAATGGTATTTCTTTTGATGTTGGCGAGTGTCAACGTGTCTTCAAGGAGAGGTCAGAATTACACCGTAAAGTATTTTATTAAAGTTTTATTTAACAGAGAGAGAGAGAAACGTCTATCTGGAGACCGGGTCCCCCCAAAGATTTGGGATCCCAAGCAGAGAAAAGCAAAGTAACAGTGATAGAGTGAGCGAGAGAGCGAGAGAGAGAGCGAGAGTGAGAGAGAGAGCGTGAGCTAGTGAGTGAGAGAGAGAGAGAGAGAGAGAGAGAGAGAGAGAGCGTGAGCGAGTGAGTGAATCCTGAACGATGGTCAGGCAAAGACTTTACACCAAACAAAGACTTTACACCAAACCACAACACTGTATGTGTGTGTGAACCATTTCACTATGTGTGTGTGTAAACTATGTTAGCCAGCTTTTTGCGTCAGAAAGCCATTGGCGTCGAATTGTCTGGCCTTGATTGATGATTAGGCGCAGAAAAGATGTGTAATCTGAAATCATCTCGGTTTGTGACCGGTCGAAGAGTTCTTAAGCGACCTTGGGCCTGAGTGTCTGAATTCAGGCCTAACACAACACTTTATAGCAGCCATGGAAAGCGGGTAGTGGTGGCCTGGTGGTTAAGACCTTGGCCTTGTGAATTTGGTCTCCGTGGCTTCTCAATAACAATTTCTTATATATTAAAAAGTATACAAATGTATATATCCATCCATCCACGTTGAATTTCATCTCACTCTGAAAAGGTTCTTGGAGATGCCACCTACCTCTCTGAGAGTAGTTATTCTGCGGGATTGCTGTAAAACTGCAGTTCCTTTGCTCTAAATTAAACTGACACTGCATCACACTGCTTACAATCAACATAAGCCATATGGTGCTAACTGTGCTTTTGGACTGGAAGCTCACATCAGTTTTTGCTGCTGTCTGATAGAACATGACTGCCGTTAACTTTTACATTCCAACTGGTGGTGGTTTTATCCAAAGCTAATACAGACTGCCACACACACACACACACACACACACACACACACACACACTGTGCAACTCTCTTTTTTCTGCACTCGTGTAAATGTTTACATTGACACTTAAATTTTCTCCTTAAAGGGAGGGTTTGCCTGCATGGCAGCGTGCGGCCTGAATCATAATAAGCTCAAGCGGCTGAGAGTCTGCACATCCTACAAACTCTGCTTCACATTACACTTCATGCATATTCAAAGATACCCTGAATACATAGGAAAAGACTGCAAGCTATTTAAAGAGCACACTGTTAATTACTGGCCCTCAGTAAATGAGGATCATATGCCTGTTCCCCCATCCCACACCTTCCAGCGTCTAATTAAGCCAAAGCTGCCGCGTTTCCCCTCATAGAAATTACTGCGAGATCAATTAATTGCATTCTGAAAGAGAGCTAGATGAATTAACAGCCTCTTGCGTGATGCACTGCAGTGTGTCGTGAAACAGCTGTGGTAAAGCATGGTGGCCATTTCTCTTGATAGTATTACATTGCCATTATAGGAAAAAAGCCATGTTTCACAATGTGTTTTTCATGCGGAGAACCACAACTTGAATTCACACGTTCCCTGAACACATTGCTTTTTTCAGAAATGACTATCTGTAAGGGAGGTAACCACAAAGCAGGCCTTTCTTCCTTTCTTTTTCCCTGTAAGCACTTCATCACTATTCCAATCATCTCCTAAAATCAAATGTTTGCCTCAGCACACAAATTCCTCTAATTATGTATTTATTCTCCCCAAGTAGAATAGTGATTGTTTGCCGCCTTTGTGTGCTGAAAAGATAAATGGCCATGAAAAGGCACAAATAAATGCTGCCAGAATGTCAGAAACTGAACAGTTATCAGGCATTTTAATGTGAGAATAATGGCTCGCTACGCTCTGGAGGTCTTTACAGTGGATTCACAGGAGGCTGGGTAAGGCTTCATGTGGATGTTTTGCTTGAGGTGACTTATGCAGGGTTACCAACTTTGCTGAGGTGATTGGATTGAGGCTTTCTGGTGGCTGAAGAAAGCCCTGGTTTCCAGTTTTGCATGCACAAGTGCGTTGTTTCATTGCTAAAAACAGATTTTAAATACAGCTCATAGTATTTAGTATATACTTCCAAACCAGTACTGCAGCATGAGTAAATGCTGGGCTTAATCACTCACAAGTATCACATAAAACAGTAGGAAAAATTGCATGTGCACTGCACACTGCTTTTTACAGTGATGAGATTACAGCACAAAGCCGCAAACCACAAAGCACTTAGAGGAATTAGAACAGATATGCTAAAAAATCAGGAAAACCAATCTTGTTCCCAGTCTTGCCTTGCGAGGCCTTCTGTGCTTCACATTTTAGCATTTTCACAAACCCACAACAGCTGAATGTGGGGATGTAAATGAGCAGATTATTTGAATCAGGAGTTTTGGGAGAGGAGAAAACCCTAAAATGTTCAGGACAGTGGGCTGCCAGGAGCAGGACTGGGAAGCACTAGTCTACAGTTTTATTGCCATCCAGATGTGAGTTTAATGTGAAGAAATGAAAAGCTTTACTACAGGAGTCCCAATGAACTAACGGAGTCTGAATAGGGCGGTATGCACAAAACGTTGAATGAATGAACGAATGAATGAAAGAAAGAACGAATTAATGAACTTTACTTACTATCATGATACAATAAAGACCTGATCTAAAGTCTTCATGGCTCCTCTACAAAAGGAACTGCTGCCCATTTATACTAAGAACTATTATTTATATTTAT
>JBBPDA010000152.1:3145928-3158512 GCA_037974385.1 Arnoldichthys spilopterus
GGTTTCTGTAAAGCTGCTTTGTGACAACGTCAGTTGTAAAAAGCGCTATACAAATAAACTTGACTTGACTTGACAATAAAAACAAAAACATATGTGAGGTGAATCCTGAGAAATGCAGCGAGGGAGAACAAGAATTTAGACAATTTCCTATTTAAAAAAAAAAAAAAATTACTTCCAGTGTTTATATCCACTTTAAATTTTTGGCTTTGTAGTTGTTAATATGAACAAACAATTAAAACAGGCAAAGTACTTAAACTATAAATACTATATATACACTTCACTGTATATACATTTATTCATAAATAAATTAGCACTTTGTTTTAATAGCATTGTTGGAAGTTACAGTGTTAAGATATTTACAGTAGGTAGTAGAACATTCTGGATCAATGTTGGCTCACTCCTCTTACTAAACCATGTTCAGTTACCTGAGGTTACTTGTGGCCCTTTGTAGTACACAGCTAGGCCATGTCAGCGCCTTAACATTTTTTCAAAACCTGTCGATTTTTTTGGTAAAATTTCTTAATTGCCTTAGTGATGTGTAATGATCCAGCACGGTTTGCAGAGAAGCAGCTCCATATTTTTGCTCCCACCCACAAACTTAACTGTGGGAACAGTATTGTTGAGGTCTTGCATCCAAACCCTTTTTCATCTTGAAGTGACTTATTGCAGTCGTAATGTTATTTCATCTGATCAGAGGGAATAGAGCTCAGATCTGTCTAAACTCTTGAGAGACATGTTCAATGACTTTGGTAGGGCTCTTGGGCTTTATCCATTAAAGTGTTGTTGCATACGTTTGACCCACAAAGGTTTAATAAGCTTCAGGAACCTTTACCTTTGGATCACCCATCATTGGGGCCTCCTGATCACCTGTCTCAGAGTAGTTCAACTACCATGGACCATATACATGTGCTTTATATTCTTCATATGCATATGGTAAATATGTTGCTCCAAGCTATAGGCTTTTAACAGCCATTTGTTTAGAAGTGATTTTTTTTCTTGTCTGGTTCTGTGGTTTGTCCTGGATATTTAGAGTTGCCCAGAGAAGGGGGGGCCTTGGTTCCTCCTAAGGTTTCTTGCTCCAGCTTGGGGAGTTTTTCCTTGCCTCTGTCTCTGCTCATTAGGGGCTCGGACCCAGTTTCCATGAAGCTGCTTTGTGATACTGTTCTTTTGCCTTGCTTTGTCCATATGAGTGTTTGTTTGCAAATGAGTAGAAAAAACGTTACATGTATAGTTCCTGTACATCTGTGAAAGTTCCATCATTAAAACCAACTGAATCTATAACTGTGCACTTCTGTCAATGTTTCTGATGCAGTTTATGTGTGGGGTCATTACATAAGCAGTAGCCATGTTCTTATGAATTTTAGGTCATGGCATCACATTGTGAGTCAAGTGGGAACACGTCCCTTAGGTTTAAAGACAAAGAGTCTAATTCTCTATATGAAGGCCTGTATATGCATGACTGCCCACAACTATTGGAAAGGCTCATCCACTTATGCTGTTTGCATTTCATCAGTGATAGGCTTGACTGGAGTAGAATTGGTTGACTGTGCTGCCAAGCTATTTCATGAGGTCATGGGCAGCTGAATGGCTTCAAGGTTTTATTTAAAGCATTTCAAGAAGCAAACTCAATAAAACGAGGCAAAATCCACATGTCCTAAATGGAGTAGTCAGCGTAGTTCCTGCTCACTCACTCATTTCCAGAACCATGTGACAGAATGTTTTTCTAACAGCTTCTCTAAGCAAGCACAGAGTTAGCTGTGCTCTATTTTTATAGATAAGTGTTAGCAATGTTGACCATTACCAGAAATGTCAAGAGCACTGCACCTTTTTATAATATCATCTGTTTAAACAGCAACAGTGTGACTTTTTAAATGACACCATACTCATCCAGTGTCTACAGTGATGCATTCAGCTCCCTGGCAGAGGAGACACAGGGAGAAACATACAGATACCTCAACATGATTAGCATACTGCAGCAACCACATCCAATCAGCTGTGCCTAACCTCATTATGGCCTGCCTGCCATATGATCTGTATTTTAGTCAGGTGCATTAATTAAATCAATTAACCTAGCCTGGAATTACAGAGCATGTTCTATGGATTCTGGACCAGGATTCTGATACATGCAGTTATGCAGCTGCACATGTTATTGCACACAAATTTGTTGGGAAATATTATCTCTATACATTGTATTGTCCATTGTCTGATGTCTAACGAGACTAAACACTCTGCAAGTAAATAATTTATCATGATGTCAGGTTGTACTTGAAGTGATCGGCTTCCAAACAGATACTTATGCATGTTCTAAATGGAAATAGAAAATGGCATTCCTATTTAACCTCGGGGTCAGATTTTTCAGGGTGCAGAACATAATGGCTGGGACCTTGATTAAATTCCACTATCCAATTACGTCCTACGCTATTATGATTGCATCAGCCTGCTCAAGATGTAAGGCCCCATGTTCTTCATTATTTCCTATGTCTGTATTGATATGAATGAAGCTGTGGGTAGAATGGACACAAGGTGCATAGCGGAATCTTTCAGTAGCCTGACTCTCCTATAGGCTTTTAATAAGCCTAATTTAGTCTTTTCTGAACTTGCTTCCTGATATGGCTACATACTGCTTACTCTACAACATTCCTTCTCCTGAATCTCACTTACTTACATAACCAGCTGTTAGCGATTATTAGGTTCTAGAATATATTGTACATATTGTACACTACATTTATTGTACATTTACTACATTTTTAATATATCAGTTATGTGCAATATCCTGTCTGCTGCTGCATTTTTACTGTGCATATTTACGTATTACATTTATATTTATACCACACAGTTTTAATATAACGTTCTGGTGTATATACTGTATAATACTCACTTAAAGCACAATACTGTTTCATACAGCTGTTTAGTATAGAGTTATAGTATATAGTGTAACTGATCCGGTATATATAATGTTATATAATGTTTACACAGTATATAGTTATAGTATACAGTGTAAAGAACGTTTACATAGTATATTCTGATTAAAGAGCAATTATATTCAATTTTATTCTTTTAATTTTTATTCTATTTTGATTTTTCTTTTCTTTTCTGTCTGTCGGAGCTGCTGTAACCAACAATTTTCTCCGGGATCAATAAAGTTTTCTGAATCTGAATAGTGTTATGCGAGAAATAGCTAGTTATAAAAAAAAAGGCATTGTTTAATAAAATGAACGACATTTAATTCCATTTCCCTCAAAGCGGAGATCTTTGCTTTTCTGTAAATTCTAAAGCACAAGATTCAGACAGTAGCGAGTGACATTGAGCAGCATCAGCAAACGGTGTCTGCTTGTGGCCTGGGATTAAAGATTGTAATGAAACAGCCCCCATTGTGGCAGAGGAGAATACCAGGAACTTAGGCCATCCATCACTTTCTATTAACCTCTTCTTTTCCACACGGAGTCAATGTGTCTCTTCAATTTAACTGCCTACCATGAACTAAATGACCAATGTCATATTGACCAAGACACAGACGTTTCATTCTGAAAGCACTAATGTGACTCACAATTGGACCTAGAGAAAGAATGAAGTTCATTCAGCCTTGACTATAATGAAAACGTGCATCAAGAGAACAAGAATTTAGAGCAGATTTAACTATAGTGCAGGAAGTCAATTAGAGAAGGTGAACCTACTCAGAATTAACTGATAGAATTAGTGTCATTTAGTCATCCAGCTACTCACAAACAACATCAGCACAGCTGACGTTCATTTTTTGATACAATGATTAGCCATAACATTAAAGCCACCTATGTAATACTGTGTGCATGCCTCCACAACAGCTTTGACTGGTGCTCTGTGTGTTCTGACGCCTGGCTATTATAGTCAGCATTAACTCCAGGGTCTCTATTTTGATACTAATGCAACGCATGAAGTGCAACTAACATTTATGAGTGTGTTCAAATCCATTTTGCTGTTCTGACAATGGGGTGTCTGGGGCTTAACATGCAATAAACCAGTCAGAATGACAGATGATCTCACCTTTAAAAGGCTATGAGCTATGGCGGATTGCTATTATAACAGTTTGTTTACTTGGTTAACCTGAGCTTTTTAGTGAGAAAAAGCATCAGATTTCATGTAAAAGAGACTTTCCAATGCAGGTTTCACTGGTGCAAATAGGGCCCTATGTGTTACAGCAGTTTTTCTGTGGGACCATGACCACCTGCACACATCAGCGAGACTGGGATGCCCATGACCTGGTCACTGGCTCACTTGTCCCTAATTTGGTAGGTATTAACCACTGCAAACCAGGAACTACCATTGTCTGAGTCATTCAGAGGGTATGGATTCACCTCTGTGAAAATTGCTGATATGTTGCAGTTGGCAGATATAAAGGGGTTGCATTTCCCTTAGAGCATGCATCAATCACCACTGATGCCATTATATGGGCAGTGGTGGCCTAGTGGTTAGGACATTGCCCTTGGAACCTGAAGGACACAGGTTCAAGTCCTGGCCCGGGCACTACTGAGGTATCCTTGAGCAAGGAACCATCCCACTACACTGCTCCCCGGGCACTGTTGATAGCTGCCCACTGCATTACGTGTGCACATGCAATGGGTTAAATGCAGAGGTCACATTTTGTTGTGGTGGTTGAGTGTGTTCACAATGACAAATAATCACTTTCACTTCATCATAGAGAAGATCCCATTATTGTGAGAGCAGGACACCTTACTTAAGTGTACCTCAGTGGTACCTGGGGCAGGACTTGAACCTGTAACCTTCAGTTCCCAAGGGCAAGGTCCTAACCTTTTTGTAAAGCCCTTTACAAAAGAAAAATCATTCTATTTTCAGCAAAACTTTAATGGAAACCTGCCTAATATCCACTTGCTACTAATGTTGTGGCTAAACTTGGAGATCATTTATATATTTATATACTATGTCTGTAATATAAATGGATATTTCCTGCAAATTTAGATAATTCTGTTTTTAAAAACAATGGAAAGTCCATTATTTAGGTAAATGAAACATTCCAAAACTGCACAGCTTTATCTGAAAGAAATTTAGATTTTCTTTAGTGTAAAACATCTTTTATGATCTATCAGCTCACTGACAAGATTACCCAATACTGACAACTTAAAAAGGTACATGCTCTTGTAATTCTGTTATGCACCAAGTTTCAGATTCCTGACATTTGGATAAAACCTTTCAAGGTTGCCTACTGAAAGCCCCTTTAGGCCCGTTAGGCTTAAAGTCACTACACCTTTGCTTAATTTACATCAGTGCAGACTCGACTGGCAAATCTGAATACAAAACACCCTCATGGTGAAAAAAACAAAAAAAAACATTTTACATTTGTCCAAACCTGTGCTTTAGTCCGAGGATAAATTGTGGACATCTCCCATCCAAGGTGTAATATAAACAGAGTTCATGAGCTACATCATGTGCATGAAATTTAACATCACAAATAATTCATAAAACAAAATTATTATTAATGTGTGTGTGTGTTTTATACGCATTAATAAGCATTCTACCCGTTAAAAACTCTCTATTTTTCACTAGGGCTAAGCAGCAGTGTAAAGCTAACGTCTAAACTACCCAGCATGCAGTGCATGCTTGATAAGAAAATTTGTAATGAAATGCAGAAATGGAACAATTCTGTGACATAAAAGTGGCGATTTGTCATTGTGAACACACACTATAATGCAAAGTGCACCACAATGAATGTGACCTCTGCAGCAGGCAGCTATCAACAGCACTCGGGGAGCAGTGTAGCGGGAAGGTACCTTGATCAATGGTACGTCAGTGGTACCTGGGCTGGATCTTGAACCTGCAGCCCTCTCATGAATTATAATTAAATGATGTGGAAATGCGATTTCCTGCATTGATAGATGGCTGGCTAACTGGTCTAACAGGTTCCTCTTAAGTACTGCATCTTGTGCTAAAAGGTTACTCCATGTTCTTCTTTCCATTCAGCTCTTGTCATAGAATTTCAGTTGAAAAGTGGGCCAGCAAGTGCACATGCAAACTATTTCTCACCTGTTTTCATCATTTCAACAGTTATAAGCAGCCACACACAAAATGTGCCCTGAAACACAGCGAAAAAGCCCATTCTATCCATTTCCACACTGTGGCTTGTATATGAGTCATGCATTATTCAACACATGCTCCTAAACTTCCTCTGCATCAAAAGCTCCATTGCCTCATATAAACTGACAAGGCATGAAGACAGAGGATTGAACCTGAGCAGGCTGTTACTGCTGCCTTCTGCAGGGGGAATCACTGTTACATACCAGAGCAACAGCTGATGCTGAACCAGTGGATGAGCTGTCAGAGGTCCTATATAAGGTGCATATTGACATCAGAATTTGAAGACGCCAGAGAGTTGATCAGTGTCATGTCATGGTTTAGAAATCTGTGCTTGGTGCAGAATTCTAAAAGGGCAGGGCATACGAGCAGCACATGTTCAACAACAACTGAAGAACTTTTCAGACTCCACCTTACCTTCCAAAGTGCAGGCAAACCCAATGTTCATTTGCATTTAACACTCTTTAAAAAATGGCTCCTGAATGGTTCTTGGCTTGGATGTTTGGTGCTAAAACTGTAGTCAATACCTCATTCAGATTGAAAAAACTTTATTGATCCCAGAGTAAATTGTTGGTTACAATCATGGCCAAGATTGTGGCTAGTCAAGGCCTTGTCTAAAGCAGGTCGAAACAATGTCAAGATTTTTACTTTTATTATTTTATTAAAATGATTATGTTGCCGTACATCGCTGGTAATGATGTCTGTATAAGACAATAAAACTTTACTTACTTTATTTTATAAAGTACACTGATCTGAGATGGCTTGGCCTCCTGTCCTGGGTGAACCCTGCACGGGGCCCATAGCGGAATGGATGGATGGATGGAAATATGGAAATATCCTAATATAGTATTCCTAATCTGCAGCACTTTTTAACCTTAATAATATAGCAAACATTAGCAATCATGACAAATTGGGACAACTTGTCTCATTGATTTTGAAGCAAATTGTCAATTTGCTCCAAAACCAGAATATCTGCTTGTAAATTGTTGTGATCAAACAATCAGCAGTCCCAGCTCTAACCACCAAGCAGCTCCAAAGGGCATCTGACCATACTCAAAAGCTGGTTCCTGAAAACCTGCTGGACAAAAAATACATTAAAAGAGAGACAAACTGCTGTGTGCACTGTTTACCAGTGAAGGAGGCAGAGAGGTAGACACAACCTTTCCCCAACAAATAATAAATAATTATTTAGACCTAAATGTCAAAGAAGGCAGGTGGCAGATAGAGAACATTTGACAGCACATCGGACATATTTCTGACTTCACTGGATTAGCTTGAGCCAAGAAATTGGATCTTTGGTAAACCATATGAACAATGTGAATTAAAACATGTCCTGTTTTTGACTAGTGCTGTGGAGTATATTTAGCATATATTTTAAGCAAAATAAGATTTCCTACCATTTACATAAAGTGGCAAGAGCTGAATATTCATCCCTATGGCTTATCTAATGCTGGTTTGATGTGAAATATGCTTGACAGGTTTACATAAGATGCAGCAGGTGTTTTCATGACTTAAGGGCCTTCCCTTTTTTAATCACTGGTGCCTTGTTATGGTACGGTTGAGCAACATATGCAAGACACAACACTGCTGTCAGATAGATTGGCAGATTTACCCTCTCTGAGAACATGCTGTTCACGTCACATGGAGAATAAAGCCCAGGGCTGATGTGGGATCCAGGCAGAGACTGAATCTTCCTGGGAAATGTTTAAGAAGACAATTTTCCACTTTTCTCTGAGCTTGCCCGCTGCTGCTTCTATCCTTTCTGTCTTATGTAATTAAGCTGCAGTGGAGATGGAGACAGGCTGAATCTATTTCAACTTGATACAAGGCGGAGAGGACGGTTGGACGGACGACTGTGTCTTGAATGCAAAGGCTCTTGGCCTAGTGAAATGCAGCGGTAATGCCTGCCGTATCTGCTCAGTCACACCTCTTGTACAGACACTGCATGTGTGTCTGCTGAGGAGAGGAGACAGTATTATGAGTGCAGGACAAACAGAATCTTTGGTTTATGACATTTGCTTCTGGATAATTTAGGCATATAATTGGGAAAGTCAGTAAATTAGTTAAAATGTGTAATTTTATTAGTAAAAGAAATGTAATTGGTAATTTATTTAGTAGAGGTAATTTAGTATAATTTAATTAGCAATAAAATGCAATTTAATTAGTGCAAATATGTTGTCTCCTTTCATTTGCATGATATACAAGGGTCAAGTATTATTCGCCACCAGTGATGGCAGGTCATAATATTGGCTGTGAGGGCTATCGATAACTAATAGCTAATAACACCTACCAGTAGCTGACACAATGCAGCCCCACATTTGAAAACCCTTCCTCAGCTACAGAAATGGGTCAACTTAAATGTTGGTTTGTTCAGCAACAGCACAGCATCAATTACATCATGAACAGGACATGAAAAATCATAACTGTGGCCACAATGGCATTCAGGACATGGCAGTAGAGAGTGGCAAGAACAGACTGTTTATGCGTATTTGCATGTTGAGCTTTACATGTATATAGTAACAAATAAAATGTAATAAAAACAGATCAAAAATGCAAAGTCAGCTCACAAGGCAAGAGAGAAATGCTTATGGTGAGCGGTATGAGATAACGGTCATTAACAGATTTCTGGAGAAGGAAAATATTCAAACATTAGAAAGCAAACTCCAATTAGTTCAAAATACTGCCACAAAAATTCCGAATTCAGCAGAAAACAGCAAACAGCCTTTGGAAGAGGTTAGCCCTTCTGTCCCGCAGATTAACCCTCATTGCGATCTGACATGCCTTATAAATTTAACATGCTTTCATAGGCTTTGAAACCAGACAAAGGTTCCTCTGTGAAGCGAGGGCATTTTGTGTAGGCTTCAGGAACTTCTCAGCAGACCTCCTGCAGAGACGACGCATTTGAACTTGGCTGTGAGAGATACATTAAATGGGGCTTCTTACAATAAGACCCCAATATCTTTCATATTCATGCATTGCCTTTGGAAGTGTCAGCCACTGTGGCATCCCCAGCAGACTTGCTCAGATCCTGAGATCTGTTTGATGTCTCAGACACAGGCCTGTGACCTGGGGCACAGAGGTCGCGCCTTCTTTAACCAGGCTGATATTGCTGTGTTTGTTATAATCCTACCAGAATGCTCAGTTCTGTAAATGGCAAGACTCTCATGCATGTGCAGGCTATTCAGACTCTATTCAGGCTTTTACAAAAGTGGGGTAGATACACTGGATGCAATTCATTGCAAATTTTGTAGAAAGCACAAAAGAACAACAGGGGATTGGTAAGTAGGAGTTGGGGTTGCAAAAGGCCACAAAAGACTTTAATGAGAACAATGATAGAGAAAGCAGAGTGGCTAAAGAAATGGGGAGATAGATATGCCATGACACACACAAACAATTTGTATATATGGACAAAATATTAGTATTGTGATTATACTCCTACATATTGTGATGCTTTTCTATGTATTAAAGGGTTCAGAATCAAACCCTGACAGAATCAAAAGAAGGGAGCTACCCAGAGTCCAGTTACTGTTAGTCAGTTGTGCTTATTCCTTATGGAATGGATTTCCTAGCAAAAGTATTAAACCATACCCTGTAATTCAATAAGCCGTACCCCTTTATAAAGAGACAGATTAAATGATTGAAATAAGTAAACACCTAAACACAACAAGTTTTAACTATTTGCTTATCTTTGTAAAATGATGTGTAACGGTTTTCGGGTGGTGTAGGCAGCAGATGCAGGCGGACTGTTGTTAACAGGTTTATTCCAAAACACGAACGAACGAACAGGAAGACAAGGTAAGGGACCATAAAACACGGCAGGATAAACGCAGCACGTATGACAGGTTGAACGACCAACACTCAACAAATACAAGGGGCTTTTAGAAACGAACATAATCACTGACAGCTGATGGGAAAGGCACGACGCAGCTGACAGGGGCGTGGCTAACACACGAGGACAGGACGCAACATAGAAGCACATGGCTAGAACACGTGACAACAACACAAGTACAATACACCATCACAGATGTCAATTTTCAACTACATTCAGCTCATTAACACCCAAAACATATACCCTGTCATTGTGTATTCTCACATACGTGACCAAGCAAATGAAGTTAAGTTCAATAACCTCTCATATAACTCAAATAATGAGCCTTTATACTCTCTAAAAAAAAAAAGTAAAGAAAAGCCAACAAATAAACACCCCAGTCTCAAGCGCAGTAGCGGCCTGTGTTGTAGCTCGCGTGTGTTGCAACTCAACACACTAGCCACACAAATATGGAGCAACTCACAAGTCACGATGCAGCTGCAGCTACCCCTCACTCACGGCCCTCTCTAGTGAACCCTGTGAGGCTGGGCATGGAAAGACAGTCGAAGTAGAGGGGAGTCTCTCTCCACACTGTCTCTTCCGCGTTGAGTTGAGGTGCTCCAGTTCACCGCTTTGGTGAACCAGTCCCAACATCCGGGACAGTTAACCAAGATGGCGACCTGCCAAAACGGCGACTCCTTGCTAAAGTTTTCAGACAGTTCCGACCTTAACATATAATAACTCAGAAGCTCAAGGGTTGTGCATTTATATTATTACATTATAAAAAAAACACAAAATTAATAAGTTGCTAACGCATTTACACGTTAAACATATAACTAACGTGTAACAGCTGCTTCTCTGCGTTCGTCGCTCTCCTTTCTCACACCCCAAATCTACTGCCCCAATGGACCCTTCAGATCGGTCCATTACAAGTTAATTATGAAGTTTATACACTAGAGCAGAAATCTGTAGCCAAACCTGTGCCTTCTAACCAGCTTACACACCATCAACTACTGTTTACACACAAATCAAATTGTCATACTTTTCACTGCTTTTTCTGTTTGTTTGCACTGATTTTTAATGTTCACTTGTATTTCTGCACAACTGCTCAGATCAGTTACTTTAAAATATGACCAAAGGGGCCTAAGACTTTTGCACAGTACTGTGTGTGTGTGTGTATAATGGCACCCTGAAGTAGTTTGCTTTGTTTTTAGGGTGTTGATGGTATATTGGCACTATAATAAAAAGAATGGATCGTTCATTAGTGGAATTTATTGAATGCAACATCACTGTTTGGGCTGAATTAAGCTTGACACAATCAGAGAACCATGCTAGTCAGTGAATGCTGCACAGGTCAAAGCTGCAGCTCCAGTTATAGTCTAATTAATACCCACATTATGGCAGAATCACAAAGACAATGAAAGGACTTCCTGTTAAGTAAACAAAACCTAACTGGTCGTCAATTTATGCGAGTCCGAGCCTCAGTAACAATTACGGCCAAATTGAATCAAAGGGAAGTTCTCACTCAATTGCACAAAAAGGACCCATAAATATGGCAACCTACTTTATGAGCACAACACGGAGCCTCTTTGTATTTCAAAGATAATTTTCACCCCCTGTTTTTTTTAAGTGTCTGAGCTTTTTAATCAAACTGGCACTGTGCCGAGTGCTTATCGGAGCTGTTTTTTTTTTTTTTTTTACGACTCTGTGATTTACACACACTTCTGGCACATTAATGATGTGGGCGAGACTCAAGCGCCATCCATATTGATGTTTCCAGCATTCGGACATGGAAGGGTGAAGAGAAGGTTAAGGACCGTTCTCACTATTTTCTAACAAAATATCGCAAAAACACCCAAAGGCTGGTCTTCCGCACAGACCTGAGCTGGGAGTCAAAGGGCACTTGCTGTGGGAATGGACAGAAGATGAACAAAACTGACAGTCGGTGGAGAAGATCTGGGCCTGTGCTGCGCTTCTCCATGCAAATGCCTTGGGCATGGATGCCCAGATAGCCATATTAGCCGCAGTGGTGATAGTTTATGCATGTGTCAGTTAATTTACATCCTCTATTCTGGGAGTAGGGGTGTGAATAGGTCTTGGCTGTTGGGCTGTAGCTCCAATAATTTTTTAATAGCCATGAAATATTCATACTGAGCATGCTTTCCGAGCAGATATTGAAAGAAAAAAAATGCAGTTAAATTTTCCCACTCTACAGTAAGGTGGGTTTAAGGTGGGGTTGCTTACTTGGTATACTTAACAAAGTTACTGCAGCTGTGACATCGTTAAAAAAATAGTTGAACAGTCAACACCGTTACATGGTTCTAGTAAACCCAGATTTAGCCAAGTTTTAACATGCTAGCTTACTTTTTTGAGTCATTTCATGCATAGTGATCATCATCCAATCAGAATAGCTCTTATGTGAAAGTGACTATTTGTCATTGTGAACACACTCAAACACCACAACAAAATGTGACCTCTGCACTTAACCCATCACACATGCACACGTGGAGCAGTAGGCAGCTATCAACAGCACCCAGGGAGCAGTGTAGTGGAACGGTACCTTGCTCAAAGGAACCTCAATATTGCCCAGCCTGGGACTCAAACCTGCGACCTTCAGGTCCCAAAGGCAGTGCCCTAACCACTAGACCACCACTGGCCACAATCATATGCCCACATATCACCCAGTAACGTTAAATATTTCTGTGTCTGCGTG
>JBBPDA010000152.1:3158612-3186791 GCA_037974385.1 Arnoldichthys spilopterus
AACCACTAGACCACCACTGGCCACAATCATATGCCCACATATCACCCAGTAACGTTAAATATTTCTGTGTCTGCGTGTGAATGGTGAGTTCTGCCACTTAGACAATTCCAAAGCTGTCATTCTGACAAATAGCAGAATAGAAGCCTCTCAAAATGGTACAAATCCTCAGAACAGTCCTCTGAAGCCATAAAACTGATCAACTCATCTAAGCTCCAGCTATCTTCCCAAGAACATCAAACTCACCACTGCCTTGTATTCTCAGGAGTAAATGAGCTCAATCTGATATCTTTCAGATGAGTTGGAGGAACATTGGCTATCCAGAACCTATTAGACTGTACTAATGCTCTCGCTTATGCTTTTGGCTGAGCAAAATCATGTCCTCACAGCAGTGTTTCAAAATCTAAATCTACCCTTGATTTTAGACACTTTGACTACCTTCAGAGTCTGATTGTCTTGTCTTTTTTAGTCTTGGAGTTATGTAAAATTTGATGTTCCATTACTAAATATCCAGCCTGTATATCCATATCCATATTAAATTGCTTTCTATAAACTGAATTTTTCTACGCTAATGATTTCCGTTCCATGCACAGAAAGAGCAAAGAAAGGGAATTAGAATAAAAACATTTGCCTGTTGATTTCTGTTCTGTGAAGGCCAGTTTTACAAAGGAGTAATTGTGCAACAACTGTCAGGACTATAATGAGGTTGGCCACCAAATCAGATGACTAATTGATGGTTCCTTTTATGGTGGGAAGGTGACAGAGTTTAATTAAACCTGGGAAATTGTGTTAATGCTCTTTTTTTGTGGAAGTGAGAACAGATTTTCCTCTGGCTGCCTGAACGCATGCTAATTTGCTCTCAAATGGGTCAATCAACTGTTGCAACTGTACAAACAACAGTTAAAAAAACTCTTCTTCACTGCTGGGAAAAAAGCTGCCAAAAAAAAGTTTCAGAATGGCTGAAAATATTAATTTAATATATATCCTGTCGGCAGTTTCTTTCTTCACACCCCTTATTACTGGAGTTTCTCCTTCCTTCCTCCTTTCTTCTACAAATGCTTGGGGTACTTAGTAAAAATCCTTACAGGAAATCCTGCCATAAGGAAGGGCTTTTATTCAGCTGGTGCTGCAGTGGGTTTTGCTCCTCAGCTATCAACGAACAATAGCAGAAAAGCGGGAGCCCCCCCCCCCCCCCATCCCATTATATACATATTAAAAAAAGCCTATATGCTTGCAAACGAGGGGAACCACAGCAACGGTTGCCATGACGCTGCATTTGACGAGCACTTGCAGTCTCTGATGGGATTAATGTGTTAGGCATGACAGCGGCACATGGCTCCCCCCTCAACAAGAACCAATTAACCCCATCACTGTCTGCCCCTCCACTTCAACAGACCAGCAAAAGAACTCAGCATGGCCTGTCACGGCTACATGCCAATCACAGCATAATCTCCACAAGACTCTTGGAGATGTACGCAGCATTTGGACTGTCACTCCAAGGAAATGTACTTTTCCTCGGCACAAATGACTTCTCATTGTCTGTGTTCCTGCTCTCTCTTCTTAATCAAGGATTCAAGAGAGCAGAAAAGAGGAGACAAGAGTAGCCCTGCACAATAGATAACAAGATACAAAGCCTCTGTGGCCTTAGAGCCATGCCATGCTCCATCTTAGTGTAAAGATTGGTAAAAACTCCATCATTCAGTCAGTGTATTTGAGAAAATACTGCAGGGGAACATGGTTATCAAATGCTCATTATTGCTTCACCAGACTATATCCTGCTTTCCTGTGTAATATAGTATGTTCCATTTTCTTCAGTTAAATATGACTGATTCAGAATTGTCACAAAATAATGCTAATAATGCATGCATCCTCCCTACGACCATAAACCAAGGTCACTTTCCCTAAAGCGGCATGTGTTCGTGTACATTTAACTGTTAGACAGAGTGTTCAAAGTGATTCTCACTCTACATTCATGTGATGATCTTTGTACTGAGATGCTTTTTGCTAAACTCACCCCTGGTCATTTTAGCAGCCATTACCTTTAGCAATGCATAAAAGCTCAAAGTCACTGAACCTGTGAGCTGTTTCATTACAGAGCACATTCACAGTAAATGCAAACCGAACAAAGGGAAACAAACTCAACCATATGCTCTAAAATTAGCTGTAAACACACTGAATTCAGCACTGGGCTGGGGAACAGGGGTACTGTGTTCTCTGGAATGATGGGATGAACTTTACAGGAGAAGCAAAAAACCTTGTCAACTTATGATGGAGGTTCATGTAAAATTAGCTTTTTTCCAAGTAATTCTGGACATGTGTGTGTGTGTGTGTGTGTGCGTGCGTGTGTGTGTGTGTGTGTGTGTGTGTGTGTTTTATGATGGCCAAATGACAGAGCACCTCTAAAACATCAGGTCTTGTGGAGCGTTCCAGGGGTGCAGTAGTTAGTACCTACCAAAAATGACCCAAGGAAGCACTAGTGAATTGTTGACAGGATCATGGGCACCCAAGTCTCATTGATGCATGTGAGGAGTGAAGGCTAGCCTGTCTGGTTAGATCCCACAGAAGAGCTACTGTGATTTAAAAAGTGAACGCTGACTCTGATAGAAAGGGTTCGGGAGACACAGTGCACCACAGTCAGAGCTGTTTGAGCAGCATGAGGGACCTACTCAGTGTTAGGCAGGTGGTGTTAGTGTTATGGCTGATCGGCATACATATGCTGTGATGTCATGCATTAGCACATACATTTTTAATAATGCTAAATCGGATGATTCCTGGGGGGAACGATAAAGATTCACGCTGGTTTTGGGCAGTGAACTGCGACTTCAGTAACCACAGGATATCCCAGTGATTGAATTGCCCTTTCCTGAATGAACCTGAAGTGCTTGAGTCTGCAAAAAACGTGTTGATGCAGTTGTATGTGAATATTATCCTGGCTCATTTCACAAAACCATTTCTCAATTCTACTACGTTTACTGTGCTTCTTGGCACCAGATGCAGTGTGTTCACATATTCTGTCAGAGGTCAGAGATGCAATGCCGCTGACAGAACCCTCTTCTTTTTTGTCCATTGTGCCACATATTCAGACGGAGAATTCAATCACATTCACAGCCTGAGGGGTGGACTGTTTCCTTTTGAACCTGCCCTCCCCCATCCATGAATGACAGCGAATGGGGGAGAGGGAAACATGCACCTTCAGATCATCATTAACAGCAGATTGGAGTGTACTCTATTTCTGAGTTGCTGTAAAAAATTTAATCTCAGCTTTTTTTACTGTGGTTTCTGTGGTCGTATTGACATGTTCATCACAGTTAATTCTTTTATTTTCACTTTTTTTCTAGCTTTTAATGGGACCAAACATCAGCATCTTAGAGATATAAGTTTTGGAGAAAGAGTTTTTCCATAAGGCATCTCTGCCTCTGTATACACTGTACTCTTTAATATTGTGGGATGTTTGTTTATTAGGTGGGCAGTGGTGGCCTAGTGGTTAGGACCTTGCCATTATGAACAAGTACCCTTGAGCAAAGTATTGTCCCGCTACACTGCTCCCCGGGTGCTTTTCATAGCTGCCCGCTCCATGGGTTAAATGCAGAGGTTTTGTTGTGGTGCACTTTGTGTAGTGTGTTCACTATGACAAATAGTCACTTTCACTTAGTTGTACCTACACTCATTGTATGATGTTCTCCACACTGTTATCATGAACATTTGATTTGATACATTAGAGCCTCTCCTCTGGGGCAGGGGTGGTGTAACAGTTATGGAGTTGTCCCTATGATCTGAAGGTTCAAATTCCAGACCGGTACAAGTACCACTGAGGTACCTGTAAGGTACCACCCTCAAGCACTGCCCCCCAGGTGCTGCCCACGTTAGCTGCTCACTGCTCCTACACAGATTGATTAAATGCAGAGGTTTTATGTTGTTGTGGTGTTGTGATTTGTTCCCAATGACAAATAATTGCTCACACAATGAGAAATGTATGGTTTGGGTATAAAACTATGTGTACATTCTGTTTCATTGGCACTGTTAATTATTGTACTGTGTATAGTGCCTTGTGGTATTAATCCATGTTCTGCACATGCATTTGTCTACTCTGATTGATTTATTCTACACCAGATTGCTGTGTTTCCCATGTCCACTTATCAGCCACAATGTATATAAATAACTGGCAAGTAAAGTTGATGGCACCTGTCAAAGAGCAGAATATATTAGCTGGCTGATGGACAATCAGTTTTTGAAGTTGATATGTTGGAGGCAAGTAAAAATGGGCAAGCATCAGGATCTTATCAGATTTGACAAGGGCCTTATTGTGATGGCTAGACAACTGGAGCTGGTCTTCTGGGGTGTTCCCAGTATACAGTGGTTACCAAACGTGATCTAAGAAAGTGCTGGGGAGGGAAGCATATGTGGGAACTATGCAAACTATAGGAAGAAGGCTGGTGTGATGTTCTGGGTATGTTCTGCTGAGAAACATTGGCTTTCATTTGCATGTTACTTTGATATGTACCACCTACCTAAACATTAGGGTAGACCAATTTACCCCCCCCCCCCCCTTTTTGGCAACAGTGTTCCATAAAGGCAGTGACAGTCTTTCAGCAGGCTAATGCACCATGCCTGCAAAAATGTTTAGACACAGCATCTGAATTTCCCAGATCTTGATTCAAAAACTAGTCTGGAGGCTCCATCTTGCAGCTTACAGGTCTTAATGGTTTTGCCTCTGATGACTTGGTGCCAGATACCACAGCACACCTACAGTCTTATGGCGTCTATACCCTGATAGATCACAGATATTTTGGTGGCACGGAGGGATGTACACACTGTGTTTTAATGTTATGGTTGTTTGGCGAATGTTGCACGAAGTGCTTTTGCAGATGCACCTGAAGATTGGGTAGAAACCCAGCAAGAGCCCATGTAGGTCTATGAAAAACAGCCAGCGGTCCCTCCTGCATGATCCAAATTCATTCACTGAGCAGATATCTGATATGAGTGAATAGCTGTCTTCTGACTAAAGACTAATTAAAATGGCTCTTTCGATTTCATGGAGCCATCTGCTGAGGAGAAGGAGACCAGGTGGAGCTCGGTGCTAGCGGATACACTCATAAACAGCGGTTCCCCTGTAGATCTATAAACCTCTCTGGGTTCTTCTTGGTGGCTAATGATATTTTTTATAGGCACAGCACTCAAGAGCATAATTGAATAACTTAATCCAACTGCCATCTTTTATTGACCCACAAGCTTGAAGCAGATGAATCCATAGTGTAATTAAATTCTCAACTTTGCGTTAGCTTCGCTCCTATACAGGTAAGACACACTCATCGGTTTGCACAGTTCGCTAGCACATTAACAACCCTACAATGGGCGATCGGTGTGATTTTATGCTGTCGTTAGTTTACCCAATCTTGTTCCCTCAGCAGTTCAAATCATCAGTGAACAATTAGGTATTAAACTTGACATCTGTCAGAAGGTTGGCAAGGGTTTTCTAGTCTTTATGTGTTTTTGTTCACCATATAAATACTACACCCTACTGCTGTTAATACACAATATAAATCACATGTGGAAAATCAATAATCAATAAACATGGTCTGGGAAAGAACTTCATTTATTAACACCGCTTTCTCTTCATCACTGAACTTTCATTTTCTGTTTTGTCTCAAGCTTGTTAATGACTCCATTATTTTCCCTGTATCTTTTAAACTATGTGCCTCACAAGCACAGTCAGTAAGTGAGGCTATGTGCTGTTTGTGTAATTTGCTGAAGTCCTAAATACACTTTTAAATTCAGGTGCTGTGTTAGGCATGTTGCTATTGCAAAAATCATATTGTGCACATCAGTTTCAATGTACTTCTAGCCATAAGTGTCCAATTTAACAGTTGCCAGATCATATTTACATCCACTTCCCATTTAATCAATGTGTGGCCATGTCAGCATTTCTTAGAGAGAACATTTATTGGCCATTTTATTAGAAACACCATATGCCTTTGTAAGTTTAAAGTTACAAACAACAACCCATCAGCTGGTGTATAATTTATCAGCTGCAGTCTTTCCATTCATTACTGGAAAGGGGCTGCTGCTGGCAAAATATTATTAAAGTGCTGGATCATTCTCAGTGCAACAGTAACAGTGACATTTCTAGTAGCATTGTAGCACATGTGTGTGTCAGGTGTTGCTGTGTTTACACACCTGATGGCTGAGTGTGCAGCAGGCTGCCAGGGGTGGTTCTGAGTGAAGAAACTGTATAAATCTGTACAGTGTGGGGAACTAATGGCACATAAAATGTGGATGATTAATTTCACATTAAAAGATGTTGAACTGCTGAATGCTGAACTGATTTCTGAATAAAACATTTTTTGCTCAGACGTTACTTCAAAAAGAAAACAAGGAAAAGCATATAATAAATGACAGTCTTAGAGTGAACTATAAAGAGGAAAATCATTTTATTTATAATCATGTGCTGATGCAAACTGAAGAGTTTGTACATGGTCTTACAAAGCATTAGAAAACTATACAATATAAAGCTGACAGAAAATGTTACATATCAGAACCTTGTAAAAAACTCTTAAAATGACAGGCAACATGTAAATAATTAGTGAAAGTAGAAAAAAATATTAAATATTGAGCTTAGATTACTAGGTTGTTTGGATAAGGAACTCATGCACTAATGTCAAAAAGCCTGAGTCTCTTAGAGAAATAAAGGACTGATTCTTTAAAAATGCCACAAATTCTTGTCTTTCCCTCTTTTGAAAAATGGCAATTTTTTCACATTTTTTCCTGGATATAAATCTCAGAAATGATCAGAAACCAAAGATTAAGTGCTGGGCCAAGTTGTTCTTGTCTGTTTAAGTTGATTCTGATTCTGTAATACCTTAAGCTCTGAGACAGCTACTCTGTCTTAGTGTGACTAGTAAAATCAGTGTTTAATGTAGACAACGTATGTTCCACTCCACTGCTCCAGTGGCAGCAAGCCATCTTTTATGAATTGATGGATTTGTTTGTGTGAAACACAATACTAAAAATCATCCATAATGCTCTGGAGTACAGGCACAAATCCGCACTTGAAGCAGTCTGTGTTTATCCTGGTTCACTACATTATGGCCTGGAGTGATGGATGTAAGTAAATCTGTCTGTTTTTATGCAGTGTGGCCGTTTTGGTTGATTTTTTTTTTCATCTGCAAAGGGGGAATAGGAAATATTGAGCACTTATCTGTGATAAAACGAAATTGTTGCATGATTTAGAGAAGAGAACACATACACACACATAAACCAGGTGTCCTGAGAAGTGTTTGAGAGAGGCTCTGATTTATGATTCATTTCTGTCTGCATTTTGTCGTATTATACTCCATCACTGACCCAGGACCCCAGGACTGCAGCGTCTGCATGTTTAAAGGTGTCTCACAACTTAATCTCTATCTGCCATATCCACATCATGCCATCAGTCACAACACGTTTCCCTGTACAGTTCAACACAAATTCAAAACTAGTTATCACAGGTTTTAGGATGAGATCTGACCAAAAACAGACCAGCTTTATTAAACCTTTAAAAACTGTAAAAACAAAGGCAGCTCCCATTATACTTGCTTTCAGTAATGTTTTCTATTATCCACACATGATCAGCTCAGAAACATTTCCAGATTGCTCCCACATATTTCAACTTGGCAACTGATCTCTCCACAAATAAATTATACAAATTTATAGCTTAATTTTTATTTTTTTTTTTGCTCAATTGAATCATGTCCAAGTTCACCCACTAGCTAGAGCTCCCCCAATAACGTCCCACCCACACTGAGAGGGTGAAGGCTAGCACATGCTTCCCTTAAGGCCCTGTCCACATGGACCTCTAAATCAAGCGTTTTCCTGATGTTTGTGGCATCAGGTGAGTGCAGATGAAATGCAGACCGTTTTTCTGTATTTTGGAACGAATCACACCATCCCCACTGGCTTTCGAGGCTCACATTCGGATGGCATCAAAAAAAAAAATTTCTTGGTGTCAATTTCTGCCATAATCATTGTAATTGCAAAAAAAACGACTTCATTGCGTTTACATGCCACCCCATGATTCTTCAGTCAGAGTGTGATCTTAGTAGCATCGACGATATTTTCGCTGCATCAGGCAGATTTTTAACCCAAAGACTTCAAGGTTCAGCTCTAAATAAAGCCATTGATTGATATTTTACTAATACAGTGCAAGATGAAGCTCAAAGCCTACAGATTAAATAAAACACTGATTTCTGCCCCCACAGGTGACAGACAGTATTACAGTCTGGGCTGCAGGTTGACGTTAAACAAAAGGAAACAAACGCAAATGTAACGTCATATTGAAGTCAATCAAACGTGCTACAAAACGCCTACGTCGCTCAGAGAGTTGAACGCCCATGTGGACTAGGCTTAAGTCACGTGAATCCAGCCAATGCACTCGTAACGCAACATCATTGAGCAGCATTAATATGCCTGGAGTGCTGCCACTTCCGTAACATCAGCCAAAAGATGCCTGCATCATGTTAAGTAATGTGGGAGAAAGAGTGAAAGCAAAACCATTTGTACACTCTCAGCACCACCAAGGACCGAATTTAGGCTCTCTCAGTGATCGCACCAACACTTAGGGGGTTGCGCCACTTGGGAAAACTGCTTCGTTTACTTTTGACTGATTAATTCATGATGCCTGTAATGCAGAACTAGATTTATAGATAGACTAGATAGACTGGTGAACTCACTCATCAAGGGGTTAAGTCAGTGGGTGACTTGTTCATTTCAGCACAGGGAAAAGTGGCAAAATTATTATGCGTGGTGTTAAAACATCATGCAGCAGATTAGGTTGAAAAACACTGGAGATTTCCTTTAGGAGCCAATGGGTGTGCTTTCTTCATCCTCTAGCATGTGCTTACAATGAGACAAACAGAAGTATCAGGTATTTCTTCAGATAAAAAAAAACACATATCAAACGTATCAACCCATATGAGCATGGTCATATCTGCTTCATCACTCATACAATACACACAGGCAGCTTGCTAAAGAACAGGTGGGCCACCTGTAGATGGTTAAGTGTTTCAGTGTTAGCTCATTGAGTACAAGCTTTGGTGAAGGCTGGCAGATAAATCAAAAGAGCCCAGTCAATAATACAGCAGGTCCTTGCATGGTGTTTAAGAAATTAAGAAAAGAATAAGAAAGGTAAGCAGCTCCACAGGAGGTCAATAAAAATTATTTTAAAAAGGCAAAGGTTTTGGGAATTGGCAATAAATTACCTTATTGCTTTTTTTCTATACATTTTGAATTTTATTATCTAAAATGTTATTTTTTTCATACTGTCAGACCATATAAATACAGTAAACATTACATCACAATGCAAAATACTTTATGTATATTGTTTCCCAGAAGGAATATGATAAGGGTCTTGCTCAGGTTCAGTGGGCTTAATGCTAGCACCAAAAAAAAAAAACCAGATACTCCTTGGGTTTGCTCAGATCAAGGCACTTCTTGGTAATGTAAATGAATCTCTCCTGTGTCTCTTTCTCTATCTTCTTTTCTCTCAGTCTCTGGCACTGCCCTTGTTTATTTGTTTTTTGTTTCCACTGTGTTAGTCAGAGCAGGAGCTCGTCCAGTCTCCCCAAAGAACTAACTATCTTTGCAATTGGACGACACACAGCATGGCCTGTTCTCTTCTGTCCCATGTTACTCCATCTAAATCAGCAGTGAGATTCACTCACACCTCCATCTCCTGTCCTGGGGACGTTGGCGCCATAATGTCGAAGCAGGTCTCCATCATGACCCGAGACTTGCACAGGTTTACACAAAACTCCAGCTCGCCTGTGGCCTGAGCCAGAGCCTCCAAGTAGTCCTGGGAGTCCTGGTCCAGATCAGGGTCCACATCAACTGAGAGGAGGGAAGAAGAAAGAATGTGAGGCAAGACCAAAATACAGACAAAGCATCTAGTTTCTTCAATGCAAGTAATGGAACAGTTAATGTCCTTCCATAGGCAGAGCCAGGACGAGGACTAAGAACTATATATATATAATAGCAGTTACTGAATAATTCATATTTGCTGAATAAATGTGAATTATAATTAGCAAGATAAATACTGAAACATCTATGAAAGTCACAGAATAAATCAAAGCACTTGCTTAATGGGCAGTGTTGGCCTAGTGGTTAGGACCTTGCCCTTGTGAACAGAAGATTGCAGGTCCAAGTTCAAGCTCAGGGACCACTGAGGTGGCCTTGAGCAAGGTACCGTCCCACTACACTGCTCCCCGGGCGCTCTTGATAGCTGCCCACTGCTCCACAAAATGCAGAGGTCACTTGGTGATTGAGTGTGTTCACAATGACGAATAGTCACTTTCACTTCACATGAAAATAGGAATCAGTTACAATATTAATATGCATTAATTCTGATCCAAATATGCACTGAATATGCCAAAAACCCTAAAGACAACACATTCAATACAGTTTATCTATTACATTAAAGTTTCATAGCATTAACGACACAAAAACACATGTGGATATGATGTCAATAAACAGAGAATAAGCAAACAATCTACCTCTGTATTTATGTTGTAGTGGTAAAGTACAACCCCGCTCCCATAACCCCCAACCCACTCAAAGTGAAAGTCATAGCCTTGATGCACAGATTGATAGGTAAGAGACAGTGATACAGAATGGAAAGTGAGGAGGTGATGGCTAGGGGTTGAAGAAGGTACACACACACACTACCCTCATTTCACCCACTGCTCAAGAGGGGTGTGATTTATAAAGCATGACTGGCCCAATCATGACTTTACCCAAGACAGCAGTCACAGATGAATGGTAAACACCTCCTGGCCTCCTGGCCAGAGGGACAGGGCTGATTGCATGTGGGAAAATAATGCCTTATTGATTCAAGGACACACCACATTCTTACAGACAGAACACACAAACACACACACACACACACACACACACACACACAAACACATTTTCTTTCATTCTCATTCTCACACTCGCTTTCTCTAACCATGTTCCAAGAGCAATTTCAATACTCCTTTATTAAATAACATTCTAGCTTTCTTTGTGTTTGCTGCCACTGTGCCGCCTCTTACTGCGAGCTGAAATAATGCTTCTGAAAAGGGCAGAAAAGAAAACACAGATACCGAAGCCACAGATCTTCTGGCCCTTAGGCTGTTGGCTATCTCACAACAAAGTACGTAACACTAATCACATTTTCCTAAAATATATCTCGCCACAGCTTGAATATAACCAAGGGGCTCTGAATTTGTCAGTAACCACAGAGAACTCGAATAACCTGGGCAGCTGAATACACGGCTGTGGAGATGTAGATCTTGCTCATGATTAAGCTACATGCTGGAGGGAGAACTGTCTGTAATAATCCCCTGTTTTTACTGCAGCAATGACATTAAACTTGAAAAGATGCAGCTTTCTATTTGTCTTTTGTGTTGACTATGTCTGATGGTTTACGGCATCATTACAAGTATTTATATAGTCATAATCAATGTAAAAAAATGAATGAAATGGCTAAAATTTGACGTTTTTCACAGTTCTAGGTGATAAAAGTAAACTGTGAGGAAAAAGAGGTTTAAATGATATTCTTGCTAACTTGCTATTCTCATTAATTCTCTATGCCCTAATGAATCCACACACACCGCATTCAAAAAAAGTCCATGTAAAGTCCTAAATAGGATCATTAGCTTGAGCAGCACTACATGGCATTAGGCCCAGGGCTAAGGGGGAGCTGAGGTGAGCTTTGCCCACTTAGACAGTTCACACTGCCTTCAGGGCTATATTCTCTAGAGTTGCTCTTAACCAATCACATAAATCTTAAAATTTTAAGATTTTGAATAAACTAAACTGGCTCTTTGAGGTAAAACTGGTGCATGATGACAACCTGTTTCAGAACATTGAGATTCCAACTGCACACGCATCAGCCATAACATTAAAACCACCTGATAAAAACAGGCGGCCCACCAGTTGCAAGAACAGTTCTGATTGTGGTACACTGTGGGTTCTGACCCCTTTATATCAGCAGTAGCTCTTCTGTTGGATCGATCCAGAAGACCTAGCCTTTACTACCAATGTGCATTAACCAGCCTTGGGTACCCATGACCCTGTTGACGGTTTAGTGGTTGACCCTCCTTGGATCACTTTTTGTAGGTACTAACGACTACACACCTGGAACACTCCACAAGACCTGCTGTTTTCACCACCACAAAAAGGTTGGCAAAGTGGATTAGATCCTTCAGATGCTTCCAGCACATCAACTACAAGAATTTACTGTTTACTTGCTGCCTAATATACCCCACACCTGGGCAGGGGCCACTGCGGTGTGACTCACTCGAGCTCTCAGTGGTTCTAATGTTCAGCTGATCAGTGTATACAGCAATTTATTAAGAATATTTTTGTATCTTACTCCCCCAATATAAAAGTGAAAATTTGTCATTGTGAACACACTCAAGCACTGCAATGAAATGTGACCTCTGCATTTAACCCATCACACGTGTACGCGCGGAGAAGCAGGCAGCTATCAACAGCACCGGGGGAGCAGTGTAGCGGGACGCTACTTTGCTCAAGGGTACCTCAGTAGTTCCTGGGCCAGGACTTTACCACTGCCCTAGTGGTGATTTATTAGCAATAGATTTGCCAACTTTTGACCTCTGGTTTCACTCTAAATGCAATAATCGTCCCCTTGTTAGCTCCTCCACAGCATCTCCCACTAAAGCACCACTAGCAGGACTGATTTCTGTGCTGAACAACATGAATAATGGTGCTACATCACAGCTTTGTAATTCTCAATAAAATCTTTCCCACTGAAGGGAACTTACATCAACATTGATTTTTGCCATGTTGTTTGTAGACTTTTCAAGATTCAATTAGAAATTCAAATGTGGTGCAAAACAGCATTGACTCTGACTGTGAGTAATTACACCACACAGCACAGCACACAGTGCACCACAACAAAATGTGACCTCTGCATTTGACCCATTCATGTAGGAGCAGTGGGCGGTGGACGTGAGCAGCGCTTGGGGATGGTACTTTGCTCATGGGCACCTCAGTGGTACTTGTACCAGTCTGGGATTTGAACCGGCGACCTTCAGGTCACAGGGGCAACTTCCTAACCGTTAACACCACTGCTCCAAACTGTATGAAGCATATACAAAAATGCTTTTTGTTCTCACACATGCTTCTACAGAGTAATTACACTACAGGTCCTGTTAAATGACATCAGTCCAGGGGGCTGCAGCATGGTGAGGCACCACAGTATCAACTTTCTCCACATAGCCTGGCCTTTCATATTATTCTCATACTTCATTTTAAGATAGGTCCACCTAATATGTTTCATTGACCTGCCCCACTCAAAATAGTCTAGAACTTGAAGCTCTTTCTAATCTCTCTTGTACCAGTGTGTGTGAATCATATAATTAACATAAATAACACAACATACACTGAAAAAGGTGAATGAATTTGGTTCAGATTTGTTCATAATTCTTAACCGTCACATCAAAACCATGTAAATATTTTTTGGAAAAAAACTAGTTTAGTTTAAATTTAGTTTCACTTCACTGAATTTTGTTTCACTTGAATTTTTTCCCCAAAAAATAAATATTGCAAAATTTACATACAATTTATATTTTCTTCTCAAATAAATGTAACATTTTGGAGATAAATTGTTTTATTAGAATAGTGATTATATAAACTTATTACAGCAACACAGATTTGCAAGACAGTAAGTGAACTGCAAGACAAAATGACGGTTTAATATATTTATATCATTTAATGCATGTGCAGTCCTTCAGTCCAGCAATCACATAACCACCCTGTGCATATATGTACTGCAGTAAAATAGGCCCCAATACACCAAAAGAGGGAAACTTACACTCTCCCATCCACTTGGCGGGGTTCAGCATGAGCCGAGTCTTAGCATCCTCCAGCTCCCTCTTCAGCCTCTCGTGCTTGGCCCGCAGCTCCCTGATCTGCTGCTGCCGCTTCTCCAGCATCCTGAGGCGAGCGTTGAAGTATTGCAAGCCCTGTGAGGAAGGACAATAACAGGACAGCAGCTGAGCGATGACTGAGCCGTGCTTAGCGAACTGTACAGCTCAGCATGTGTGCTGTTGATAAACTGCCAGGCAAAGCCTGGGGAGCTACGCCAGGCACCTGTTCGTGAGTGAGGGCTCTGGGGTGGGTGCAGGTTTACAACACTGGAGCTTAAGGTAAATTGAGTCACGAGTAACCTGTGAGAGGTGCCAGTCCATCACCCGGATTAATTATGGCCAAGCTAGAAATAAAATTAGCCTAAGCTCTCACTAGGCCTAAATCTCCTGGGAGAAGGTTTGCTTAAGGGATTAAAGGGGGAGACCGTGACCATGAGGAACAGGTTACTGAAAACCAGAATGCCAATACAGATTGTCCAAACCCATGCCCTTTGTATTCTTCCACTGGAGCAGGCATTACAAATATGCTGTTTTTTTTAAAGCTAAGTCCTTGTTGTGCATTTTTACTAAATAAATGTGTAAATACTTTATTTTTTTTAAGGCTGTCTTCATAGCACATGCAAAAACACTGAATGACATACTTAGAATTTCAACCTCCAGCAACTTCAAGAACTGACTGTTCACTTGCTGCCCTATAATATTCCACCTCCCTGACAGGTGTCATTGTAATAAAATAACTAGGTACAATTATGTCAAAGTTATTCACTTTACTATAGGTAGTGTTAATGTTGTGGCTGATTGGTGTATATTCATGCATCTCATTCCATAGAACTCATATTAGCTATTAGCCTTTATAGGTTTCAGTGTTGGCCTAGTGGTTAGGAAACTGCCCTTTCAACCCAAAGATCAGAGGTTCAAGCCCCAGCCCGTACACCATCGAGGTACCACTAAGTAAGGTACTGTCCCACTACACTGCTCCCCGGGTCACATTTCTTTGTGGCGCTTGAGTGTGTTCACAATGACAGATTTTTACTTCACTACTGGGAACGATGATTCATAACAGTGTTATACATTGAAGAGTTGTCCATCACATATAGTTTTAGGCCCCATTATGTCAATGCAAAGTCATTTACTTCATAGAAATCATCTTCTGATGCTGTTAAAAATACATATTCAGTGTTTATGCAAGTTTTACAGTGCCTATGTAGGCAGTTTTCAACAAAAATGGCTCACTTGCTGCACTACGTGTGAGCATTCTGCCCTCATACATTTGGAATTGCTTGACAGTTTCAGCACATCCACTTTATTAACTCTGTATATTTTCAGTCAGGCCACATCCTCCCACTCTAACACACATACCTTTTCAACATCCTGAAATGGCTGACAGGAAATGGGAGGGAGGAAAGAGAGAGATGTTTGAGTATGCTAATGCAAATGTAATAGACACACAGAGATGAAAGCGCTACCTCTCTGTCTCAGACACACAAATAACATAAATGAGAATATTCTGGTTGTCATATAACCACTCCTCTCCACACATACACCTATACTCAACCTACACACCGCACTAGAGTGAAAAAGCACGTTTTTTTTGCATGTGCCAAGCTCTGAGGGCTGAATCTGAGGTCGCCTGTTCTTAAGTGAAAATAAATCATGGCACCTTTCGACGCCGTTAATGTGTTCTCCACACAATTGGCAGGGCACAGAGGGTCTGATTGGTGGGAATGGTTAATGACCTGTGGTCACGGAGCACGAAGCGGGCCATAAAGAGCCATCAGGCAGGGTGCAGATTGAGAGGCCACACCTCATTCATCACGGGACCCCTCCCTCACTCTGAACTGTGGTTCCAGCCCACCCAAGCTCCAGCTCAGTCATATCCAAATCAATTAGGTGCTATCAGTAATTGTTCCTGAGATAACCTCCCCTCCTGACAAATGCAAATGCCACGCACTCCAAATGAGAACGGGGAGAGAAATATTAGAGACCGCCGCTGATGCTTGCGATTTTTAATTAATGCCATGGTCAATTAGGGACGATGAGCTAGGCTGTCCTCTTCAAGCCATCAAGCTGTGACCGCGCTGTGTGCAGGACACAGAAATGAACTTTTGGACATCCTCAATAGAGCAAAGCCTTGAATTTAGGAAACCTAGACCGGCCTGTTTAACATTCCAGAAGTAAAATACAAGAAATATACAAAAGCAGCATTTTGTTTTTATGCGCCAAAGACATGGCACAACTTAAATATTTGTCAAGCTTTTTCTGTCAGTATTTTTAAAAAGCAAGTTAAAACACACTTTACTCAAGCTTTTAGTTTGTTTTTTTTATTGCATTGCATTTGTCTTTCCTCTTCTTTTCTTCTCTTCTTTTGTTTTTCTGTTTTGTTTTCATTGTTATTTTTTATTTATTATTTCAATAATTATTTATTTTTATCTATTTAATCAATATCTAATTTATTATTATTATTATTATTATTATTATTATTATTATTATTATTATTATTATTATTTTGTATGACTCTATATACTCTATCACTTACACTATTTTTTTTGCCCTTTCTGTAATCTGTAAGCAATTTGAGCTGGATTTAGATGTATGAAAGACATTAGATGAATAAAGTTATTATAATTATTATTAATATTAGACACCATAAGTCACGCCCACCTTCCTTTAGGTCAAAAGTTTCAAGGTAGGGTGCATGAATGCAACATACAGAGGGCAGGGCATTGTAAGGCAAATCAGATCCAAAAGAAAACGTCCTTTTTTAAATTTACCACTACAATATTTTACATAAGTTCAATTGTTTTGGAAAGTAAATAAAATGGCTATATCTGCATTGTGGACATCACAACTATGGTTGGTTTCTATCACTATCACATTGGAGAGAAATAACTTATTACATTTCTTTACAATTTCACATTAAAGGAATGACTGAAATGTGTGGAAATGCTACCAAATAAAAGATAAAATTCCTCAACTGTTCTCCTTTAGACATGATCAAAAAATTTACTTCTCACTCCTTTTAATGACCCTTAGTGGAAAGGGCTTTCTCTGATTGCAGTTCAGGCATACATTAGTATATTGTGAGCTGCTTGACGAACAAGGACAGGGTGTCAAGTCGTATATGTAATATAAGGCTGACATTACATTTAAAAAGAGCATTTCTGCACAAAAGCTTGAAAGTATGAAGTGTGATGGGCAACACACATTGTTAGACATCAAATGATTGATTGAAATGTGTAGAAATTGACAAAAATACAGAAAAGCCACACAGTCTTGCTCTCATGCATTGCTTTTCTCAGCTTTTGACCAAGAACATCAAGTTCTCACTCCATCTAATGGCCCTTGTCCTGTCGGACATTTATCATACATGCAAATTTTAAAAAAGCCGAGAGTGCCCTCACCTCTGTGATCATGCCCTCCTTGCGCCTCTGCAGCCGCTCCACATCATCTATCTCGTACACCTTAATCTCAAAGGCCTCCTTCAGGCTACCTCCCAGTGGAGGCAGGTCCACCCACTGGCCTGCAGCACCAGCCTTCCTGCCTAGTGAAGAAGTGTCCGGCAGGGGAGCGGGGATCAGCCTTCGCCGCTGCAGGCCTGGAGGGGTCAGACAGGGTAATGCTCTACATCTGGGCCGAAGATGCTCACCAGGAATATCCAAGGGTTTGTAGGCATGCTTTTAAATATGTATGAGGCTTGAATGCAGTTATAGCATTAAAAAGTAGAAGCGATTTCAAAATAGCAGTTGACTCCAGCGTGAGGGCTGATAATATATGCATTAGGGGCAAGATTGTATCTCCCGCATTTACTCCAGAAATGAATTACAGAGCTAGGCACAACTCTCAGGAAGTGAGTGCCTCTTCAGGTAGGCTACACAAAGATACATCATTTAACTTCACAATATCATATCACCTGTGTTATACAACAATTTGTGATAAGAAAATGAAGAGCGGTAAAAGTCCATAGGCAGACCGTGGAGTCTGTTACAGGAAAGTGGTTTTCCCTGATTGCAGTTCAGGCATGCATCAGTATATTGCGAACTGCTTGACGAACAAGGACAGGGGTGTCAAGTCATGTGTGTAATATAGGGCTGACGTTACATTTCAAATTAGAATTTCTGTACAGAAGCTTGAAAGTATGGAGTGATGGAATATCAGCAGTATGTCAATGACATAGCTATGCACACATTGTTAGATGAAGCAGTCTAGGCATAAGCAATGGATATGTCCATAAAAGCACTAAGAAAAGTGGCAGACTCCTATTCTCAACCTAAAATTAAGTAGCCTAAAGATAAAAAGCACATCAGCAGTTATATTTTTCAAGCAAGGGCTGAATATTCCTGGTATCTATGACAGACATCATTTCTTTGGAAAGTTCAGCCTAAAATGCATTAGCTCCTGGGTGCCTTGGAAATAAAACCTACCATTGGCTCTCTTTTTTGGAGACTTTGAGACCTTGGCTCGACTGGAAGTAGACACTCCACTCTCGCTCATGGAATCATGGGTCGATGATGCACTGCCTGTAGTTTCGCTATCCCTGATCATGCTTTCGTAGCCACTGCTGCCTCCACTGTGGTAGAAGAGTGCCGTGCGGCCCATGGCCGGAGGAAGCTCCCCGCTAAGAACGCTGCTGTTGTCACTGCCATGTCCACTGCTGTATCGCTGAGGACGTCGAGGAGCAGTAATCTTGCTGTAGGGTGACGGCAATGCAGCAGGCAGTGAAGCTTCACTGGAAGTTTGGCCATAATCGCTACAGCTGCCTGCCTGATCACCAGATCCCTTGATGTGTTTCTTGGAGCTGCCTGATGCTAGCTCACTAACCCGGCTGTTAGCTGCACGGACAGCCTGTTTTGTGCCCATGATCATACCCTTGCCTGGTTTGCCATTGGTGCTGATAACAGAACGAGTTGTGTTTTTTCCAGTTGGAGGTAGACTGGTGTTCCGTGCAGACGAGGTGGAAATAGATTTGGTGGAACTCAGTTTGGAGCCATTAGCAGACAAGGATTTTGCTTTGTTTCCATTGCTAGTGACAGCTCTAGGACTTATAGTGGCTTTGATTTGCCCGACTTTACTGACTCCAGGGGAAGTGGTTGATGGAGAGGAGATGGGCAAAGATGTGGAACTGGTTACCCCAAGTCTAGGCACTGTCCTATTAGACTTGCCATTGCTGCCCAAGCTTGCACTACTGCTCTCTCTCAGTGCTCCTTGTTTGGATCCAACTGATGTTAAGCTGTCACATCTTTCAAGGGACAAAAGACTGCCAAAGTATCTTCCACTGTCTCCTTTTGCTGCTCGTGCCTGAAGACTTGATGCTGCCTTTAAGCTGGATGATTTGAAGCTAAACGATTCCCCTCTTAACCGAACATCAAAATCTTCCTCCGGGACCGATGCTTTGGATGAGGAAGATCTGGCCGTATCATTGCTCATTGACCTTAAGGCACTTGGGGACAGCAAAACCCGCGTCCTCTGGTCCAGGCTAGATTTTCGGAGTGGTGGGGCTGGGGGTGATATGCTGCCAGATTTTGGGAGCATGCTGCCCTTCTGTCCATTTGCTCTCTTCCCTAAAGATGAGAACTTTAAACTAGCACTTGTTTGCATAGTGTCATGGCCCCACTTTGCAGACTCTGTCGAGCTTTGAGGCACTGAGACCATGCCAAGTGTTGTGGCCCCTCGTCTGAGCTGAGGCATTCTGCTGAGAGTCTCACCTTTCTTAACACTAGATTTTTCACAACCATCCACCACCCTCTGTGATGAAGAGGACGTGGGCATTTTGGGAGACCGCGGTACACTGTTGCTATTTCCGCCTACCTTTCTGGACGGAATTCCACTCAAGCTGCTTTTAGGTGGTTTGCCAGCACAAACGTACTCTGTGTTTCTTGAGTCTAACTGGCCACTGCTATGCATCCACTGTTCATCTGTCCTGCTTCCTTGCCACTGCAGCTCACGGCTGTAGCTGCTGGTTGAAGCAACAGATGAGGTAGGTTTGTTTTTTCTAGGGAGAGTTGAGTGGGTAATGCTTGAAATCTGGATAGACAGAGAGGAGCTGAGAGTATTGGATTTTACAGGCTTTTGACCTCTGAGAAATGTTCTGGCAGTGTCATGAGGTGGAGGGCACTTATTCAAGGGCATTTTCTCAGAGGTTACTGACTCAAAGTCTAACTCTGAAAAACATATTGCACTGTCACTGAAGGAGCTCTTTGTGCCTTGATGGGAGAAAGTCTCCATATGTAAAGCACCAGGTAAATCCATCGTTGATGCAGTTTCAGGCCTTTTGTCAATTTCTTTTGATGACAGACCTCTTGTTAAATGTGTGCAGCAAGAGCCTTTGGAAGACTGCACTGTGCTGTGTCCAGCAGTGAGCTCTTCTTTTGATTTTGCATTGCTTATCCGTGAACTGTCCATTTGTGATGTGAAAGCATCAAACTCATCATTGATGCTGCTAATTATACTGACAGGGCGTGAGCCAGAGGCAAGGGCCTGCAAGGAACAGTCACTGTTGAAGCTGATGATGCTAGAGGGCCGGCCGTTGTCCGGAACGAGACCAGCGGGCAGCTCCTCTACAACCGTAAAGACCAGTTCATCCTCCCCATTCAGCTCCACGGGTTGCTGAAGAGTGACAGTAGTCCTTAAAACATCTCTGTCTAGACATCTGCTTCTCAGGGCTGCACGGAGATGGCTCACCTCCAAGGGACTCCTGCTCAGATGATGAGCTCGGTCAAGGACTGGAGAACCTATGAGTGCTTGTTGGCTCATACCCACAGGAGGTGTTCTTGTGGCTAAGACACTATCAGAGGCCAAATCCGAGGTTCTGTGCAGTGAGAGGGAGGCAAGGGGATTTTGTGAAGGCCCTCTGCTGAGGCAGACCTTCTCTCTTACGACTGGCTCAGTGTCTTGAGTTGAAGCTCTGCTAAGCTCAGGCACAGCTCCTTCTGACGACAATGTGGAATATTCCATGTGAGCAGGCATTTGAGGGAATGATTTAATCATCTTGGGAGATAGTTGGGAAGAAGTTCCCTCTGTTACTTTTCCAGCTCCAGCCTTGGGCACTGTCTGGGGCACTTTCACCTCGCCAGTGAAAGTAGATGTGCTCTCACTTCCATCAATGCACTCTAGTCGCTCTTGTAACTCTGCAAATGTGTTACACTTTAAATGGTCCCTGTCCGATTTGGGAGCCTCTTTTGCACGTTTTTTGTTCAGTGAGGGAATGATGGGAACGAAAGCAGGAGGGCCCTCGTTATCGCTGAGCTCGCGGTCAGAAATAGGGGCTCCTCCAGGCCCCACGTAGATAACTGTATCACAGGACTGTTCACTGCTGGAGGAGTAGTCTGGGTCGCTGGACAGAAGTGAAGGGTGGTCAGGGTCTAGAGCCACTGTCCTGGGGTGGAAGGGTCTCAGAGTTGGTCGTCGAATTTGTCCCTCTTCACAAGAGCTCTCCCCTCCTGAGGAACTAGAGGTGTACTGCTGGACACAAACAAGATCAGTAAATTAAAGGGGTCAAGTCATTAAGCAGCTCTTTCTCTGTGCACATCAGTTTAGTGCCCTTGTAATTACTTGTCAATATTCTGTAAGGTTAACAGTGCACTGCAAAAGGAGAGATAAATATTAATGTCAGCACACTGCATTGGCTTGTATGTGGCTCTCCCAAATGACTAAAATCTATCAAATATTAATAAAAGCTGTCAATAGCTGATTATGCATGTGGGCAATATGAATCAATGTATCTATAATCCAAATTCCTGAATTACCCTCTCCCTCAGGAGCAGCAATGTTAATTACCAATAGACACAAATAGATACAAATTCTCTCGAACACTTGATCATACAGACACACACAAACAGTAGCTCTTCTGAGGGATCGGACCAGATGGGCTAGCCATCACACCCCAAATGTATCACTGAATCTTGGTTGCCCATGACTTTGTCACCGATTCACCAGTTATCCTACTACTGCCATTCTACTACTTAGAAAGCTCAATTTTGTAGTCATCTAGGCATCAGAATAAGGCCCTTCTCAAAGTGGTTCAGATCCATTTTTCCTACTTCCAGCACATTTATTGCAAGAACGGACTGTTCACTTGCTGCCTAATATATCCCATTCCCCTAACAGGTGCCATTGTAATAAAGTAACTATATAGTCAGTGTTATTTACTTTACCCGTGAGTGGTGTTAATGTTATGGTTGATTGGTGTATAAACCTGAATTGGTATAACTGTTACATTAATTGCCTCTTTGAGGATCACTATATGAATAAATACTTTATAGAGAAAAAGACACAAAATCAGACAAAATAAAAAAAAAGATAAACGAGGATCATGCCTTGGATTTCTTCTTTCTCATGCGGTGGATGCGGGAAGCTAGCTGAACAGTGGAGAGTGATTCGCTATAGTTGGCGGGTAAATCAGAGATGTGGGCAATCATGGTGGTTCTGCAGTTGATGTTGCCCAGTGACTCCCTCAGCAGCATGGTGAGCTTGCTGTCCCTGAATTATACATAAAAAGTCCTTTCATTAGTGAAAAAAAATATTTTTCCTAAGATCATAAAGGCTGATACTGATCATCTATAGGACAGTCCCAAAGATTAGAATATTCCAATTTAATATTAAGTCAACTATTAACTCTTAGCAAGAACTTTTTCTTACTTTTTTTCAACACCCCTGAATCTCTCATCTTCCTTACACAGTAAACATCTCCAGTGAGTCCCTAAACCAAATTATCCCACCTCTAACCATCTCCTCCTTGCACAGATTATCCATCTTGCTCTTCCAAGTGAGCTAAGTGGCATCATTGATTCATGCATACGTAGATCATGCCTATCATCTTCTTTTGGCTTTTTGCTTGACAGTGAATAACTACTGCTTGCAGCATAGGATATACCTGTATGGAACATGCTTGGCGCCATTGGCCAAAGCAAGGATGACATTTCCCAGTGCAGATAGTGACAGACACTGGCCCCCACCTCCGTCCCTTGTTTGGCTAAGGTCAGATTCACAGCTACCCAGGTCCAGGAGATGTAGACGACTCTGACATCCAGACACTAGAAATAACAGACAACACATGTATTCACAAAAGCCATATTAACATACAATAATAGCCCTGTGCTCTACGAGTCCTGTTTATAGAGGCTTTAATCCTTAGGAGTCTGGGAACGTATAATTATGTCATTAATTACACTGAACGTTTCAGACACAACTTTTACAGTTCGACAGAATGAAAATTGCACCAAGTTTTTCTGATCACTGCCAATAACTGAGGCCTCCGGTGCACAGTGTACATTGTACACAAAGCAGGCAGTGTACATCTGAGACTGACGCTAACTGTAGCTGTCATAAAAGCAATAATGTACAGAGGCTATGCATTAAACTCTGGTGTCTTTATTGTGGAGTCAGATTATATTCCCATGTAGGCCACTGGCCTCAAAGCCATTCAAGATCATTAAAGGACAGACATGATGTGCTTATTTCACATGGAGGAGGAGACCATTAACCTTGCATCAGCAAGATTTAGATAGTCAGGCACCCACACTAGCAAGCCTCTGCAGAGCACAGAATGCAAACTAGCCTCTCATTCATGTCAAGCTCTATAAACATCCCAGAAGAAGAGACTTTAACCTCATTACATATTGAAATTTATTCTGGCAGCGGCCAGAACCTGGCCTGCACCCCAGCAGTGGGAGAGGAATTCTAATGGTAAGTCGAACATTGATGAGCGGGAGTGATACGTATGCTGTGCCTCTCAGTGAAGCGTAGCTAGGCCTATTTGTTTGCATTCTTGTAAAGTCATTAAGGGCAAAGCAAAGTTTAGCTAAATAGTGTGTAAAGGGAGGAAAAGATGATGGCAGGCAGTGGATTCCCTCAAATTTGAAAAATAACATCTATAATAAAAATAAATAAGTATAAGTAAGGGTAAGTGTTTAATGTTTAAGTTTAAACATTAAAAAAAAAACTTTTACAAATGCAAAGGCTACGCTCTTACACAAGGTGTAACACTTTACTGTAGGGCACAGTTTATAAGAATACATAGAAACTATATAAACCCTTATGACAATGGACATAAGCCCTCATTAATATTTATAAAGCATTATTCCAAAAAGGAAAGCTGCTGTATTAGAGGGCAGTGGTGGCCCATTTGTTAGAAACTTGCCCTTGTGATCAGAGGGTCATAGGTTCAAGTTCCAGCCCAAGTACCACTCAGTGCACCACAACGACATGTGGCCACTGCATTTAACCCATCCATTGGCAGCTATCAACAGTGCCCAGGCACTGTAGCGGGACAGAACCTGGCTTAAGTAGGTATAGTTGGCAGTAGTGGCCTAGTGATTAGGGACTTGCTTTAGTGATCAGGTTCAAATCACTATGGTCAGCTTTAAATTAGGCTTTACACAGACACACATGCATACATGCAAAAGAGCATATGAAGAGCATACTTCCTCCTTTGGCACTCTTCTCCATGCGATACTGGGTGACATGTAGGGTGAAGAGCATGTGGGAGTTACACCGCTGCCCGTCCTCACACTCGGGTTTGCTGAGGCTCCTTGCTGCTATAGCTGAGTCCAGGAAAAAGGCGGCCCGCTCTGCCGAACAGGCCCGCAGCTCACTTTGATTCTGCAGCTGTGTGGCGAATAATCAATAATAATAATCAAGCATTAAAAAATCAATGCAAAGATTTCAAGAAATGTATTAAAGTAAAAGGCAAAAGCCAATTAATGCAATTTTTCATGTAGAAATTATTATAAAAGAAATACACAGCTGAATTATTCAGGGAAGCTAGTCAATTCTCTGTCCAGTTTTTCAGTGTACGTAGACCTATTATCCTCAGAATGTGGAGGAGGATGTAAAACTCCATGGTGAAACTAACACAGAAGTATGTGCAGTGACTGGACTGTAAAATAGAACATTTCTTACTAATAGTGCATGACCTCAGGAGCAATAAAACTCTAAAACTGCCCAAAACTGTAGAGAAGAGACTAAAAGGGTAGAGAAAAAGAAGGAAGTTGCTCTGGAAAACGTATGAACCTATTGCAAGTGAAGCACACCATGTTTACATTGTTTCCTCATGAATAAATTATATTTCATCAGCCCAGATTTGTCAGCCACTTTACTCATTTGTAGCAATATTCATGCTGATGTCACAACATTATTAATGTTGTAATAAACATTTAAAACCATTAAATTCAATGCTGCACGTTTTTTAACGTAAATAAGTCAGCAAAACATGTAAAGCAGGCACCTGGGATCCAGAGACAGGGTCCTCGCGTAGGTAAACCCCCGTCCCCTGGCTGTCCTGTGCTGCACCTGGAGAGAAGTCGGCTAGAAGATCTGTCAGGACTTCCTCCCTGCCGCTGATCTCCACAGCCGAAACACGCACGGAGAACCGCACCCCCGCCTTCTCCTTCCGCTCTTCAATCAGCTTGAAGAGCCAAGAGATCGCGCAGGGGGCCACACCCAAACTCTGGGTGGTGCTGTCGCTACCAATCATGGTGTAGGTTTTGCCTATAAAGAACAGGACAATGATGAGGTTGAAGGGTCCAGTACAGACAAGAAAAATGCATGAAGAAATCAATATGACTCAATGGAGAGAATCATGTGCTTTATGCTAAACACATAGTAACACATGGTCAGCTGTAGTGACCAGTTTCAGGGGCAAAATATAAGAAAAAAAAACACTCAAAGAATAAATCTAGATGGTTGTTTTTCCAGAAACATCATCAAATTCATTTGTTTAATGCTTAAGAAAAACGTCTTATTTTTGAGTTTTAGCTTATTATTCAACTATGGACTATTATGCTAATCTACTTATTAGTAAAGATGCATCTGATACTGATACCAGATATTGGTTGTACATGTGCACACATTTACATTTACAGCATTTAGCAGACATTCTTATCCAGAGCGACGAACAACAGTGCTGTGTCTGTAGGGCTAAACCCATCAACAGCTGTCATTCTACTAAGATACTACTGGCTAAGTTACACACCATAACAAACCCTGACAACCCTGTAAATCCAACCCTCTACAAAATAAAGGATATTAGAATAAACAATAAACAATAGACAGTAACAATAAATGCGCAATAAATATGAGGCTTGTTAGATTCCAGGATACTATTTGAAGAGATGCGTTTTGAGTTGACATTACATTACTTAATGTAATTCTTGTTAATTAAAAAAATATATTAAAACAGAGGCTCAAGTGCAACTTTAAACAAGTTTAATTCGTAAGGCAGAAACTAGGTCAGAAACAGCCAAAGGGTCACTAAATCCAGAACATCAACAAGAGAAGACAGTGCTCAGTAACTCAGCGTAGGCAAAACAATACCTTGGAAAATTATAGTTTGTAAGTTCCTGTTTTATAGTCAGTACTCTGAGGCTGATCTGCTTACTTGTTGTCATTTCTGAGTCCTGGAATGGATTACCGGATCTGGAGTCACCACCTCCTGCTCCAGATCCCAATTCCAGGGCCTTACAATCGGCCCATACCAAAAAGCTCAGGTATTGATACTGAGACTAAAAAAGTCAGATTGGTGTATCCTCACAACAGTCTTATTCATAATATCTTAGTCTCTTTTCCTATTATTTAGTATGTGATTATGTAACAGGCATTTTTATACTGATGTGAATCATGTCAAACTGTACTTTTTGAATAAAATGACAGATAAACGGAGTAGTGTATTAGAAATTAGGTTCAACAAGCTTAATTGCAATTAAATTTTATGTCCAAACAACAAAGTTTGTACATGCTAACTCTACTCAGTATTGTCCATGAAATTATACTGTTTTTACATAAAGACAATACATACATACAGAACCCAATGTGCCTATATTTGTCTAACCAATAATAAATCATTTTTGACTGAAAATAATGTATAGAGAAGTAAGCAACCATATAATATTCCAGGACATGTAAAATACATCTGAACATACCATTGTCAGAACAAAATCACCAATGAAAAGTAATTTTACAGAATGAGGAAAAACAATAACTTCTTAACTGCAGTTAATATTTTAACTTTCGACGTAAGTTAATGAGGACAAAAATATTTCAATTAAATTCTATTGATTTGCTTATCATGTGTGAAAAAAAAAGATTTTGTTTCATCAGCCACTAATTACACTAATTACCTGTAATGAATCTGTACATGTAATAGGGATGTAATCGGATTTGTGATAATTAAAAAGATACAAAAAGCCAGAAGCCACTGTAACAAAGCAGAGGAAATAAGCAGTCAAACTGACTATGGCGGATTGGCGCTGCACAGCAGGAGGTCGACAGCCTCGCAGTCAGGGAGTGAATAAAAGTGAAAGGAATGAAAGGGAGACTGCAGCAATTTCCCAGCAACAATCATGAAACTTTGGGTTCAACAAGTCAGAATTACTAATTAAACCCTTCATTAAACATACACCGCTCACCTCACGTGAATGTGTCAACATTTTTTTTTATGAAGGGTTCAGTTCAGTAAGGGAGTAACAGTATAACCAAACCCCTTAGTCTCCAGGCTCATTTTCAGTTGTTTTGAAAAACAAAAAATGTAATAAATTATGTACAAAAATTTTAAAAGGAAGCTTTGTATGAAAGAGAACTTGTTGAGAAAATATTGAGACACATGCAGCTGATATTGTAGGTAAAACAACCACATGTAAGTGAAGCAAGCATTTCGTTCTGCTGGATTAACACTGTGTGCTGCATTGCTGCTGTTCATTGAAGCTACAAATTAAGGTAGGAGCAAACTTAATGTGGATATTCAGAGCTGCTCCACTTATAGTTCTTATTGTAGCACTTGCATCCGTATATTATATTTATTTATTTATTTATCCTTTATTTAAACAGGAAGGTCCCAGTGACAATATATCTTCTAGCAGGGAGTCCTGGTCAAGACAAGTGCCACAAATGTTGCATACATAAAACAAAAAAAACTACTTATAAGACACAAAGTCAGACACCTGTCATAATTGGTCTTGTTCCTTGTTTTTCTCTTTTTGGATCTTGTCAATTCTGTGTTCTTTTACTCTGCTCTGTGTTTATTTTGCCATGTGTTCTGTTGTTGTTACCATGTGCCTTTCCTTAGCCCCGCCCAGTCATTGTCATGTCCAGGTGTCCCTCCTCCTTGTCTCCGCCCCTGTTCAGATGTTCCTTGTTTCCTATTAGTATATAGGTTTGTGTCTTTGGTTTGTTCCCTGTCAGGTCTTTTGTTTCTTGTATGGTCTACTTGCCTGTTTCCTGTATCATCTTTGTTTCTGTCTCTATGCCTCGTTCTTTGTTGTTTTTCAGTAAGTTTCATGGGCATTTGTTA
>JBBPDA010000152.1:3199323-3209629 GCA_037974385.1 Arnoldichthys spilopterus
CACACACAGAGAGAGAGAGAGAGAGAGAGAGAGAGAGGGAGAGAGAGAGAGAGCAGCAACAACTGACATTGACAATTTATCATGATAGAAATATTTGTGGAGTTGTGATGTTATGCGGTCACATTAAAAATGCAAAAATCAAACGGAGAGAGAGGCTGAGCGTTCCCCGGCAGCGCTCTCCTGAACGCCAGGTTTCATTCTCTACGGCAGAAATATTGAATTTCCATCAGAGGTGTGAATGAGGGTGGCAGGCTGAGGAGGAGGGAGGGCAATCAGATGAAAACAAGGGCAGAATGAAAAACGGAAAGAGAGGAGGAGGGTTTTCTTGCCCCAGACCCACCTCTGGAGACAAAGCCTTCCCTGCATAAAAGCTCACCTACACACACACACACACACACACACATGAACACAGAAATACACACAGTACTCCAACATAAAGAGAAGAACCCACACCCACTCATGGGACTGAGCCAGGCAGCACAGCGAGCATCTAAAGAGCTCTACAGTCTCTCCAAGTAGAGCCGACTCTAATGCACCGCATACAGCAAACAGCCCTGACATCCACTGCACACAAACACGCTAAATTGAGATATCAAGGTCCGGCTGCGTTCACTGATCCGTGTGGGTTAAAAAAAGCAAACACCATGCTAGACTGAGCTCAGACATTCTAGACTAGGCTTTCCCAAGATGCAGCCACCTGTTAAATCCCTGTCCTGCGCTTCTGCATGCATCATGGAAGGGAAACCTCGCATTGAAACTATCAGGAGCAAAATCTGCAAAGTTAACTCCTTAAGTCTAAAACCCAGCAGAGAATCGAGATTAAACACCTTGCATATGGGTTTCATAGCTCACAGTAATTGAGTAATTTATAGCATTTGCTGGAAAATTAAGTGCACATTGGTGAGGCTTAGTCTTGGACTACACTGCGAAACCTATGGGATTATACCCTTTTAGCCAAAACCTAGGCTTAATCTGATTTTGGAAAACAAGTCCTCAATTAAACTGGTTAAGGCTAGACCAACCAAAGCCTAAGCTTATCAGAATCGTTCACTGGCGCCTTCAAAAAAGTGTTGCAGCCTCTAAAAGCACCAGAAGAGAAAGAGATGGAGTCACTAGATGGTGGCAGATGGGACCTGCACCTAACATCAAACAAAGGCCTGCGGATGAGTGTACTTACAGTTCTTTCCAGTCCATTGTCCCCTTGTACAGTTCATAATAGCACAGAAACTGATGGAGGTGGCTTTTTCCTCATCTGCCCCACACCTTCACCAGAACATTCCATGTTTTCATGACAAGTCCGAGGCAGAATTAAGCAGAGGGAAGGCGACGACTGAGTCAGGGGTGCCAGGGGTGGGGGTGATAGGTGGGTGTTGGAGGATGGGGCTTTCATCAGCGACTCAGGTAAGTCAAGCAGGAAGCAGATGGACAGACCATATGGAAGTATGGGAGACCACAAAGCAGCGACGTGTTGGGAAAGTTCATAATGAACCTTTAAAAGTTTCCCTGCATGAAGAGCGAAAGCTGCAGAAGAGAATCGCAGAGCTGCAGAGGTGGATCTGCTGTATCAGCACCAATTAAGTCCAGTAAATTGTGGTGATGGGAAAGGTGCAAACAAAGAATTTTCAAAGGTTTTTAAAGGAGCTTCTCCGTTGCCTTCTCCAACCTGCCTGGACGTGCTTGTCCCCAGTTGCTCTACAAGTGACCCCTTACCTTAGCCATATCTGTTCAAGTCAATTCCTTCTCTCTCCCTTTGCTCTTGTTCTGTCTCTCTCGTCCTCTCTCCCCACTTCCTTCAATGCAGTATGTTAAGGAGTATAGTATACTCTATCATACTACACTGTACTGTACTATGCAGTTCTTCTGTCCTAAAAATGACTTAAATACTATACTCTACTACACCACACCATTTTCCCAACACTTGGTCTACTTTCCCTTCTTCTTTCCTCCTCTCCTTCCCTCTTTCTCTCTCTTGTCCCTTTCCCTGAACCCTCAGTTCACCCCTGCGCTTCAGTCCAGCCTGGGGCGCGCCTTCCTTCTCCTCCTCCGCTCTGCTGGGCTGCGCTCTTCCTCGCTTCCCTCTCTCTCTCTCTTTCTCTCCTCTCGCTGAAGGATGACAGGAGTCCAGGAGGGCGGAAAAGCCCACAGCGGAACAGCAGGTCCGCCGGGAGGTGGGAAAAGGAGGCGATTCCTGCTGCCGCTGTTGCTGGGAAACCCTGGCAGAAGTCCAACGGTCCCTCCTCTCCCTCTCCTCGCCGCTCCCTCTCCGCTCCACGTCTTCCTCAATCTGCGCGTCGCCCTCACCTTCTTGCTCTCTCTCTCTTTTTTCCCTCTCTATCTCGCACGCTTTTCCTCCTCCCAGCCCAGCCCCCTTCCTTCCCACTCACTTCTCAGCCGCAGCAGTGATGCACAACTGCTGCGCAAAGCCACTGAGCAGAGCACACACACACACTCACATGTGCTTTCCGTCTCGCGCCCGCATACGCGCACACCTTCCCACTTTTCTCTCAACCTTCCAAACACACTTCACTCACATGTACTCCCGCACACACCCTCACGTCGTATGACATGAATACTTCATGAGCACAGAGGAGCCCCCTCTGCTCATTCTGATGGACTTCAAAGAGATTTGGTTAGTGTGTGTGTGTGTGTGTGTGTGTGTGTGCTTACACCAGCATGTAAATCTACTTCCTTACTTTCTACAATCAGACACAAAAGAGCACTGATGATCCTGGAGCACTCAGCATTATGAGAAATGAAAGAGTGTCTGGACAAAACAAAGAAATCCAGAGTGGTCCACACATTAAAACTGCTGAGATGGATGGGAGAATGATTGCAGCAGGACGGATTGCAGTGCTGATGGATAAATCAATGTGCGGACACAGCAGAGAAAGAGTGTGCATGGATTAGAGGAATAAGTGAGTTATGACATGTTAATCAGCGCATTAGCCACCAACCTAAGGCACTCAATAATGCAACTAATGATGGTTTTTACGTCGGCCCACACACTAAATTCTACTGCTACTGCTTAAAACTCTTATTTTGATCACTTATGTTTAATTACACAAGTGCCCAAGTAATATCATAGTGAGTTACAATGTAATTAACTATTATATTTTAACCTTTAAAAAAACTTACATTAAATGACATTTTCTTTTTTTTTTTAACAGGGGGTGGGGAATGGTGGTGTACCGGAGTTGCCCCTGTGACCTGAAGGTCACCGGTTGTTCAAATCCTAGACAAATGCAAGTACCATTGAGGTACCATTGAGCAAGGTACTGTCCCCATGTACCACTACCTGGGTGCACTGTGTGCTGTGCTGTGGTCTGTTCACAATGACAAATTATCACTTACTTGCTCACTTACACTGTGAATTACATTTCCAGTCAGTTTACATTCTGTATCAACAGGTTAGTGTCTGCATTTCAGACTTTGTCCAATGTGATTCAATGTCAACAGGTGACAAACACATGACAGGAATTGATTTATACATTACAATATCATAATGGTCATGGCAAAGGCAGTGTTACATAAAAATCTCTTTCAATTTCTAAAGAGTAATTAATTATCTATTCACCAAACCAAACGAACGACTAGGAGGTTGTAGACTGTGCAATGTGTGCACTCTGGAATGAATCCTGGTCAAGTCATTGTTACTGTTCCCAAGAGCTTTCTAATGAGGTTATTGGTTATCTTGACAATGCTTGGAGCTTAGATCTGCTTAGATGGTTCACACTGAATAAAATTTGAGAAAAGAAAATACACACTAATACAAAAAGAAAATCATGCTGATAGTCTAGGATACCACTCACTGGAGTTTTTATGACTCAGCATCTAATTTCAAATCGTCAGGTCATAACTCCGAGTTTAACAAGCAGCACTTTTACATTCATCAGACTCTTAGTTTTCATAAACACTGTCAGTCTCTGACAGCCTTACAAGCCCATTTGCAATGATGAATGGGTGTCTTTGTGCTATTGGAGTGGACAACACAATTAATTATTTCTTTTTCAGAAAAGATCTCAAATCCACAAAAAGCATGAACACAGCTTTGTGTCATTTCAACATGTAAGCATAATGTGTTGTTGGTACAAAATCTCGTATCTACATTTTTTTGCTGTTTTACCTTTTCTTTAAATAATTTTCAGTTGCAGGAACTAATGAAATTGGTTCAAATGTTGCATTAGATAGATAAAAACCAGCATTAATATTTTTCATTCCCTCCTCATTTAGCAGTCGCTCTCGTCCAGAGCCACAACTGTACTTCTATCTGTAAAGATAAATCCATCAACAGCTGTAATTCTGCTAAGATACAAAAGACAATAAAGTATATGAGTAAACAATAAATTGAAACTATCAATAAATGAGCAATTAATAGTCAGTCATCAGTTGCTACGTGAGCTATATTGGCATAATTTACTCAATATTTATTTTACTTTTTCACCTGGCGGTTATTCATCAAAAATGTTTTCACCTTACAGCTGTTCCCAATCTAAGGAAATTCTTGCTTTACTCTGAAGATTTTGGGTGACATATTAAGGCTTTACAAACTTTCAAAAAGACTAGTCAAGTAAGTCCTTTGTTAAAGAAAAACAGGACAAGAAAGAGACAGACCAAAACAGAGGATGGCAGTTAAGTAGCTTGACTGAAGCTCAAACAAATGGCTTCTTGCTGAATGAAGTCTTTTCAAGGTTTGTCAAATTAGTGCAGGTCATGCTTCTGTCCACATGGTCATTATGTGAGAAAGTCATTAGTTTGTTTGGTCTTCACAGTTCAACAGCAACCTTAATGTTAATGACTGGGCTATGTGTAATCATTAACCATGGATCTGAACCGAACCAACACTCAGGATGGCTGCTAACCAATGGCGGTGAACAAACTGCCAACACTGTCAAAAATTAAGGTACCAAAAAAGTTATTTGGAGCAATGTCATAGAAGACTCCCTTTCGATTAGTTTGATAAAGAACAACAAAAAAACATAAAACTAAGTTACTTTTTATAAAAACTGACCAAATAGACAGACCAAACTACACAGATAGTCAGAGATTGCATTTAAAAATGGGGGAATATACATTGAAGAAACATCATTTCAAGGGTTCCTTAAAAAAAAAAAATCTGTCATCACACAATACATTTTATTTCCAATCAGATGCATCTTCATACCAAAGAAAAGATTGGGATCTACCTGAATGGAAGGACATGTTTATGGAACATACCTCTTTCTTGATTGGACATTATTAACCCTCTGCCTTGTCCCCCAGAAGGTTCAGTAGCAGTAGGGACTTACTGCAGCCTTAAGTCCCTAACTGGATGAATGGAGCTATTTTAAAAGCAGAATTTAATCAGAAATCTATGGCTTAAAACAGGTGCTTGGAGCAACAGGGGGGATTGACTGTCTGATAAGAGGTCATATGTCAGATTTCCAGAAGGCAGGCTTAAGTAGAAAATGGATCCAATCCAGGGTCCATGAATGAGAGCTAGATGAATGGTTCAGGTGCAATGATATATGTCATTGTGAGGGATGTTGGACTTGACAGCAAGAAAATGAAGAGACAGTTAAGTCCCTCTTTTTGATAAGAACTTCAGATAGTCTCTTTATTGTTTGTTCTAAGCCCATCTCACAGCTTTAGTATGGTTTATGGGGATATTTATATCTATTTTGGTTCATCTGGGCGCTTTAGTAGAGCAGTAGCTGAGAAGATACGCTTGCATTGCTTCAGCAAGAGAAATGTAGGCTAACAAGTGAGTGAAATAACAAGGTAGAGGGCAAGGCTTCACAAGAGTGTGAAGCTACAAATCTGGGAAAAACACTTGATCAACATGGGAACAAAACTGGGAGATGTTTGAAAGGAATTTAACTCAGAACAAAGAACTGCCTTACGTTGAATGAAGGGTTGAATGTTTGGAGAGAAGCTCCAGCTGTAGTGAGACATGACAAATGAAGGATCTCCACATCTCTCCATCAATCTTTTTAATAGATGTGAACAATGCATGAACAGCGGTCTTATATTATGAAGCCTTTTAAAAGATGGAACCTCTTGCTAGGTCAATCAATGCATGATCTCTTTCATTTGTCCTGAGTGCCTCCTGCGTCTAACGAAGCCGATAATGTATCCATGAGTTAGCAGCATCGCCTCAGGCAATGGCTTAGCACTCAAAGCACTCAAATAAACAGCATGGGGTCTAGATAATTGTGACTAAACTCCAAGTGACAAGCCCCAAACGCCACCTCCTTGCTTTACCTGTCTAAACCTCTACAACCTACTGGGTGGCCATTTTCTTTATGTCTAAAGTCTTTGTCTTTATGCGAGTTGACATCTGCTTCTGGTGACATTATAGGGGCCACTGCTGCATGACTTATTGGATGACGCTTCATGTGTGGGGCCCTGCTGTGTGGGGCCTTTGTTGTGCAATGCCAGGGGGCAGCAGCACCATGCCCAGGCACAGCGTCTCACAGCAGGCTAGCATGTCTGGTTTTGCCAGTGACAATCAACACTCGGTGGGTTCGTCTGACCCCACCGCGGTGCACCTTGGCACAACTCAGGCTTCAAATAAAGCCTCCCCTTGATGTTACTGATCGAGCTGGTCATGAGGGACTTTAGCTGGGGGCCAAGCGTGGAGCTAGCGCTAATCAAACATTAACAGTAATGTGACCACCCACAGGTTGAGCAGTTGTTGATGGTGGTGAGCTGCAGGGGCTCAGCTGGTAGAAGAAGGGGACGGCTCGGTTATTGGGCAAACCAACATTTATCATTTTTTCTACTCAGCAAAACCATGGAGGGGTGGGTTGTCAGAACCCCATGCAACACCACAGAGCAGGGGTGGGCAACTTCGGTCCTGGAGGGCCAGTGTACAGTTTGGTAGCTCCCCTCCTGAAACACACTTACTAAACCTGGCAATTAACAGGTGGGCTGAACCAGGTCTGTTTGAGCAGGGAAATCACCAAACTGTGCTGGACGCCAACCCTCCAGGACCGGAGTTGCTCACCCCTGCCATAGTGGTTCCACCCCCTCAGTTATTTTCTTAGGAATAAATCAGGACTGGAAAACATCAAACATCCCAGCTCAGAGACTTTAGGGCTGCTACCCATTGACTCTGTCAATATCTGGATGAGAAGTGTTCTTTCATTGTTCCACATCTCTTTTTTTCCCCATGACCCTTTTGAATGAGTCTACTGTACCCATGTTTTTTTCATGCGGATAACCCCCTCTGAAAAAAGATTGGGGGGAGGGGGGGGGGCTTTTTAAAAATGAAAAGCAGGTAATCTCCAGTGATCTTATTAGCATTCATCTGTGACAACGTGGAGTGTGAAATGAGAGAGGCAGGATTAGCCGAGTACTTCATGAGCAGGGAGGCTGTGGGTGGGGGGTGGGGTGAGCTGGTATCAGTTAAAGGAAGGAGAGCGAGTGGTTCAGGAGGAAGCGTAAGGGGGGGTGAATGGAAGGGGTACGCAGAGTATTTCTGGCAGATAGCCAGCTTGAAACCCGATAAATTACTGCGAATAAATTTCAAAGTGAAATGATCGCAGAAGCCACACTGGACTTGTTTCGGAAAGCCTCCAATTCCCAGGATGGCGGCTCTCTGTTGGCATAAAATAAATTAAACTGTTAGATGCTAAATGAGAAGTATTCACATTTGAATGATAATAACAGTCTGAAGCATAACAGTGCACAAAGGGAGGAGGAGAAACTAAATAGCTACAACTGAGCCATTAGGCACCCATGCATCACCACTCGATAGAAAGAAGCCAGTTTCTCCAGTTTTAGAGCCCTTGCAAAATCTAGACTGGTCCTATGATGTTATTCTGTTTCTTTGAACTTATATTGACTCTCATTAAAGCACAACTATGTCAGCAAATTGACATTCTCCGAGGCCACAAGGCCTGTTTTTCACATAAGGGAGCAAAATAATCAGCATGGGGTGTGAAAAGAGGGAGGCACGACCTTAAGACCTGGTTTCAAAGACATGGGTTCATGAATTTTGGACTAAACTAATGGCAAACCACCCCTGAACATTCATTTTAATTTAGACTTAAGCTTAGTATGGGTCGTTAAAGCTGGTTGTTAGTCTCACATACATGTGAACAGAGTATCTGATCATTTGTGCATGCTAAGTTGGCCTCAACTTGCCAACTTTTGTCGGTTTCTTTCTTACTGGATACTCTCTAACACTTCCGTGCAATGGAATTTATCTGTCTGACAGAAAAGCTGCCGTGACTGAGCCTCTCAGGGCGAGAGATTTGCTGGAGTGAAACCAAAAGTTTGTGAAGTTCATGGCATTCTTTAATTCATGGTTTTCTGTAAAGAGAGATATCCCTAATTGTTTGCCGACCTAACTTTTTTTAGTTCCTTGTGGGTTTATTTTGGTTGAAGCCACATTCGGAGAATAGTTTGCCCCTAAGTGTGACTCAGCGATATGCGGTTGGTTATTATTATATGTTAAGGATAGATGTTCATGGATGGTTCTGATTAGATGAAAAAAAATGAGGAATATATTATTTAGCTTTGAAATAATATTGTGGTAATCATGTCTAGATATAACCCAGGCACTCTCGCGAACAGCACTATGAAACCTTGCTCAATGATGGCTAATAATAGCTTTTTTTTTTAATATATATATAAGTGAAGATAAGATAAGATAAGAAGAACTTCATTAATCCTGAGGGAAATTCCTGTGCCATTTACATGCTCAACAAAGATAGAAACAGAGCAGAAGCAGAAACACTATGGTTAAGAAAAATGTTATTATAAAATAATATGTATTTAATTATAAAAAAAGCAACCAATATAAAGTGCAGATATAAAACAGATTTACTTATAAAGGTAAAAATATAAATAAAAAAAAATAGTATATATATAAAAATATACTCATAAAAATATACTCATCAAATATTAATATATATATTTCAATTTTTTTCGCAATACAGTGGCAAGCCATTTGACTTATTTGTTCAAACTAATACCTTTATTATTATTCTAGATTATAGATTATTCTAGTCGTCCCATATGGTCTAGGGAAAAGCTATCTTTGGGCAGTGGTGGCTTAGTGGTTAGGACACTGCCTTTGGGACCTGAAGGTTGCAGGTTTGAATCCCAGCCTGGGCACTACTGAGGTACCCTTGAGCCCCACTACACCACTCCCTGGATGCTGTTGATAGCTGCCCGCTGCTGCACGTGTGATGGGTTAAATGCAGAGGTCACATTTTGTTGTGGTGCTTGAGTGTGTTCACAATGACAAAGAGTCACATTCATTCATTAGATAACATTTATCTTTTTCTTTTCTTAGGCTTTGTTTTTAAAACTTTATGTTTGTGCATGTAAAATATTTCCCTCGGGATCAATAAAGTATCTATCTATCTATGTATTTTTTTTCTGTTTAAACTGTTCAAAATAGCAAAGCCAATATACCTATTTCCAAAACACAAATAAATGAGACAAACAGAATTTAGACCAATTCTACAGTAAACTTTTTCAAATGTGTCAGTTACACGTAAATAAAATATGGTATATTGATGTATGATTACTGTCCTTCACTTTGCTACTTTCAGTGAGAACTGTGTTGATTTGTGATGTAACACATTAGAATTAATGCAAATTCACCTTTTGTCAATGTAACAGCTGACGAGAGCAAGAGAATCCACTAATAAACAGAAGCATCTGCATGTACTGGAGATCATGTGCTGCAGTGGTTTACTGATTCTCTCAGGTTCTCTCTCAGTCTCTCCTGTGTCATATTCATCCCAGCAAGAGCAGGAGAATATGCACACAGGCTAAAAATAATTATCTACTCTCACGCTTCTGCTAACCCATCTCTGATGCTCTTTGACAGGTGACTAGGTGGAAACTGTTTACCTCCATTACTTTCTTCATTCTGCTGGGGTGTCTCCATGACTCACATTTCACTGCCACTGATATGCACAAGTGTTGCCACTGCATACTTCCCCTGATTACACATGTGTGTCTCTCTCCCTCTCTCTCTGTCTATCATTTTATTTGTCTTTCTCCCAGTCTTTCACTGTCTCTCCATCACTCTCTCTCTCTCTCTCTCTCAATCTCTCTCTCCCTTCTCTTTATCACTCACTCTGTGCTTCTTCATTGTTCCCGTACTCCAAGTCCTCTTTCCCCCTCTCTGTCTCTTGATCTCCCTCTCTCCCTCTCTCTCACTTCTCACTCTCTTTTTCTCTCTCTCTCTCTCTATCTCTCTCTCTCTCTCTCTGTCTCTCTCTCCCTCTCTCTCATTTTCTCTCTCTCTCTCTCTCTCTCTCTCTCTCTCTCCCCCTCTCTCTCCCTCTGTCTCACCCCAACCACA
>JBBPDA010000152.1:3224352-3238226 GCA_037974385.1 Arnoldichthys spilopterus
CTGTGATCTGGTGACAGCCTGACAGAGAGATAACGAGTGTGGAAGAATCTCACTCACATGTGCATGGTGGTAGAAATAGGACCGCTGGCTCAAGAGAGCAGCAGCTCCACCACCCAGCACAGCTGTATCCACTAATCTACGTCCCATCACACTCACAGTAATTACATCCTCATGTCAGAGTCCACCATTAGGTCCCAGCAGGGACGCTGAGATAGACGTTTCCAGTTCAAAATGGAAGGCTCTCTTTTTTCTCCTAATTAAGCTGAACTTGTGTTAAAGTGCTTCGGAAAGTCCATCCACGAGACCACCACTGTAGACCGCTGAAGGCAAGGTCCGGCCGGGTGGATATTAATTTCAATTAACGTCAAAAAGGCAATGTGTCCATTATGGTAAATTAGGGTATGTAAAATCACACCGCTGTCTCCAAAACTCCAGCAGAGTCACTTCCGAGACTCCCACTGAATCCACAAGCTAAAGAACAGCCCTATCACACTCTCCGTCTCGTACACACTCTGATGATCAATCTCACTTTCTCACTTTCACTTGCTTTTGCACTCTTTTATTTATTTATTTTTTTGCTCTCGCTCACCCTCTATTCCTGAACAAACACACAGGAAAAGAGCATCCTTTACCCATAGCTGTGCTTCTGAACCTGAACCCGTATATAGTCTTGAAAAACAATGCACTCTTTCTCAGCTCACGTCTATCAAATTGCTGTTGTATTTTCAAGGTGCACTGATTCCAATTTCTTTGTTGCCAAATAGATTTTTTAAGCAAAGTTTTCAAGCTAAATCAGTAAACAGACTGATATAAAACATATTGGGACTGTATTTTGATCTGACCCAAAGAATAGACAGCAAGGTGCAACTAACATTTATGGGTGTGTTTAAATCAATTTTGCTATTTTGACAGTTGACCAATTTAGACTTTGTGACAGGTGTGTTTTGCAGTAACGGAATCAGAATGGCACATCACCTCACCTCACCTTTAAAAGCCAGGGGCACATGAGCTATGGCAGATTGTTATTACAGTGGTGTGTTTTCCTGGGAAACCAGATCGGTTTTCGGTCGAGGTTGAGAAGTGAAAATGCACATCATTTATGGGAAAAAATAAAAAAAATTACAAAAAGCCATTAATGCACTTTGAGCATGTATCTGTATCTGTAACAAACACCATGCACCCACACATTATTGCTGCCTAAATATGGTTTAATAATAATAATCCTCTGACTTTACATATGGTTTTTGTTGGCCAAATGCAAAATTCTATTTTAACTGCCTTAAAATAGCAACACGCCAATAAGGCCAACGTGCCAAACAGTGAAGTCCGGTTTGGATGCGTTTAAGTGTCCGATTAGGGCGTCCTAAATCTTTTTTTGTATGTGGGAATGCAAAGAGAAAAAAAGCCCCTGAAGGTGTTGAGTTCTCAAGGGATCTTCTCGATGCATAATTCCTCTCAAATACTACCTAGAACCCTGCAAAAGTGTCTAATGAAGCTTTCCAGAAAGCCAGGGAGTCCAGACCCCCAGTGAGTGATGACAGTGATCTTGCTGGAAGTTCTAAAAGAGTTGTTCAATAACATTTCTTAATATCACATGTTCCCAGTGCTTGCTCTGTTTGGCTCAGATGTATGGCTAAGAAAAACAATTGGTTTGGATTAGGTATTCCCAACCCTGGTCCTAGAGTATCTCTGTCCTGAAAATGTTTTGTGTTTACATACCCACAACTCAGGAACAGCTGGGTGATTAACTGTTTAGTTGGATATGTTGGGCTGGGAGCAGGGAGAACCATAAAATGTGCAGGGGTATTCCAGGACCAGGTTTAAAAAAAAACTGCTTTAGACTTTGTGCAGGTATTACAGTTCACACACTCAAACATCCCATTTACAAAAATGCCCCCTTAGGGCAGCAGTACTCAACCCAGTCCTCAGGGACCCCGGGATGGTCCAAATGTTTGCTCTTTCCTATATGTTGTGAATTGGTTTGGAGCAAAAACGTGCACTGCCTGGGGGTCCCTGTGGTCCTACTGTCTTAAGGAACCTTTCATGGCATTGCTTCAAAGAACCATTTTTAGAACATTTATATTTAAGAATGTGTTATTTCCTAGATCTTCTCACAGTAGAAAGAGCATGTATTTCATCAGAGGAGTGAAAATAGGCTCAAATTCAGTGCAGCCCAGGAGAGCCCTAGTGTCCTTCACAGGATTAGAGCAGTGCCGGGTTAAGGGAGCAGCACAGTATGGCTCTGTGTGTGCAGTCGAGCAGACAAGTGCCCCAGATGGACGTCAGGTGCCATTTTTTCACCCTGGGTGAGGCTGCGGTCCCATCTGTTGATAATTTGCAGTTTTGGCTCCCTTCACACCTTCAAACCAAGCTTGGCTCTGGCCCCTTCAGTGGCCTAAATTAGACAGGCTGCCAGAGGAGGCCTATTAGTTGACAGCAGGTGACATGCAGACTCAGGAATGATCAGACAAAGCTTGGCCTGAATGACAAGAGATCATGGTCTTTTTTCCTCTGTCAGTTTACAAGATGAACTTAAATGAATAGTTGTCAAGAAAAGGTAAACGTACACAACCGTTCCTTCGCTACAAATGTAGTCAATCAGTCAAGACGAGGCATGGTTGCTCCTTCAGGTTTGCTTTACAGCTACAAGCCAAATACAGCCAAGTAATTGTATATGTATATGTATATGTATATGTTTATGTATATGTATATGTATATGTTTATGTATATGTATATGTATATGTATATGTATATGTATATGTATATGTTTATGTATATGTATATGTATATGTATATCTCACCAGGCTGACACTGCAAACTCACAAATCATTAAATCCCTGCCTTAAAGGAGTAGTGCTGCAGCGTAAAACCAAAACTTAACAATAAATATAGTGATATCATTGCTTTTTAACCCTAACAAGATAAAGGTGAGCATGCATAACCATGCATCAGCATCTCTAGGCCTATCAAAACTGCATGTTGTTTCATATCAGAACCGATTGGATCTCTGATGATGCAACAGCCATCCATGGCCTGGAATACGGGTGAGTACAACTGGAATTGTTCTCTTTGGGTGAGTAGGTTGGCCCTTCCTATGCTTCCAATGCTAGTCATTTGGGTCTTGTGGTGTATGGTGACCATTATCCACCCAGCATGTTGAAGAGTCTGGTGACGTTACATTGTGGCAGTTTGAATAGATGTGGTGGTGATTAATGTTACTTAATGGACACATGTACTAACCTTCACCTTCCTAGTGTCGGGGTATTGTTTGGGAGGAAGCTTATCTAGTTGGATAAATTGTATGAGGGGGTAAGGTCTAGGTCCAAGGCTTACATCTACAACTATCAGATACTTCTAGAACTTGGCACAATATACACTCTATACTATTCACTAAGACACTACAGAGCCTCTCGACTTGCTTTGAAGACTAGACCCCCATGAGGTTACAGTTTTGTCTAATACAGCTGATCAAGGAAGGCAAGTGCCAGAGAAACAGAAGTATGGCAAGTGAGCTTGTGTCAATGCTAGACAAATCCAAAGAAACCAGGTGTTCCTTCCACTCATGTCTGCTCTTTCAACCACAAAGTGGATCTCAGACTGCAATTTATATTTTGCTTTACAGAACAGGTGGAAACCTGACTCATTTAGCTACATGGGTTAACCTTGTACATTGTTCTGTCTTATCTGTGGAACAAAAGTATTAAAAAAACTCATATTTGAGGTCATACAATGAGATCTACAAAAGAGACACCATAAAATGTTGCCACTGGTCTCTGGTCTGACCAAACACTGGGGCTACCACTGTTTGTACTGTTTCGCATTGCTAATGCTTAGGCAAAATGTGCACTCTGCATACATATGCCAAACATGTGCACATGCCTCAACACACAAACTCAGACAAGCCCCATTCAAAAGAATTGCTTCATTGCAAATGCATGGTGTCACGCCTCCAAACAACATCCTACCGGGCCAAAGAACTCTCCAAGGCTGAAATAACCCTGTGTTTTGTGGAGGCTGTTTCTCAAGGTCTAATTGCTTTTCAGTCCCTGTGAGATGGGGGCAAGAGAGCAGTCATTGTCTGCCTTTGATGCGAAGCCGATTGGCTTGCCTTCACCTCAACATTGTCTCAGTCCCTCGAAAAGTGCAAAGGGCCACTTCCATCTGCACTATCGTTACCTTCTAACAGGAGGAGGGGAGGCGACGGTGTATGTACATTGAGCGAGGGGTCTATGGTAGACCCACTGCAAGAGATCCATTAACAGTCAGTAATCGATCGTGCCACAAACTGACATGTCATGATAATGTTGGATATTTCGTGCTTATAAATAATTATTGCATATTTCACACTTCAGTCCCACACCTCAATTCTTTACTCTTATAAATACTTATCTTATATAATAATTCCAAATAGGCTTAACAGGAATCATATAGGCAACATTACAAAACAACAAATACAGTCATGTGAAAAAAAAGTACACCTAATAGAAATATGTTTTCCAAACATTTAAATAAGCAAATATTTCTCCCTCTTCCCTACAGTGCTAGTTAGTAAGTTAAAATGGTTTTGTTTCTATTTTTAATTATTTTTTAAAAAGTAAAAACATTAATTTAAATTCGACATCAATACATTAATAATTCATTAATGCAAAATATGCAGGTTGTTGGTAAAAACAAAGTATGTGTAAAAGGTTCGTTCCCTGGTTTTATAGTCCTACTCCATGAAGAAAGCTAGTGCACTACTAGTTCATACTAGAACCTTTTAAAATGGTTTTATATAGCACCTAAAGATGTTCTGCTATAATAACAAGCCAAAGGACCTTTTTGGGTGCCATATAGGATTTTTATGGGTACATAGAATTGTTATGGGTAGATAGAACTGTACCCAGAACAAGGGAATATATGTAAAACTGGATTACACAGATATAATACAATGCCATGAAGTAGATTAATATAGCTTTGATCCTGTATATACAGTAAGAGGTAGAGTCAGTGAATTAGTAGATCATTTCTGTGGGCAGTGCAACCTTTACAGTTCTCAACAAATGTATTTGGGTCAACATTTTTTAAGCTTTCTGGATATCAGGTTCTGATTGCAAGTGCACCAAGGCAGTTCATGCCTGTACATACAGGTGTATACAGTCATGAGCAGTAAATTCTCACACTAAAGTTTGTTCAACCTTAACAATCGCAGTTAGCATCAGGGATAATGTATGGCTCCCTCAAGGCAATGAGGTCATAGACGCCCATCCTGGTGGTAATGTAGCACCACTGCACATCAAGATGACTTAGCGCTCTATATTTCACAGGGAAGGTCAAGTAGCCACCAGAAGGCCAATGGTACAGCATCCTAGAAAGGCTAATTCACTAAATAATGATCCTTAACTAAAACCAAATCAGGTTACATGCTGAGGGAAATGTCTTTCATTAAAGACAATATGCTATAAGCCATGGAAATTGGTCACATTCCAAGGAACTAATGAAACATAAAAGAAGGGACAATGGCCGCTCCTCCATGAATGTTTGAACATTGCCACTCAAGCAGTTCTAATCCTTTTGGTAATCAAGTCTTGCCTACATTAAAGAATTCAAGTGGTTCTTGCGCCTCTTTGGTTCAGCTACACTCAGCAATTTTCTTGTCATTACTATACATTCTCTAGGAATTTTTCTTGCTTTGTGCCTTTCAAATTATCTTCTGCCTTCTACCTTCTAATACCTTTTGTGCATTGCTTTGTTGTGTATTATAAGAGGATTACATATTACAGAGGCAGTTCCAGTGAAGAAGATCAATGAAGATGCAATCAGTAATATGCACAAAATCTATATCTTTCCACACATTAGTCTACTTGGGTTGAATGCTGCTATGTAAGATCTCATTGGGCTAAGGTATTTATTAGACCTCATAATGCCAATACAACAGCCACAACAAGACACTTGTGTATATGTTATGAACTGGCTTAGAACTTCATTGAGTTTTTTGCTTTTGCCATCATGTTTTTATGGTTGTGTATTAACATGCCTAGTACAGTCGCAAATAGTTTTGCCTCATTTTTTTTCCCCTCCTGAACATGCATGTCACTAACAGTTGGAGATCCTAAAGGTTTGCCATGGTACCAGTTTGACCTCAGTAATATTCAAGCCTTGGCCCTGAACATACAGTACCATTAAACTTTTAATGAGGGTCTACCTTATGAAAACTACTCCTGAACTCTGCTCAGGATGAAGCCATAAGCCAAATGTCTGAGCCACATTCACAGGGACAGGAAATGAAGTGAATGGAATGATGAGCCATCAGACTCTCTGCAGTGAGGATCTAAAAAGGCCTTGGTAGGATATGAGTCTTCATAATGGCCCTGATTCACCTTGGGTCACAGCACAAGTCTTATAAACAAACATATACTATAATTTTCTTTTTCTTTCCTAATATAAGTCATGTGTATGTAAATATACATGGAAGATGAAGTAATTTATGGGATGAAACTCAATACCAAAACAATAGCAATTGCTATTGTGCCTTATCTACACTCACATCTATATGTGTGAATCAGTCCTCGCACTGTGAACACACACAATTTTCCCATATACTGTACAATAATAGACCTAAATCAGAGCTAAATCTTGAATATGGAAAATCATGTCAAACTAATGCAGAACACTTAGTAACAATGATGCTCTTAATAACATTTATAACATTGTAACATGAGAACATTAATTCATATGTCCATAACATCATACTGTGGATCTTAAACTTGTTTGTTTGAATATTGGTGTTGTTATCGGCAATATTTCATAAATTCAAAATTCAAAAAAAATGTTTGAAACCTACTTTGTTCCTATGCTACTGCTATATATTAGCTAGGTATTATTAGCTATAAGCTATAAACCATTATGTATTATGTTTATTATGTTTTAAAAATAGGATTATATTTATATATTTTAAATAAAATATGGCAGCAGAAAATATGGCATAAGGCGCGCACTGGCTATTCAATGATGAACTGATCTGAAATTAGCATTATTTAATAACAACTATAAATGCATGGGACCTCTGTGAAACATCACAATATTTCATTAAAATGTAATTATAATACATTTTAGAATTATTATTATACATTTTAGAAAGTATTGTATGTATATATGCTAAGGGAAAATACTGATCCACTGCCCTTTAGGTACCTAGATCCATTTTAATCCTGCATTTAGATGTAATATGAAAATTGATTGAGGTTTAATTGATAGTTTTTCACTTATCCAAAAACAGTTAACATGTCCATATATGCATGCAAAGGTTAATGGCATGCTTCTTAACTACCTGATGCAGAGTGTCATTCTGACTCCTACCTGCGTTTGTTGCTGCTGATGGATTCTGCTGACTCTTGTCACGCTCCACACCCCCTCCAGATAGTGCTGTGCATGGACAGGTAGCGGAGTGACTGTGGCAAGGCAGGTTGGTTTGATGCCCGTCCCAGCCGCCCCGCTTTTGATCCAGCCCATTTCTCTGTGCTTCACGCAAGCTGTTGGCTCTCCGTGGGATCTTGAGAGGTGTTGCCTGGCTGTGGGCTGGGGGCTCTGAGCTGGCCAGTTCCAGGAGCAGCGTGGTGAGAGCACAGTGTGGGCCGCTGAGTGCAGAGTAGGTACTCCAGAAAAATGCCCAGGCTGCAGGTCAGGCACGTCATCCAGTGCCAATCCAAGAGCAGAGTGCAGGGCCAGGCGCCTCAGCTGGTGCAGAGGGGTCCCACACACCTCACAGCAGCTCTCAGCACCACGGCCCCGTGGAGGCCATTCCACCGCCTGGAGCTTATCGAGGAGGTAGGGCACAAAGCTAGGGTCCTGTGATGAGGAAACGGAAAATGTGATTGAGAATAGTTCAGAATGGCGAGGAATTAAAGTGGAAGACATGCTGATTCTTTGTAAGTGATTGCAAGCAATACTCATTTCTTTGCAGGCAATTAAAGTACTCTCCACAATTATGACTTCAGCAGGGTCTGAAAATTTGAACTAAAATCAAATAAAGCCCAAATTATTCTGTCATACTTCAACCCACTTCAAACCACAGCATTAAATTTAGAATCTGAGTCCAGTGAATGAGTGAAGTCAGCTGAGAAAATCATTGGTGCAGACTCTTCTCCCAGGCCATTACACTCATAAACACTTCAATAGTTCCCATCACCTTCCTATTTAATCTCCACATTGTGTAACACTGTAGTACGGTATAGTACGGTAATTGTACTATTGCACATTGTATATTATATATATACACATATATATATTATATATATATTTTTTTTTGTAACGTATGTATGTGTGCATGTCTTACATGCTACTACTAGAGAGACATCATTGGCCGGAAACAAATGCCTTGTGTGTTTAAACATAACTGGCCAATAAAGCTAATTCTAATTCTTTTTCTGATTCATCTGTAGACTGGAAAAAACATCAGTCTGACCCACCTGACTAAATCTAAATAAATATACATTTGGTCCTAACCTGACTGCAGCCTGAAACGTTCTGTCTGAACATGACAGCAGCCCAATCAGTTCTACCTGAAAATGACTAGAGCCCAACCAAATCTGTAGCCCAATAAAAATCTGCCTGGTCTCAACTGTAGCCCAACCAAATCTGTTCCACCTTAAATGTAGGGTAACAAAGTTGTGCTTGAATACAACACACTGACGGAGATATACTGGTATCATAGGCCTCAGTGTGACACAACAGACAATCTAAGGCAAGCTATCAGAAACTGAAAAGCAAAATTTAAAGCCAGCTCAGTGTCAACATATATTTCAGAAAACCTGATTAAATTCTGATGTGAATAGTCAGATCTCATCAGGTCTTGACAAATATCTCAAGCTCTATTAAGAATTTGAACTTAAAAGCTATCTTAGAGGATCTGCTCTCTTGTGGAAGTAAATCATTTGTTGTCATTGCTTATTTAGCTATTTTTGAACAGTCTCTCAGTGTAGCATTTCAGTATAATACATCTTATAGGGTTTTTTGCAGTGTTGTGATAGGATGCCTGACATAAATGAATCACATACCATCTGGAAACTGAGCGCTGAAAGTGTTTTATAAGTCAGCAGCTCCCAGACTAAAAGGGATTTCCAAGCTTGTTTCAAGGTATATAGTATATTTAGATAGAGTTGTGCAGAGACCTCTGGAGGCTTAAATTGATCCTAGTGTTGCAGGAGGAGCAGATTTAAAGCTGAGAGAGAAAGACAGAGACAGACAGAGAGGGAGAACTGAGCATCCATCACGTATCACATAGACCCTCTAGTAAGGATTTTCACTGTGAGCTTGAGTTGGAGATTTTCACTGTGAGCGTTTTTCCCTTGATGAGGAAAGTCAGATAACTACAAAAGTAAACACACATTTGTATGAAGGCAGTGAGGAGAGACAGATAGATCCCACTTGCCCTCTAAAACTAGGCCATGAGCATGTCCAACATACACTGTTAGACACATCATAAAGTAGATAAAGAGATCCCAAATAAATAAATGAGAAAAACATATTATGTGGTAATTTATTTATTAAAGTAAGCAATCCAGTATTAAATGTCTGATGGTGATATGTATGTCTGTGCAGGTTTTCACCAGCCAGTTTCCTTCAAATTCCAATGGCAGGCAGATTGACCTTAGGTGTGAATGTGTTTGTCTGTGTGTCTGTCCTGTAATAGGTGGGCGACCTGTCCAGAGTGATTATTAACTGTTCGCCCCATGAGATTCAAGATTCAAGATGTCTATTTATCACACACAGTTACACTAGTACAACACATAGTGAAACGTATCCCTGAACATCCCAACGCCTGTGTAATCACTTAACTAGCAAAACATAAAAAAGTATAATAAATAAGAATTCTATCAATAAACATAATATATTGTTATTTGTATGTATATACACACTAACATGAATTTGTAAAGGTGTAAAAACAAATCTGCAATGTGAGATATACATGTAATATACAAAACAAGAAGTCATCTGGCTTCAGCATCTTGGACATCATGAGTGCTACAATAGGCTGCAGCACCCCCTTGTTAAGGGCAAGTGGCTCACAAAAGTGAAGTGAAGTGAAAGTGACTATTTGTCATTGTGAACACACTCAAGCACCACAACGAAATGCGACTTCTGCACTTAACCCATCACATGTGCACACGTGGAGCAGCGGGCAGCTACCAACAGCGCCCATGGAGCAGTGTAGCGGGACAGTACCTTGCTCAAGGGAACCTCAGTAGTGCCCGGGCCAGGACTTGAACCTGCGAGTCCAAAGGGCAATGTCCTAACCACTAGGCCACGACTGCCCACTAAAGCAGATGTGTACATGTTCTTGCCTGGTTACGAACCAGGGACCTTTCACGTGTGAGGCGAAAAACATGAAAACCGTTAAACTGCAGGAACATGGATGGCTATAGACAATGACAACATAAGAGCATAAACAACACTACACATTTACACATATACATAACAGGAGCCCTTAAATATACTCTCCAGTACTCTCTGCCAGGTCCAGGCTCCCATTCCTCTCTCCTATATTTTAACAATAATGCAGCCTATTGAACCTGTATTGATATCTATGTAATTATGTAATTGGTTTCTATGTAATTATATACACTGTAAATATGTATGTAAGTACTGTGATAGAATAATTGCATTACAACATCACAACCCAAAGTTTGAAGGCCATGGTTTAAGTTCACTTGATATGTTATATCCAGAACAGCCCTTGGCTTGTGATCAATCAAACCGCTTTGTTTTCATTATTATATTTATTCAAATAAAAATTTAAAAATAAAGTAATAAAACATGGAAAGAAACAAATACACACAATTCTCAATGCTCTTGCACTCCTTTCATTTCCCTCACAGCTGCACCATTCATATACACCCTAAACGGTCCCTGTACAGTATGATTTAGAGGTAGTAAAAAAACCCTATTTTCTCTGTCCTGCTGTTGCGCCCTCGGACACAGCCAGACGTAACATTGGGGCAACCCATGTATTTGCCTTTGCCTCTGTGTTTTGTGTGCAGGAGTGCAGTGGCGGGTCAGGGAGTGAACCCTCCTCCTCTCTATGATTGAGTGCTTTTGTCTGAGGCCAGAGGACCACTAGAAAGAGTTCACTACAGGGGGGCGCAGACTGAGCTAGCGTGCCAGATGTCTGCAATCTGCTTCAGACGTACTGGCATGCAAGCATCACAACCTGTTCGAGCTGCACGTCCCCAGCTTGGCTTCACCCTAGACACGCTGCCTACTGTGTGTGCTTGGTAAAAATCAATATCTGCAAAGAAAGAGCTTTAACAACTTCTGTAATGGAGCCAGTCTATAATGACACCATGAAGGAGTTTCAAGAAATGAATCGATTGCAATTGTAACAACTGCAAGTACAATGCACATATGATTCATATACAGACATATGCAAAAGCTTGAGCACTCCAAGACGACGCGTTTTATTGATTTTCTAAGTGAAAATAATTTAATACATCCTGTCTAAGGAACTTGACATTAAAAAAAAATTGCAACTGTTAATTTCTTCATGATGTTAAATTCAGCAAAAAACATTAACTGCATTAACACATGCAGAGTTGTGTAATCTATAGAGAAAGTGTACATATTTCCCCCCTTAGAATATCAACAAGAATTTTTGCATTTGCCTGTATGTAAATCACATATGAATTAAGGCTAAAAATGCACAGATGTTGCTGTAACTTATGCAAGGGGCATTCAATCAACTGTATGACAAGGGTAAGATATAGAGTATGAGACAGAAATCATACCCCTAAATCTTAACCTACTTAACAATCACAGCAGTAGTGGTGTCACGATTCATAATGACGCTCAAATGCGCAAATAAAGTTTTAATCCGAAATGCAAAATCACAGGCCAGAAACAGACAAAAATCCAAAATAAGGAGACCAGCTTTCTGTTTAAATAGCACATAGGTGAACGTGATCATGTCAGCTCCGACTTGTTGTAAGAGCTTTGGATGCAGATCCATTCTGACAGATGACCGGCAGGTGGAGTTATCAGAGTGAATCCTGACCAGTGATGCATATACAAGTAATAAACAGTGCTATTGTTTTTACCATCATCTTGAAGCTACTATAACAACAGCATAATAATGATAAAGAGCTCTGGTATCGTTATCCAAATCAGCAGATATCCAAATTCAAGTATCGGAATCAGATCAAACCTGAAGATAAAGTGGATCAGTGCATCTCTACAAAGAATCAAACCAGATCCAAACCAAATCCAGTCTTCTGGGTGGTGATGTTTTCCACTATGCTTCATTTAAGTTAGTACTAAAATAGGAGACGTGCCCAGCAATGCTGATGATGTAAAATAATCAGTGCATGCATGAGTATATAGATGTCAGATATAATTATTTTCACATTTATCTTTTTATTTTCATTAAAAGAACTGGTAGTAATGACATTTTCTCACTTATTAGTAAATTATACATTTACCAGAACTACCATGCAGACTTATAGATGCAGTGACATTTTCAGTGTGACAGCAGCAGAATAAAAAAGAGCATCTGACCAGAATACATATGCACAGATGCAGAGCATGTGCAAGTGCATCCACCCAGTGGGGGAACAAACAATAGCTTGTACATCATTGTGCAGACCTTCATGCTCCTGGCTTTGAATGAGTTTAATAGCCAAGGTGTCGTCTGCTTCCCCAACATGCTGTTGGAGTCCTACTGGGCTGCTGGAGCCCTACAGGCGAAGACTAAGAGGTCAGCAACCCATTACTCATGAGTCAGTTGCTTTCAATGTGCCAGCAGCCCCCAGAGCAACGCCCCAAGTGTGTCTTTATTGGTCCGTGCATTCTGATAGACAGGGGGTACAAACAGCAAGGCACACTTTAGGATGCTTTTGCAGCAAGAAAAGAAAAGAAAAAAGAGATGGCAGAGTGGAAAAGGTCTTTACACTCATCCACCACCTGCCCTCCACTTTCTGTCACTACCAGGACACAATGGGACTGGGTGGACTGTGCATAACTGTTGATATACTGTGCCATATGTGTGTCTTGATCTCAGTGATGCAAAATAACTAAAAGCAGCGTGACTGTGAAAGTCAAGTAAAATTTCAGGCTTCATACAAAAAATCTCCCAACAAAAATAATTTTTGATAATTGTGTATTTAAAAATCTCATACATCTGTATAAACTCCAGATTTTTGTAGCTAAAATTAGAGAGCAGAACATGTCCATGATTTTTTGCTATTGGACAATTTGATTTGGCCCAACAAAGCATAGAGACCCACAAACACATATATGGAATCCCTCCATTAAAGGTCTTGTCCATGCTCCAGTGAGAGGAAAATTACATGTAAATTACAATTTTCTGTTCTGTTAGGCCTGTCAGGATGTAGAGAGTGAAAGAAAGTGATGAGTTTAAAATGGGCAGGAAGCAGGCAGCTAAATAAAGTATAAGCTTTCACAGGAAAGCAGAAAAAATAATAAAGAAAAGATGATGGAGAGGAATATAAAACAATGGGGGACATTTAAGACCATTACCTTAAGTGTCTGAATACATTAACACAAAATGTGTGCTTTACACATAAGACAGAACACGTTTTGCTTTTGTCAGCTCAAATCATTCAATACTAAACTCCTCACTCAAGATCAGGGCTGTCTACATGTCACATTTGTGAAGCAAGAACATTTGATTTGACCCAAAGCAAAGATGCCAAACTTTCCACACTCTCTCAGGCAAAAAGAGGACATTATATTTGTACAAGTTTTACTAAACATTTAGTTTTTTTCTATATTTTACTATATTTTTAAGTAACAAAACAGTGTAATGTTATAAAAAAAATTTAAAAAGAAAAATGCTGACTTACACACCATACACCAATCACTTAGACACCATACAACAATCA
>JBBPDA010000152.1:3238326-3250098 GCA_037974385.1 Arnoldichthys spilopterus
GTTATAAAAAAAATTTAAAAAGAAAAATGCTGACTTACACACCATACACCAATCACTTAGACACCATACAACAATCATTGGCTGCAGAGAAGCAACAACACACAGATTGCAGTAAAAGCATGAACTCCTACAGTTACTGTCTATAAGAAATAACATGATCTCCCAAGGTAAGGTGTTACTGTTGATAATATAAGCAAAATGCTTCATTCGTAAAAGTTTGAGCAAGATTGATTACGGCTCATTTGATTGCTATTGACAGTAGTAAATAATGCATTTGCTCCTTTTTGCCAATCTGACAGGACCTAGACTTGCAAGGAACTTCTAAGATGCTACTACAAAATTTACAGCAGGACACACATCACTTACTGACATCTACCACAACCAGTTTGCTTCGTCTACTTAAAATAATCAAAAACGAAAATTAAGAAGAAAACCTTTTGTTACCTTTTCTTAAGTTTGTCTTCTATTCTAGGCTGCAAATCTGAACTCTTCATCAGTTTAAGTCCTCTCCGTCTAACACACCGGTGCTGTTGGTTCACTACCAAAACCACAACTAAGCAGGATAAGACAGCACTCTGACTTCTTATGCAGCAATAACATAAATCACCTAACACAATAAACAGACTTTTGCCTTTATAGGCACAGCAGCAGATGGAGTATTTTGGGGAAAAGGGAGGGGGAGTCGCAGTTAATGTCTGAATTTGAAAATAGCTTGGACTATGTGAAAAGTCCTAAAGAATTACTGACTTAAGTTTGCAACAGAAAGGCACATCAATGTCCCTTCAAGTCATAACTACAGTGAGGCTGGAGTTTCTGATTTCCACCCTGTGTATTTTCTTCAAGGCCATTGAAAGCATAGGTTCAGTCTATATTACAACGTAAATAAAATGGAAATAAAACCAGATTTTTCTGCTTTCCGAATAGCAATATGAATTTGGATACACCCATAATGCCTTGTGCTTTACACTTGGGTCAAAATAAAGCCTAATAAGTTAAACTATAATGTTAAATGTGTAAATTAATTTATTTTTTACAATGGTTATAAAAATGGTTGATTATATTACATGTGGAAACATTTGCAGACACCTGTTCTATCATCATTCCTTCTGAAAGCAAGAGAATAAATGTAGAGTTTGTCTCTCTTTGCTACAGTTATAGTCTCCGGTAAGGCTTTAGTCTACACATTGGAGCATTACTGCAGGTTATGACATTGGATGATTAAATCTGGATCACTTATGCCACTTCAACTCATCTGAATTGCATTGGATGGGCTGCAACACTCCAGAGAATGCAATTCCATTTCTCCACAGCTTTAGGGGCTTTGTGCCCCTCAAGAATGCAGACCTTATACTATATGTACCCCATTAAATACAATCTTCAGCAATATGTGAAGTAACTAAACACACTACTCTGAAAGGATATTTTGATACTTTTGGACATATAGTGTATACTCAATATTTCAGAATGGCTATGAACCTGTCTCACCCAATGTGATTTCAGAAATATCATTTTTGTTACTTTTTACAGTGGAGAAAAATGTAAGGAAAAAATTAAGATAAGATAACTAGCTAATGTTTGCATTGTGTTAGTGCTTGGTAAATGTTCAATGTTTTTTAATATAAACCACTTGAAGGCAAAGACTTCGTAATTATACATTTGCAAGTGGGAAACAGGACATGATAAGCACACTAAGGCACCATCACATCTTCCAGTGTGGAAGACACCATGTAAGGATGGGCAATTTTCACACCAATAGCCTTAACACTGTACATTTTAATACACTCCCTGCCTTATTGCACCTGCGTCCACTTGTCTAGAGCATGCTAATTGGGTGATGATTTGAATCAAGTGTGCTAGAGCAAGGAAAGCACTGAGATGTATAATGCTGTTATCGAACAGAATTGCAATTGGCCATCACAGAGCTATACCACGGCTTGATGATCACATTTATAGAAATGACACTTCTCATGCTACTGTCTTTCAGATGTATGCTCCCTTTAAGTCCATAATATTGTTTAGAGCCAACGCAAGACCTCGGCCCAGAGGCAGCCCCAAAAGAGTATTCCTCATACTTAAAATATGCATGGTGCATATTCATGCTGACAGCAGCCACCTAATAAAAACACCTGTGTGTATCCCCTAACAGTGGAACTAGACACGATGGGAGTGTACTTCACTGGTCCTTGTAATGCTTAAAAAACACACTGAGAATAAGTTAAACAACCTAAAGTCAGCACAAGAAAGTAAGTAGAGTCAGGGATAATAAGAGTAAATATTTCAGCAACAAAATGTAGAGTTAACTGATGTGTAGTCTTAATGTAAGATATCCTGCTGAACATCAGCTTCAGCTGCCAGATATACACAGTGTTCCACTTTACCTAGATGCATCTGATCAGCCAACACATGCCTTGTGTTCATCTTTTGTTCCTTTTGTTTAATTCTAAATCTATGTAGCTAGCATTGCTAGCAAACAACAACAGCTCTATTTTGACGGTGGAATAGACTTTGTGCCAGCCCAAGGTGAAAAAAGTTGTCCTAACACATGTTGGGCTTAACATACAATAAACCAATCATAATGGCATGTCACCTCACCACTAAAAGGCAAGGGCACATGAGCAATTGTGCATTGCTATTATAATGGTGTGTTGACCTAGTAAACCACTTTTTAATGAAAAACAGTGAAAATGCACAAACACAGAAAACCAGTAGTGTACTTTGAGCATGTACCTGTGTAAGTAACAAGTATTATGCAGCCACACATTACTAAAATGTGCAAACATCCTTAAAGCTTCTCTTAACCCACTCAACATGCATTCAGCTCTTCAATAAGTTACCCCAGACTTTCTGATGTGTTTTCCATACAGTTCAACTTACTGTGAGCTATAAATATGCACAAATCTTCACTGTCCAGCTGAACACTTAACTGATGGGATGCATACAGGAAATTTGCTACAGCTCCTGTCTTTCCCCTCCCTTCCTCCTGTTCCCCTCCTACTCCAGAAGACTGCAGAGAAGTGGAAGAAAGTAAAAACTAACAGAACAAGCAGTGATTTTGTAAAAATTAACAGCTCATCTGCTTCAACTGCTTCAAATATGATGTGGGCTGCTGGTGAGATTAAGCCAATGTTCACTCTAAAAGAACAGCCCTGGGTGCTACATAAGTACACAGGAACACAGCTGCACAGATCCAACCTGTTTACAGGGCAAAGCAAGATTGTGTCCTTCTCAAAGTTTTTATTTTTTAATTACATGAAATAAAAATCTATTTTAAAATGTATTATTTTCACTGTTGAATTTTAACAAGCTGTCTGCTATACCTGGGTGTGCAAGCAGGGATGTCGATCTAAAACATTTATAAGACATATTTGGGTAGCATACACTTGTTAAAATACACTTCTCTCACTGGAAACTGCTTCAGCAGGTATTTGGAGATGGAGGAAGATCAGTAGGAAATAAAAAGACATTTAGAGATTCTAGAAACATCCGTAGTGTTTGTTAGCAATGTTAGCCTTGAAGCTCTGGCACTAAACTAAGGAAGCAAAATCTGGACTTTTATCTGACTACATATGGAGTGAGTGAAAGTTGTGTAAATTACATTTTTCACCAAACCATTCAAAGTATCTGAGGAAGCCTTTTGATAAGAAAAGAAAGCCTTGAGCTGGAGAACGCTGGAAGAAAACCTTCAGTAACCTAAAGCTAAATCCTACCTCAGGGAGCACACTGTGGAGTTCTTTCATTGCCTTGACTAAAGTGAAAAGTTTGTATCTTAAGGAAAATTATTTCCATATGATGCTTTATTCACTTCTACCCTCATTTCTTTATTCCTCTCCTTCACCATTTGCAAATGCCTGAAAGTGCATTAGAAATGCTATAATGGTCTGCATGTCAGTGATGTAAAGGACTTCAATCAGCATACATCAACTTTGATCTCTTAGATATGGATAAGCCAGTCTTCTCGGTCATCATGTCATTTTGTACAGGAGAACATCATATATCATATCATATCTTTTCATATCATATTATTTCATACCAAAATAGTGCACAATCCAATGTATCAATGTGACATAAAAACTGATGCGTGCCCATTACACAATACATTTTTATTTATTTCACTGTGTGCAGTGTTTTGTAATGAGAAGTTGCTTATGCTTATGACTAGACTGATGTATTAGATCTTCATAAAAAATTGTTCACATTATAATTTGTTTGCACAGGTGACTTCATGGAGATGTAGTAGATTGTGTGAAAATTCAACGTATTTCAAATACTCTACCATAACATAGTCAAGTCAAGTCAAGTCAAGTTTATTTCTATAGTGCTGGCGTTGTCACAAAGCAGCTTTACAGAATCCGGGTCCAAGCCCCCAAGGAGCAAGCCAAAGGCAACAGAGGCATGGAAAAACTCCCTAAGCTGTAGGAAGAAACCTCAGGAGGAACCAAGGCTCAGAAGGGGGAACACACCCTCCTCTTGTCGACACCGGATAGCAGTAACAAACAAGAGAAAAGGAAAAATAAATAAATAAATAAATAGGCGACAGCAGATCCTTGTGTACAGGTGCCACGATGACTTTAGATCAGTTCTTTGACAGATAGGGCTGTTCATATGGGCTCCTCAGCAGGAGTGAGTGGGTTAAAAGGGAGTTTTTCACTTTTACAGAAGATAAACAATGTTGATAAGTAATAGGCCATTTCTTTCCAGTCAGTCAGAAGATCTTTAGTGGCCACATACATCTGACAACACCATAGATAATGGCGTTAACGACACAGGCATAATTGACTAGGAAATGTGGAGAGATATTATAATGGATGCACTTAATAGAGCAATTATACTCGATTACGATCACATCCCAGACGATAGGCTCCCATTATCGCCAGGAAGCGTGCACTTGATGGCAGCTTTTGATGACATGCGCTTACATTTTCCGTTCAAGGGTCCAGTTCAGGATTGTACTTTTTAATGATTTACATAATAAGCGAAACAAAAATTCAACCAACATAGCAGTGCACACGTGTCACTGAAATATGCAAAAAAATAAATTATGGCCCTGGAGTAAAAATACAATGACATATGTTCTTTACCAGTGGGATGTAATCTGTCTGTTGGTATAGCATGCATAAAAGCATGACTTCAGAATTAACCTGTGTGACAATATTGACAATAATCCAGATATCACTGTGACAGCTTCACACACTCAGTCTTTAATCACCAACCACACTGCCTCACACAGCTTCAGTCTGAATGATGGCAGCTGTTGACACACAGTAGGGAATAATGGTATCAGGGAAAGCATAAAAGCCTGCTGTAAGACATGCACAGCACACTGGAGCAATCAACAGCGCAGTTCATCACTAGAGCAGAGTAAACAGTCATCACGGTCACATTGCTACACGGCTGCACTGAAAACATTCAGTTTCAGTTTAAATTGGGCTTATCCAAGGGTCATTTGCAATATCCAGTTGTTTTTTTTTGTAATATGTGGTGCTTATTTTATTACCAAAAATCAAGTTCAAAATCATAAATATGCGCAAAGTCACTGTTAAAACAAAACCATCTCTGTATTATTTTATTTACCCTTTTACATAATCTTAAAACTAACATTTACACAGTGTGAACATTTCATGATCATTTTACAAAACGGTCCAAAATCACATGGAAAAAATGTTTTTTTACAATAACTTCCATTACAATATTTGGCGAAATTTTTGGGATGTTTAATATTTCTCCTGAAAGTTACTATTTTACAAGCTTTTGTTCAGACGGCAACAATATCTGACAGTGGAAGCACACCGCTAGTCCTGAGCCACAAAGTATTGTTTATCCCGCACTGCTCTTGCATTCCAAGACATACATATCAAAGCAAAGGGCCTGTCACTTTAATGAGACGGTTACATAACCGAGACAGGCCTGATATCACCGAGAAACCCAGACTACCCCCTGTATATACCTGGTTGCATAACATGCTTGAAAGAATTGTAGATGTGCTTTAAGATGATGCAAGTCAGTTCATGACAGGTGGCATAATTATTAGAGATAAGCATCAAGCACATTCACAGGGAGAAACCGAAAATCAGAGGTAAACCTGAGCCCCAGGACAGTTTGTTAAACAATTACAGATACAAACCCCATGTACACACCTCAGCATGTGAGGCTGTATTGCTGATTAATGTAAGGCACCGTCTCTTCCAATAAAAAATGTAAGGCATATATGCAACCCTGTGTTGTATAACCAAGCGCTCTCTTAAGAATCATGAGTGTTCCGCTGCTGCACATTAGCCAGGCTAATTAGGTAGATGATTAATATAATCACTCAGCAGAATGAGTCGAGTGAAAAATTCAATTTCTTAGATTGCAGTAAAATAATTTCCTCCTACACACTTGACGATTACTTCATTCCCTTATGCCAGTTTGCTAGAATTTATAACCACAGAACCCCAAGGGCACTGTGGTGTTTAGTGTGAAGAGGCAGAAGATATTATCTGGGTTAAAAAAGGAAAAGAAAAATGTACTGAGCATAGTCCACAGAGTCATTCTAACTGCTTTCATTCCAGGAAAAGTGTTTTCACTGTAGGCTTTGTCTGAATTTGTTTGCCTTGTAACACTATTTGGATTATAAAGTGAGACAGTGTATGTAGATTTAAAGATTTATTTAGATGACTGAAGTAGGGCAGAGGTTTTTTTGTATAGTCTTACCCTCGTGTTGGTTAGGTAGGTAGGTAGGTAGTCTTTAAATTATGTAACAAAAAATGTAAAAACGTAAATAAAAAAACAACAAAATGGAGCTGATTTTGTTTCAATGGCGATTATATGCATATCTTGGTAGGTAGGTAGGTAGGTAGGTAGGTAGGTAGGTAGGTAGGTACGTATGTAGGTAGGTAGTCAAATTTATGCCAAAATATGTAAAAAATCAAATGAAAAATGACAAAATGAAGCCGGTTTTGTTTCAACAGTGACTATATGCATATTGCAATAGGTAAGTAGGTAGGTAGGTGAGACGCTGTATTAAACATCAATTCAATTCTTACCTTATCACTGATAGGTACTTTACTAATTCCAAAGTAAATTTAGGTACAAGTATCCACAACACACAAATAACAATGCATATATACAACAACATACATACCAATAAGATTTAGTAGGTGCAGGCAGTGAAATGTAGTCATAATACACTTTTTAATCCATAATAAATTTTTAACCCTACAGTTAAATACAGGTACTGTATATAGTGCAAAAAATGATGCCTGTGCAGGAACTGTGCATAATATTAACACTATCATGACAGGTGAGACGTAATATGAGCCAGGAGTGACAGGAACTAAGGCATTCTTGCCTAAAACTAGCAACACCAGTCTACAGACCTCTCTTACTATGAACAAAGCAAATAAGGATACCAACAGTGCTGAGCTTCCACCCTGCTCATTGTAAGCCAAGAGTCTTTTTAATCATGCCAAACATTCTCCAGGGAAACATTCTGCTGACTTCAAGGTCATCTCCAGGCGTCTATTCACAAGGCTGCTCATCACTCTACCCAGAAGCTTAAAGCAGCACAATTTTTTACAGTCCTTACAGTAATGATAAAATCTATAATTATGTTCTTCTATTGGACTGGAGATCGACAGAGTGCCTCAAGTCATCAGCATCACTAAAGACTAACAAGACTGAGAATGTTTGCTAGCGGACATCGTTGTGGATGTTTAAATGTTGTGAAAGGGTAAAAAAAGAATTGATTGCGTCTACATTCGAGGCATATATCATGTATGCTTCTGAAACAAGGGGCCCTATTTTGTAGCGGAAAGCGTTTCACTAGTTTAACATCGGTACATTCCTCTATTTCACACCATTCACGCACAATTTCAAAATAATGAATGATTCTGTGTTTGTTTCCTGCTCATAGGAGTGGTGCTTTTTAAATGAGGCAAGGCTGAGGCATTATCGGAGCGTTGCTATTTTAAGGCAGTAAAATGACATTGCGTTTTCGACTAAAAACCACAACTAAAGTCAGTGGCGTATTATTAAAACATATGTAAGTGGCATGTTTTAGTAACGTGTGTGCACACAATGCTTATTACAGACACAGGTTGCTGTTCAAAGTGCGCTAATGGCACTTAAAAGGCTTAGGTGGAACAGTGCTGCTCCCTTAAATCATGTTCTCTCGTATTGTCACATTGCATGCGAGCAGGTAGATTTCCTCTACCGAAAACCTGGTCTGGTTTTCCAGGTAAACACGCCATTCCAATAGCAGTTCCCCATAGCTCATGTGCCCCTGACTTTTAAAGGTGAGGTGAAGTGCCAATCTGATTTTTTTTTTCTTTATTGCATCTTAAGTCCAATAAACAGTAATTAAGAGAGTTAGGACAGCCTTTTTGCACCTTTTACTGATGTGAAGACATCATATACATATATATTCTACTGTCAAAATAGCAAAATGGATTTGTACACGCCCATAAATGTTAGTTAGGGCTTGTGCATTAAGCTTTACATTGGATTGTCAAAACAGAGCCCAGGAACTTCTTAGTGTGTACTTCAAGCAGGTGGTAGTTAAGATGAAGAAGAAGAAGAGGGAGAAGAAGAAGAAATTTAATCTACTTCTTTTCATAGTGGGAATACTCACTTTTCCAATTATGTAAAGAATCAAAGCGAAGTTTTTTTCATGCATCTGTAGCGACACACTAATTGCAAGAGAAAAGATTCTTTAGATGTAATTAGCATATACACAGACATCACTTGCACACAACATCAAATAGCACTGTCTTCAAAAATAAAAGTAGCTGCTCGCACTTTATTAATATTCATAGGGCGTTCTACTGAGGCACAGTAAGCTCCCATCGGTGAAGAGCGCTCATGTCATTTTCTGCACCTATTTGTGTTTTCGGTGATAATTAGTGGAATGTGTAATTAACATGCTTTTTATTATTCCCCTCCTGTCATTTACATTGCTCCATCTACTTGCATTAATACAAGCAAAGCATCTGTCTAAGCTTACCCATCATAAAGCTTCAAGCAGTGGATGCAACACTCCCGATGTAGGAGTCTGCCTACTGAACGATCAGATGTGTCACACCAATTAAGCTCCATTTCTTTTCAAATCAACTGGAACAACAAAGCGTATGCATCCGTGTTAAAGAAAAAATGCTTAGACAAAGAAAACAGATACAATGCAACTTTGTGGAAAATCAGAAAATCTCCCAAACAGATTGTCATAACACGTCCAGACGTCAGGGTAAGACTTGCAGGTCATGTTCCTCCCAAAATCCATATCTGCTCTGGTCGGTTTCAAAAACAGGCAGCATGGGTAGGCCAACATTTCAACAGTGCAACAACAGAGTGTGATTACATGTTCCATGTCAACAAGGCAATGAAAACTTCCCATTTTAGACACCTCGCCCCAGGTTTCAGGCTTTATGGCTCTGTTTTTTAAATCAAGGTCAAAGCCAAACATTCCCGACCTCCAGCGGACCAACATCAAACAAATTTTTCCACTCCTCCCTTTGTTCTCCTGTCATTTCCTGTTTTGACAGGAAACGAAACCTCCTTTTTAAGATAACAAATCGTCAATGCTAATTTAACTTTACAGGTTTTCACATCTGTGCCGTGTCATATAACTTATATATCAACTTTCCCAAAACACCAGCAGCCAGTCTCACACACACACACACACATACACATCTCTTTGAAGAGCTTACAGCAATTGCAGCCAGAGGTTCAACCCCCTCTAACAAAGCAAAGGGTTCTACACTCCTAAAAAGAGGTGAGCAATGCTATAAAAGAACTATTTAACTGCATAATATACATTTTTGCAAATGAGATATGATATACCAGCCATCAAAAGTGTCTTTAGAAAATAAAATAGCTCTTCCATGACATCAGGCAACCCTCAAAAACCCTTAACTGCACCATTTTTAAAAATGTATATAGTACAGCCCCCAGTATACCCCCCCCCTCCCACACACACACACAGAAAAGTGTTTTTATCAAGGGGTCTTTACTAAAGGTAATGGTTTTATATAGAATGGTGTGTACTCAAAGAACCATTTGAATGTTCAAGTTTTGTAATGTCCAGTTTCAAATGTTAGATTTTCCCTAAATCTAGCATCTCCACCAGCACTGGAGAATTAAGCAGGTGCTTATTTCATGTAAAGTGGCACCACATGTTTTTGAACTATTGCTGATGCAAGGTTTATGTCAGCAAACAGACAGACAAAGTGATGGGGGAGAGGGAGGGCCATCCTACCTACCCAGAAAGAGTAAGAACAGTTATGCTACCCTGGACTCCAGGATCCAGGCTATGGCATTGCTGGGAATCAATAAGAGGGCCCATGCTTAAACAATTGTGCCACTCAGGATCCCCTTAAATTGTCCTTCTCTATGGTGGACAGCCTGTTGTACATGACTCTTTAAAGAACCTTTTACAATGATTCTATATAGCATTAAAAATAGGAGTTAAACATAAAAACAGGAATCTGAGGCATCTGGGCAGTAGCTATGGATACACCAAAAACAGAAGGGTCAAGAGAAGAGCATATCTAATAACCTGACAAAACACATGACCTAGAAATTGGTGCTGACCTGTTCCTCACCCTTGTTACAGTTCTTGGAACATTCTGGGTCTTGAAAAAACCTGTTTACTGTGCTTTGTTGATGGCACCACAGTGAAAGGGTTAGAATGAACAGAGTGGTGTAGTCACAACTCATGACATACCCCCTGATGCTTTTACGAGTTTATCATGTGAGCCACCCGTTATAAACTCTGGAGGAATGCCTGTATAGCTGAGAGCCAGCTCTCTCATGCTTCACAGCATAAATTGTCTGTATTGACATGCCTTTGTGAGCTCAACACCTCACGTACAGAGTCTAAGTTTATAGCTGAACTGAGCTCACTTCCTCTGCCTAACAGGGAGGTGAGTGTGTATGGCACTGATATGCGTTTCCTGTTCAGGACTGTGCAGGAACTTTGTAAGCAAGCCAACACCAAATGTTTGGGGTTATTTAGGGAGTAAGCCTCAGCTGTGCATTGAAAGCTGAGTGTGATGGTAAAAACAGAAAAGCATTTTCCAAATATAGATGGTAGTCATTCATGTAACCATTTTAAAAAAAAAAGGGGGGGGGGTCTTCAAATGTTATTTAAAAAATGCACCATTTGCATATATATCTATAGAACCATGATACATCGACAAATGTTAGAATGTAAAAAATGCTCCTCACAGTTCAGAAAATGGTTGTTTTATGTTCTGATTATTCTATGGTTGCCTTTCTCTACTGGATTCTCTACACAGTTATTATTATTATTATTATCAATTATTGATTATTATTATTATTAGTAGTGGTGGTGGTAGTAGTAGTAGCAGTAGTAGTGGTACTTGCTGTAGTACTAGTAGTAGCAGCAGCAGCAGTAGTAGTAGTGCTGGTAGCCGTAGTAGTAGCCGTAGCAGTAGCACTCTAGTAGTAGCAGTAGTAGTAGCAGCACTTGTAGCAGTAGTAACAGCAGTAGTAGTAGCAGCACTTGTGGCAGTAGTAGCAGCTGTAGTAGTAGCAGCACTTGTAGCAGTAGTAGTAGCAGTAGTAGTAGCAGCACTTGTAGCAGTAGTAGCAGCAGTAGTAGCAGCAGCAGCAGTAGTAGTAGTGCTGGTAGCCGTAGTAGTAGCCGTAGCAGTAGCACTCTGGTAGTAGCAGTAGTAGTAGTAGCACTTGTAGCAGTAGAAGTAGCAGTAGTAGTAGCAGCACTTGTAGCAGTAGTAGTAGCAGTAGTAGTAGCAGCACTTGTAGCAGTACTAGTAG
>JBBPDA010000152.1:3257885-3274864 GCA_037974385.1 Arnoldichthys spilopterus
ATCTATCTATCTATCTATCTATCTATCTATCTATCTATCTGTCTGTCTGTCTGTCTGTCTATCTATCTATCTATCTAAATTAGAAGATGCAATCACATACATGTTACACATATATAGACCATGAATGCCTACCATTATTTCTAAGAGAAACATCAGCTCAAAAAGAAATCATTTTTTGGTGAAGAGATGGGGCTGGAGTGCTGTCACTATGAGCAAAAGTTCTTGTATAGAGATGCAGAGTGCTCCTTAAGCATTAGGGACAGTGGTATTAACATGTCCAAAGCCTTCATCATCAAATGTTCCACACTCATGCTTTTCTGGATATAACAGGGTTGTGCTAAGAAATAAAGTCGTACTTACTTTCCTACACTTTTAACAATAAAGGCTACAGAATAGCTCAGGTACAGTTTTATAAACAGAAAAACTTTAGTGCATTTAAAACTTTACATTATGTGCAGGTTTAGGAAGGGCCTTCACTCAAACATCTCTGAATAGTTCTTTGAGGGTTCTTTAGGGGAACAAAAGTGGCTAGTCTATGGTATCACTCAAAAGAACCATTATGGTACATGAATTTTCAGTGTGGCACAAACAGTGCTAGAACAGTGTCCCTCAACTAAACAAATACAGTCAGTAAAAAGGCTGAAAAGCACCTCAGAGACAGATGAAGGTTAAGTCTTGAAGCTCTCTGTTACACAAAGAGGTCTGGCCGTATTTAGAACTGTTTTATCAGCATCAGTGTCATTCCCTTAATGTACTAGCACTAAAGCCCTGTACACTTTATTGTTGTCTTTTCCCCAAACCACACATTTTATCTGCGTGAAGGGCTTGTTAATGAGCTGATGAGGTGAGTCAGGTGTGTTGGGAGCAGGGACAGCACTAAAAGCTGCAGTGCAGGGGTACGCAGGGACTGAGAAAGCACTGCTTTAATGGATGCACCAGGTCTTGGTGATTTAATGACTTGAATAACTGCACAAACCTTTGTTGTTCCTGGCTCTGCCAGCTCCAGCGCCTGCTTGTGCAGCTCGGCCATGATCAGTTGGCATCTCTGACACAGGCTGGCGCCGCTGCCCTCCGGGTTTGGCCTCTGCCCCCACTGCAACTCCTCAGCTGAGTGAAGCCTCTTCCTGGGACTGAGCCCACCAGACTGCATGGGCTCATTACCAGCCGAGCCTTCAACAAACTGAATAAAAGAAGCCGTTTTGAAGCAAGACATCTTCAGTATTTAAAATGTACCTGTACACAACTCAAACTGCACGTAAGTTTAGGTTATTTTTAGATCTATACTGCGTATTTGGGGTTGTTAAAATTGATGGTCACACTTGCATCCAGAGAAATGTCTAATACGTGTTGTATTTAATAATAATTATTATTATTATTATGAGTTGCATTAATAAAATAATAAAAACCTTAAAAACCTAAGTCTTTAGGTCAGATTAAAATGTAGAAAAGGAAGAGGAATAACAGAGAGACTAAGAAATGGAATTCCAAAGTTGGGGGCAATAGCACCATAGCACCTGTCTCCAAAAGTCTAGGCAAATCATAAACAAAAGGTTTCTTTCTAAATGCACCCTAACTTTTACACCATTTCACCATGTCAGAAAATACAGTACTGTGCAAAAGTCTTAGGCCCCTGACAAATGAAGAGCTGTTAATCTGGACAGTGTGTGCTTTTTTCTCAAAAACACTAATATTAGAATAAATGGAAATAACAGTAAACAGTGATTTTAGACATCAATGTGTTTGCTTGACCGTTCAAAAAGATCTTCTAGTGGATGCCCAGTATTTCCATCAAATCGTTGGTGTGGGCTCAATTAGTTCTTCATTAGATGAAATAAGGTGATGATAGAGCATCACACACATCCATGCAATGACTGGAGGCATGGAGGAAAAAATCTGGAGCCAAACATGACTTCTAACCAGCTCACACTCCATCAACTACTTTTAACAAACCAAACAAATCTTGATTCTTTTCATCTCTTTCCTGTTTGATGAGACTCTAACGTTCATTGTGTTTTTGCTGCAGAAAGCAACTCACTGCTCTGATACACAGGTTTTAACTATAAATGGTCTACAAGTTAATTAGGCGTTTAGGAAGAAGCCTACTCTAGACAACACAACCTGACATCTTAATCATTGAGCACTGAAGCTACTCATCACTGTTAACAAATGAAGAACTGGTTCAAAATGTCAAATGTTTTAAAATATCCAAAAGAAAACTTACTGTTTACTTTAAAAAAAAATACATTAAGAATAAATACAGAAAAGCTCTCATTTCCAGAGTTAAAGCTCGTTTTCTTTCATCAATTTCCGATTGTTATGATGTTTCAAAGACTTTCAGGTCTGAAGTCATTAAGTTTTAAATACAACTAAGTCAAATGGGTGAACATTTACCAAAATCTTCCCCACTGGTAAAGGGACTGAGTGTAAAAAAATGCCATAATAGAGCATATGCAATGCATGCAATTTAAACAGAATCCCATAACCACGTTGGATTGAGTACTTCAGGTCTATCGACACGTCCAGTCTGGGGCTTCCCATGTCTTACCGTAAACCTCCTGAGGTCCATTCTACGCCGATTCGAGCGCATGTTTCTAGCCAAATGTCTTCTAAACCTCTATTTACTCATGAACGCTTGCTGTACCCTGGGGGAGAGTAGTCGATCCTTTCTCAGTGCGATCTTCCATTACTCTAATACATTCTTCCTTAGATGAAGTCAGTTTTACATCCAGTCAGATCATGAGAGAAAACCCCATTTCCCCATCTCTGCAGTTGCACATGGACTGAAGTTGTGGCTTCAGATTTGCTCGGGTGTGAAGAGCAGGACCCTAAGGGTGTACAGCGCCTTTCTGCTCCGCTATGACTTTTCCCACTGTTTGAGAAAGTCGCGCGCACTGAGCTAGGATTGGACAGTACAAATGACTACCATACTTTCTGCGCGATCATTGGCTGGTAGTTTGTCATAGGAGTCTATGCTAACGCGTCACTAACTATTAGCCAATCACAGTATGGAGGCGGGGCCTGACATGGTACAGGTGAGGAGAAGTTCTGTGTTTGTTTTGTTTGGAGAAGCTGATTGGCTGCTACAGTTTTGTTTTGTTTTTACAATTCCAACTGACTTTTTCTGGCCTAATTGTATGCTAATTTTGTACTTATTTAATGCTTAAAGTTTTTTGTTTATTCTTTTGTGTGTGGAACGACCTTGGGATTGTTAAAGGCACTACATAATTCAACACGCAACGTATTACTTATTATTATCATTATTGTTAATTTTCAACACATTCACTGTGACATTATGAGGCAGAAGAACTGGACAGAGAGCTGAAACAGTACTGATGAGATTCTTCTGTGACTGTAAAGCCTGTGTGTGAAATTACCACAATCCCTTCATCTGTGCACGTACAGCCACACCAACAGACGCACTGAGCCCGCGAAGCTGCGGGACTACGCTGCCCACCGTTATTCTGGCGCCCCCTTACGACCAGAGCTTGGAACTGTCCGAAAACTGAGAGAACTCCTCGTTTTTCTTTTCTGAACTATAGACGACCTGCAGGGTCATTCTGCTCTGTAGAAATTAGGCTGTATGTGTAAAGTGAATTAAGGTAATGTGGCACAGGATTTTAGTGTCAAATGGGACACGCTGATATTTACAGTTCGTAAAGTTATTATTAATTAATAATTTATTTTATTTTCCTCTTTTAGAAATAGTCGGATAGGCAATTAACCAGGAGTGTTCATCATTTTACATTTTTCTTTCTTTTTTTCTTTCTTTCTTTCTTTCTTTCTTTCTTTCTTTCCTTCTGTTTGCTTGTCTGTTTCTTTCTCTTTTTTTGTTGGTTAGTTTGTTTGTTTGCTTCTTTCTTTCTATATTTCTATATATATTAAGTCCATTGAACCTCTAGTAGGTTAAGTTACAGGTGTAATCTCATACATCTCTGTATACAGTGATCAAACTGCAGTGTCTTAGATGAAACTCTTCATATTCACATGAAGGCCTTAGATGTGCTCTGGAATGTGGTGATAACATTGGCGACATTAGAAACTGGTCATGATCCTGTAACAGCATTTCTCTCTTCCATATCTGTATCCCTCTGCTGCTTCCCTATCTTCTCCCCAAACAGTCTCTCTCTCTTTAGAGTATCTACTTTCTGCACTAGAAAAACACTGGGAACATTGCGATGACTGTTTCATTGCATGCAGTCACAGAAGCCTTGGTAAGGTCAGGTGCTGATGTTGGATGTTGGATGGTGAACTGCTGGGTGGGTTTGCACCAAGAAAAAAGCAATTAAAATGTTTATATTAATTTGGGGCAATAGTAGCAATAATGTACTTTTTTTTATTCAACAGCCCCATGGTACAGGCTTCTATCAAATGGTTAAGATTCCTTTTAATCAAAAACTGAATACATAAACAAATAAGTAAAAAAATGAAATAAAATTCTTACATTCTTTCATAACTTCTCTGAAAAATTAAAACAATTTCTTCAAATGTGTGTTAGTGCAACAAAACAGAACTTCTGGTGAGGAAGTTTTTAAAAATTGTCTACTAATTAAAGACACAGTGAAATCCAGTGGATTTTTTAAAACTAAATGGTAGATATGGAACAGCCAGGTTGAGTTATGTTCAATGCATGCTTCAGTTAGATATAGGAACTTAAAATGCACTCGACCAAACAACTGACCAGAACAGTAAAGGTTAAGTTAGTGTATAAACAGTTCTTACCTTCTGTTTCCTCTTCAGAAGGTGACTCGTAAATCCAAATATTCCATCATCCATAAGACAAGTGCTAAGCTCCACAGGTGCTGGGTTTTTCTCTGCATCCTCACAAGCCTGTGGCCAATCTTGTAAAGCCATGTGGAGCTGTTTCCTCTATTAATTTCTCCTCACCCGGGACAACAAACCACCTTCTCTCATCAGCATGTGAGTTCCTGTTATAGCACAGATTTCAGCTTGTATGTCCTTATCCTTTGCAGCCCAAAGCCCACAGGGATCACCTGCTCTCCTCTCATCCCAAATGCAACTAAAACATGCGCTGCTCTAGTCCCTCCTCCTCACCCGCCTTCTTCTCCTCCCCCTTTCTTCTTTTGCTCCTTCTCCACCTTCAGGAGATTCAAGGTATGTCCCAATTGTGCACCTAATACTAATTATAGACAGTTTTTGAGTAGGTAACATGCATATCATTATATTATTTTATATGTGTTACAAGTGTGTGTGTGTGTGTGTGTGTGTGTGTGTGTGTGTGTGTGTGTGTGTGTGTTTGTATGTGTGTGTGTGATTTTTAAGTTTGATTATTATGCTTATGGACAATACTGTCCCACAATATTGTGGGAAATGCAAAGAGAGGAGCTACATACAACTCGACATTTCTAAAGAAAATGCAGTGTAACATGTGGCTGAAACTGAAATGGCTCTAAATATTGTATAGTGCATTAATCTGGGAGCAGAGGTCAACAATTCATGACCTACAAATGGGAGCATGGATCCCTATTAGATTCTTTCATGTATGTTAGCTGTGAACTTGTGTTTTTCCAGCATTTTTAGGAACATTTGAATGAAACACAAGACTATGATGGCACATTATAGAGCAATATAATTCCCTGCATCTTGTTTGCATCTTTTTTTTAATTATGACTTCAAAGTCACTTTCACATCTACCAATAATGTCACTAGTGTTGTGCTAGTGTTAACCTCAATTACAGTGTGCATCTCAGCTTTTAACATTTATATTTAACATCATATATGTATATATTTTAAAAGCGCTCTTGTGAGACATTTCGAGCACTCTTGGACGCCCTCTGGTGGCCACAAGGGCCATAAGTGGGCACTTAGTGTACTTATGCCTTAGGTTGTCCCTGAAAATTTACATCACCAAAATTCTGTCTTTAACTTTACTTTCTTTAGATCATAAAAGTCCCTGTGCCACCTCTATTTAGAAAACTATATAGTCTCCTTTACCTGGTTTTAATGTTAAAGAAATATTATTACTAATCATATTAAAATGGTATCCACAAAATTATTCCAAAATGTCTCCAATTGTATTGATGTAACATATTTTCCAAGAATTTATTCTACTTTTCATTTTACTTCTCCTTTTTCTTATTCTCCTATTTGTTTTTCATTTTCTTCCTTGTTTTCTCTGTGTTTCCTTCTTTTCTTCCTCCTCATTCTCCACCTTATTCTCTGGGCTGATTCTCCTTATTCTCCTTCTCATATTCCTCCACCTTTTTCTCCTCCATCCCATGAAACTCCAGTCCAAAAGAATCCCCCCTTCCTGTCAGTAAGCTGTATATTTCTAAAGGTATGTTCTCATGGGCAATATGTTAATGCATAAACCTATACAGCAAAATGTCAATGAAAAACTAAAGTGATTCTAAAACTCTACCTGCAGTGTAGAGCACCAAGTCTAACTGGACACAGATGGACGCTGTAAGAGTGTACAACCTTTTACAATTCTCACAGTGGATGGGAACATTATCTTGATGAACTTGTTGCCCAATATCTATCAAGGCCCCCTTAGCCAGTAGATAAAGAGGAAAACATTAGGTTCACAGTGCAGGTCCTTTTATAAACAGAGAGTCAGGAAAACCCACAAGTCACTTTGGGCACAAAGCCTAATTGAGTTTGTAGCCTATTATTCTTGCTCTAGTTTTTGGAGGTGAAATGTAGACCTGAACCTCAGCCGCCCCATAATAATCTTATCAGGGACACACAGAGGCGCTCATTTCAGATAAGCAGACCACAGTACCAACCTCAGCAGAGTCGTTTATGTCAAGCCTCTGTATTGCACCTGCCCAAACAAGTTATATAGAACTGGATCTGTTCACTGAATTTTTTCCCTTTCCTAGGGCCTTCTGTTTATTCGTTTATTCCTTGACTTTCATTTTATTTTGAATCAAATTCTTCTAGAAGACAAATCTGCAGTGTACTGTCCATGCCTTTCTTTCTTTCTTTCTTTCTTTCTTTCTTTCTTTCTTTCTTTCTTTCTTTTTATTTGCCTTCCAGACTGTTTCTTTCTTTTTGTTTCTCTCCCCCCATCTACTGATCTACTTACCTTGACATAATGGACCAGTGAAGAAATCTCATTTCACCTCAGAAGCAGTGTCATTGATGCCTCAGGGGAAATGTAATCAACCAAAAGCAATCCACTGGTCTAATAAGTGGGTGATGTGTTGTCTGCTCATCATTAGAATATCTTTATTGCTTACAGTCACATGAAAGCTAATTTCACTCAGTAGGTGTTATGAGTACTGTATTATATTGTTTCATCAGAAAGCACACTTACAGTTCTCCACTGTCAGCAGAAAAATAAACATCTCTCCATCTGAGGTGAGATTTAGCTTGTGGCAGATTATCAGGGTCCAGAGGCCAATCATTATAATCCATTGTGAAGTGATTTGTAACTTGTCTCTTAGACACAAACCAGGCCTGTCCTGAATCCCTGTGGGACTTCCTCAGCTGTTTTCGCCCCGTGTAATCTCACTGTGGACAGATTGCCATTAATGAGGACGCGAAGACAATGTATGTCCACTTCAGATACGAAGACTATGCATATTCACAAAAATCTCACAAAAATAAATCGCTGTACTTAGTTTAGTGGTCACATTTGGTTCATTTTGATCTTTTACACACAGACAAGAATAATGGTGCTTTCTCAATTTGAGCTGCCACAGTGCTGCACCGCTGACTGGTGGATACAAATGCAAAACAATTGGTAGCAATTATATGTATCATCATGCGTGTCAGTGGCAAAGCTTGCTGGATTTTAAATTTACACTGTCATCCTTTGCACTCCTCCTTGATTTAACATTCAAACACATGGGGTCGTGGCTAGTTTGTTCTGGGGTAGGTGGGCATCAGGCAACATTGATTTTCTTAGTCTGGATGAGCATAATGACTGTAGAGGTTGACATTTTGGCATGTTGTTTTTTATTTTACTTTCTTTCCTTGATACAATGCCATATGATGCTAAAATAGACTGTTGTGTATTAGACACCCCATTCACAACAGGCCAAACATTAGAACAAATAATGCTCTAAAAGGTTTATATTAACAGCTTTAAAGGTTATGAAACATAAAGAACAAAAAGACAAATATGAACTGGTGTTTTAACATTAGTTGAGAAACCTGAGAAACCTCAAAAAAGTTAGTATGATGGAAGAAAGAGATTATTGTTCGGTTAACAAAGGATTAGTCAAAATATGACAGCACCCTGGTTCCTTACTTATTGCAAGTTAGAACATACTTTCAGGGCATAACAATTAGCACCAATAGAAGGTTCTCCTTTACAGATTGTACGTTGTTAAAAAGGAAAAACTTAAATGGCTTAGATTAACAACAAGAAACAGCCTCACAGCAGCCCATTGTATCTTACTAGCGAGTAGTCAGGACCATGGACAGCATAAAAAAAGAAGTAATTAGTTAAATTAAATATAAAAAAAGAGAAACATTTGGCAAAAAAAATCAGTTTAGAGTTCTGTTTATTCTTTTTACCTTCATTTGAGAAATACAGACTAGGCCTTTATCACACACACACTCATACAAACACACACAAATCATAGTCAAGTAAAAACATTCATAAATAAACAATAAATGGCATAAAAACAAAGCAAACAGTCCATAATAAGATTGGTTTAAAAAGTCACCCAGTTATCTGCAGTTCAAGTAGTCAGTGGTCATCAGCATGCTCGTCCATGGATGAGGTGAGTCTTTCCACAGTCTGCCCAAGTGGTCCTAAACATTTCACAATTTTAGCAAAGAACTGTTGAACTGTTTAGAACCACTTGACCAAAGAGGGAGCAAAATGTAGTAAACGCCAAAGTTTAACAACCTGTAGCCACCATCCACACAGCCTTCATCTTACAGTTTAACACTGGTAAAAAAAAAAAAAAAAGCAGAATCACATCTTAACAAATTTTAGCTTTGAACCAGAAAACAGATCAGCCATCCAAACCCAACTGCTCTACTCCTGTTTGCATGGTGCTTATATATATATCCAGACTGAAGCTGGAATGAAGCTGTTTGCTGAGGATTGGTAACAGGTTCTGCCGGTCAGGGAGGTTTTTTTTTCAGTGCGTGGGCCTAAAGAAGAAGGAGCAACTTTCTGCAATCCTGCTTGACCAGTATTCAGGCCAAGGCCATAGTTAACCTTTACACATGAAACAAAAGCAGTGTAGCAACATATGGATTATGATACATTGTTAAATAAACTGACAGGATAAAACATGCTAATGCTTTTTATCCATGTGAAAATTACATTCATACACTGTCCAGAAGTATCCAGACAGCCCTTCTCATTATTGATTTCAGCCACTTCAGCGTGTCCTCATTTGCTTAAAAAAGGTCAGTTGTGCACACACAGCTTCTATAATCTCCAAATATTGCCAATAGAATGGGATACTCTGAAGTAGCCACATGAGGTCACCGTGCCCAGTAACAGCAGCTAGAAAGGAAAAAAGCCCCCCATTCTCTGGAGCTCCATTCAATACCTTTGGGATTAATTGGAGTGGTGTTTGTGATCCAGAACTAATCATTCAGTATCAGTACCTGATCTCAATAACTCATGTGGCTGAGTGCAATCAAATCCTCTCATGTCCCAACATCTTGCGTAAAGTTCTCTAAGAATAGCAGAGGCAGTTACTGCAGAAAAGGGGGGAAAAACTAATAATAGGTTTGTTTTCTGAAGAAAAGCTTTAAGTACACACTTGTGGAGCAAAATGAATGCATCACATTTTATAATGCATTTTTGATGAGGTCAATGCTCAGTCAACATGCAGAGGCCTCTTTTATGTTCTCATCTACCATGTCAACCTAAGAAGAATGAAGGCATTTTCAGAAATCCCAGCATGAGCAGCTCACACTGACAGTGGCTTTCTGAAGTCTTCTTTTATCATAATCAACTAAACGTCTTTTATTTTCTCTCTTTTGTTCTGTCTTTCATCCTCTTCTAGTTTTGGAGCCGCACACTGTCCTAGTTGTTACAGGTGATGTGCAAAATGTGGCAGAATCTTAGTGTTGTGCAAACTAAATATTTTACACAGAGCTGTCAAAATGCTGTGCTACCAAGATGCCAGAAAAAAGACAGAAAAGATGAGCACACACACACACACACACACAGAAAGACACACACATGCATATATATATATATATATATATATAGATATATACACACACACACACACACACAAACTATTATAACATAAGATGCACAGTAGTTGGTTTTATGGGTACATATTGTTTTATTTATTTAAATTGCATGTAAATTTCAAAATATAAGCTATATGTTTTTTGAATGGGCACATACACACACGCACACTTAGTAGTGTGTGCATATAATAAACATGAACAAATATTTTGTTTGGTCATGGCAGTGCGATTCAGATTCAATCATGTATCATAAGAACACGAAAGAAAACTTTCCCAAATGGTCCTTTGGGAAATTCCATAGAAGAACCAATTTTATTATTGAAATATGTGTCAAGAGCTCTTAAAGGCATGAAGAACCTTCACATAAAGTAATACATGTTTTGCCATTACTAATTCTTTTTGAAGGTTTTTCATACTCATTTATCTCATCCAAAAAAATTTAAGAACCATCCACTTAAAGGTTCTTTAGAAGACCAATAATAATTCTCTGGTTCTTTGCAAAATAACTTTTTTTTGTCTTATTTCTTATTTCTAAGAGTGTGTGCTTTCTGATGGGCAGTTTCTGCTGCGTTGTCTTACTAAAGCTATTTCTAGAAGGCATGTGTGGCATTCTGCAGTTAAGATGCAATCCATTAGCATGTGCAGCTGATTCTATCTTCTGCCTTCCACATACACACACTGGCCAAACCTGATTCCTTACAGTAACAAAAGGAACTTGTTCAGCTGCCTGAATTCTGCTGCTGTAATGAGACAGAGGCAGTGTGTGTAAGAGATTGGGAGATTGAAAGAGAGGCAGGGGGGAGAAAGATTGAGGGGGGGGGGTAGGTCACAGGTCACACATCTTTGCAACATTACCTAAACATTAATGCTTACATAGTGTCTCACAATTTGTGTTCCTGGTTATTTAAGTGTTATATTTCATATATTTTATTATATATTTTAGGCCTAAATCCTATGTAAAAATGGCTCTATTCATCACAAACTTTGATTTTATGACCACAACAAATTTTATCTTTTCTGGACAGTCCCAGAAAGTTCTAGAAAGTTCTAAAAGAATTCAAAAAGTTCTAGAAAATTCTGGACAATTTCAAAAACTTCTAGACAGTTTTCACAGTTCCATAACTTTCTGAAAGTCTACTTAGCATTTAAAGTGAATGGAGAATGTTCTTGAAAATCGATAAATATCAAAATGTCATTGTCCTGAGCACAGAAGCAAAGTTTTTGTGGAACAATAGCCCTTTACTATTGAGTTTAGACATAAGGGATTGGGAAAGCACACTGTGTACCCAAGAACAAAAATAAAATAGAACAGTCACAGTTACAGTTGCATTGTCATTTGAGGGTCTTTTTTGAAGCTGTGATGTTTAATTTAACCCCATCAGCAAACCTTCATTTTTTCCAGCATGTACTAGCATGAAGCAGTTATACATTCTGGTGCTGCCTCATTTGTTGCCTGGCACATCTACAATTGGGATTACACAAATTATAATAAATCTCAGACTGAGTGGGGGGGGGTCCTCAGAAATATTTTTTTTGGCAGAAACATTGTGGCTTTGGGGTGAAAATAAAATAATTAATAAAATAGATTTTAGCGATTAATCGATGTTAGGCATTTAAATTGTGGTTTTATTTTCAGAGTTTCTATACATATCTCAGGCTGAGTGGGGGGACTCAGAAATGCTGTGTTTGGCAGAAACATTGTGGCTTTGGTGTGAAAATGAATAAAATATAATGTTCAAAAAGTATCCAGAAAGCCTGAGAATTCAGGTGCACCAATTGCTGACAAAAGCACTGCCCAGATGGGTATAAAGCCTCCCAGCCTTGAACTGTGGAGAAGTGACATTGATTGAATGACTGAGCTTTATCCAGTACTTTTGGGATGTATTGAAGTGCCATTTCCTCACAGAAATGTTCCATCATCTAGTGCAGAGCCTTTCCATAAGGGTAGAGGCTGTTATTGCAACAAAGTGGGGAGAAAAACCCTAATAATACAAGTCATTTCAGAAGAAAATCCTGGATGAACAGGTGTCTTTAAACATTTGGGAGTATAGTGTATTTGATCAGACAAATGTAAAAGAACAGTGTAATGCTCAGCAGTGTAAACTCCCACTGCTCTAAAAAATGTCATTAATAGTTAAATGTTTTGAATGTGCAATATGGATATGTTGTTAGGAATATACAGGAAAATATGTCAAAGTGAGGACATTTTGCAGGGTCCTCACAAGGAAAGATGCTGTTTTCTTTTTTAGGTAAAATGCAAAAAAAGCAAAAAGATTGTCTTTAGTTTAGGATTAGGTTTAGGTGTTGGTGTAGTGTTACTAGAATACAGTATTACACAAGTCAAGGGAATGTACTTACAAAGATAGCAATACTAACCTGTGTGTGTGTGTGTGTGTGTGTCTGAAAAAAAAACTACATTTGAGCTCACGTGTCATAAAATAAGCAAACGTGTTTCACAGTTGACACTCTGGGCCCAAACCTGCTGGCTCTGTTTAGCCAGTTGCGTTAGCACCATCCCACTCCCTTCAGATCATAACTCTGGTATGGAGAACATGCACTTTCTGAGTTTTGAGCGTTCATACCTTGCACTCCCACCCAGTGCATTATTGTGCTGCTAAAGCCAGCGATGCTTTTAGTTAAAGTCTACCACACTACCAAGTTAGCAGAACTCCAAAAAAATTACCCAATCAGTAGTCTTACTACAAGCATAAAATCAAAACCAGAGGTCTGTTAAACTTAAGGCCTAGTCCACACAGGCGTTCAACTCTCGGATAAGTGAGTGCGCTCTGAGCGAGCGACGTAGGCATTTTGCAGCGACGTTTGATTGACTTTAATATGGCGCTACATTCGCGTTCGTTTCCGTAGTCTGGAGGACTATAACCGTCCCATGATTCTTCAGTCAGAGTGTGATCCCAGTAGCGGAGATGATATTTTCACCATATCCAACATCAATCTCAAGGATTAGCCTAATCAGACACTGATCAGAGGCCACATTTACCAGTTTACTTTTAAATTACAATACAAGCTGGACTAGTAAACTCCAACACCAAATGCCATCATGGCTAATATAAAAAACACCAGTAATGTTTTAGTTATGGTAAGAAACATAAGAGCTAATTACAGAAAACAATAAAACACTTTCAAGTGTGAGTAAATCAATCATGGGCCAAACTTTTTACTTAAAACAGGCAATTAGCAAACAACAGTACCACTTCCATAAGCTCGAAATGAAGAAACTACTGAATGCACTTAGAGTGTTACAGCTGTAATTGGAAATTCTGATGTTGGATATGTGTTTTTCACTCTTTCTTTACCTGTACATACATTTCAACATCAGGGTTTACAATGGACTGTCCAAGAGGCCTGCATGCTCTCAGCTCAGGATCTCTCTGTAGACCAAAGCTGCACTGCTGGTTCAGCAGCCCATTCCACACTTAGGGCCTGCACTGCCAGCCGGAAATGGATTGTGTTTTGTTTCCAGGATTCCAAAAAGAGACATAAATACAGAACAATAAAACACAACAAGTGTTTAATGATTTATATGTATATATAATATATTACATACGTATGTTTATTTAATTGCATGAAGTAGTTTAAATGTGTAATAATAGCCAAGCTTTTTTGTCCAGACGTGACTGGAATGATGAAGCACCAGGCAAACAAGTGTGACAGCATTACAGAGATGACACACCACACGTTCTCTCTACTTCAAGTTTCATGGCTTATCTGGTAAGAGCAAAGATGCCAGGGGATTCCCACAAGAACATAGGCACATATACGTAGTTAAACAAATTGTTTTTTAAATAATTTAAATTTTAAACCAGCTGACTTTCACATTCTGTGAAAATTCAATTTAGGAACCAAAAGATTTTATTGAAAAACCAAAATTACATTATTATATTATAAATTTAAATACACAGATCAGCCATAACATTATGACCACTAATAGGTAAAGTGAATAGCATTGACTCTCTAGATATTTCATTACAACAGAACCTGTCAGGGGGATGGGATATATGAGGCAGCAAGTAAACAGTCAGTTCTTGAAGCTGTTGTTCATTTGTAATGTTTGAATGCGTTTTTTCTCTGCTTACGAATAGATACAGTTTTGTTCATATTTCTAAATACAGTAACATTCTGTGTGTAAATTTAAAGTGAATACCTGCACGGTTTCCATGTCTATTTACTAAATGTAAATCATTACATTATTTCAGTGTATGGAAATGACCCTAGCTGCTGATGAGAAGTAATCATTGTCCTTCACATTGGTCTGCGTCCTTCTGCCAGCAGAGGGATGGCTATAACTCATCATGACAAGGTAATCACCTATCACTAGCCTGTACTGGAGTTCATTATTGTCCCAGAATACAGGTTCAACCAGGCCATCTCTGGCTATAAACCTCTATTCATGTAAATTACTGAGGGGCTTACCCTGGAGATGGGTGAATTAAAGTAGTCCCGATCAAGCAAGTTGACTGATATTGTGGTTTCTTGGTTTTATTCATTTATTTATTTACTCATTTGTTTATCGTGTAAAGAAGGGGGGGGGGCTGTTGAGAAAATGTTCCTAAACCCTTAAACCATAAACACATTTGATTTGTCAATTAAAATCTTTAATCTTTTTCTAGTTTAAATGTGTTAATTTTTAAAAGTCCCATATCATGGAAATCCAATTTGTTTCTGGCAGAAAAATGTTTTACCAATTACACTGTAGTCCATATTTTTACATCAAGTTGCAAAATATGCTTCATCTGAATTCACTGTTTTCATAATGTCATGAAAACCAGCACATTTACATATACGCATCTGTTCAACCATTACCTTTAATTTACAATCTTAAGTAACCAGTAACAAAAATAGCCTGTTAAAATCTAAGAGATGTACAGAGGTTGGAAAATATTCATGTAAATGAGTTTCAAGTGGAAGCATTTTAAGTAAAAGCCAAAAAAAAAAATTTATAAACTACATGTGGGACATATACTTTAAAGTGTGAGACTGGACATGTTTGATGGTGTTTAATGGTCTTTGCATTTGTAAGCTTGCCCGCATCAAGACCCTTCTTGCTTATGATTGCTTATGAGGTGAAGTGGCTAACGGATTACTGCAAAGCCAACAACCTGTCTCAGAATGTTGACAAAACAAAAGAGATGGTTGTTGACTTCAAGAGATTTTTCATGGCAAATACTGACTACAGAAATGTTGTTACAATGATTTTACCCAAAACCCACCACAAACGAAAATGCCACAGATTACACAGAGCATTAATGCTTAACGTGTTTTTCTCCTCTGACTGCTTCAGAGCAAAGGGCTGAGCCATGGCCAGATGAAGAGGAAGCAGAAGCAGTATGTTAACCTGATTATCCGCTGTGGCACATTTAACATCTAATTGAAAATCTTCTGCTGAAGTAATCAGATGAACATTTTCATTCATTTTTTCCTAATAAATGACATTAGCATTTCCAGGAACCAGGCCAATCGCAAAGGCTTAAACGAGACTGGAGGGCATAATTGTCATTATCTACAGGGTTTTAGTTCATTCTTACCATACACAGTGTGCATAGGTATAGTGATCAGTATGTAGACAAATCTACATTACATGGATAAAACATATTTGTTGCCCTTTTGATCGACTACCTGACTGTTGCATTAATCATATAATTGTGGGCATAACCAGATCCACTTGAATTAAACAGGGCCACATGGCCACATTTAGTGCACTGGTATCTCCATCTTCTACACATCAGCCACAATTACATCACTGGCCCAACGCAAGCTGGAATCTATCAGAGCTACTGAGATGTTTACGCTTACCTCAAATTAACCTCTTACTCCCCTGACTTATTATAAAGTTATTAATCCTAGTTTGTTAATCCTAACTTGTTTTATACTTGTTATTCAGTAATGAGTTATTCAGTAACTGCTATGAGATTAAAATAAAAGCAATGAGATTAAACTCTTTTTTAAATTTTGAAATTATTTTAAATTAAAATTTAAATAATGTAAAAAACAATGTGCCTATGTTCTTGTGGGAATCCCCTGACATCTTTGCTCTTACCAGATAAGCCAAGCTTTTATTGTCATTTCAACCATATACAGTTCACACAGTACACAGTGAACAATGAAAATGTGGAACCACCCCAGTTAAACAGGTTAAAACGAACTAAAGAAAAGGGAAACAAGATTATTGTTGTGTTTATAGACCTCTCTGGCTCAAATTAACTGAAAGCAAACATAATTTTGCTAAAGCATTAATCAGACATTAGCCTACACTCCTGCAGAGGCTTTGATGATAGCATTTAACCTTTAATAGCATTATGCTACTATTAATGAAGTGAAGAGTAAAGATTTGTCATTGTCAACACACTCATGCGCCACAACAATATGTGACCTCTGCATTTAACCCATCACACCTGCACACATGGAGCAGCAGACAGCTATCAACAGCGCCTGGGGAGCGATGTAGCAGGACGGTACTTTGCTCAAGGGTACATCAGCGGTGCCCAGGCCAGGACTTGAACCGGCGACCTTCAGGTCATTATGTTTTATGATATAACAGTTTATGTCAAATACATGCTCATTCCAAGTTACCAATTACCAGTTTACGAGTTTACCAGTTTTCAGAGAGGCTGCAACCTACAGCAGCTCTACCAACTTGGAGGAGTACACCGCGTCGGTCACTGGCTTCTCCACCTGCCTGTGATAGTGAGGCCTCCCTTCCAGATGCTTTAAACACCTTCTACGCACGGTTTGAAGTACAAAACGACATGGCAGTGGGAAAGACCTCCCCACCTCCCAGTGACCAAGTGCTCTGTCTGACTGTGGCTGATGTGAGAAAAACT
>JBBPDA010000152.1:3284537-3314526 GCA_037974385.1 Arnoldichthys spilopterus
ATATATTAATTAACAGGCTCCCAAATTGCACAACTGTCTTAGTGTTGGCCCTGTCATCATGAGTTCAATCCTGATGGTGCCAAAGACATCAGTGATCAGGATTCCAAAAACTCCAAAAAGGATGGCCCACTCTCTCCCTAAATCAATGCTCTCATCCAAGCACGCTACATTGTCCAGTGATGCTGCTTTAGTGCAAGTTTGAAAAGATGCAATGGCTGGCTCTTTGAAAGTCAGAGTAAACACATGCTAGCCTTCACCCTCCTAGTGTTAGTGGGTTTGTAAGTAAATGACTAAGTGAGTGAGGGAAGGAGTGAGTGGGTGACTGAGTGAGTGAGTAAGTGAGTGAGTAAATGAGTAAGTATGAAAGTAAATGAATGAGTGAGTGAGTGAGTGAGTGAGTGAGTGAGTGAGTGAGTGAGTGAGTGAGTGAGCAGATGAATGAGTGAGTAATTACGAATGTAAGTGAATGAGTAAACAATTGTCAACAATTGTTTCTAGGACCTTGCAGTAAAAGAAAAAACTTGATTAGGCTTAAGCCTTTAATCCTTTGGCCATTATCACAACAACCTACAACAGTTACCATTCAGTTACACATGTACGTAATAGTGCCCTCAAACACAGACAGGGACATTTTTGCCACAGTCATGTCTGATTTTACTGGCTAATTTCCTATATAGTGAACTTCATAGATTTTACTAGATAGGGCATAGGGAGAAAGATACTGGGTAGAGCGTTTGGAACACTACTTTAGTCTGGTACCGGTGCGAAAGCATAAGGCGTGGTTTGTTCGCCAAAGGGCTGTGCTAGGACTGGCTGACAGTACGACGAGCTCCGCCTCCTGCGCAACGATTGGCTAGGATTAGTTTAATGACGTACGGCCTGTGACCACAACCGCGAGCCAGTCGTACCGCAGGAGGCGGGGCTTGTCGCAATACGGGTGGGAAAATATAGAACGTTTTCTGAAATCCTCTTCTGTTTCGACCTGTAAGCGTTTTGTGATAAAATATCTCAGCGGGATTCGGCGCTTGTGCCGCAACGGGAAACCGTAAGTACATCATGACCTGCGACTGTTTTTTTTATTATGCAACATAACGGTCATGCTGATCACGGTTGACGTTGATGGCTTTTAGCCTAGAGCTGCTCAGGCCTGTTGTGATGCCTGCACTGTTTATGAAGCACGGTCCAGAATCAGGCGGCTCTTCAGAACTTAAACACTGGACACAACATCACATCAAGGCCTGTAATAATAACAGTATGTGGTATAAGGCAGACAGCACCGCCGCTGTAATCATAGGAACACATAATTAATAATAATAATAATAATAATAATAATAATAATAAGAAGAAGAAGAAGAAGAAGAAGAAGAAGAAGAATATGGGTGTTATTCTTGTTGTTGTCGCTATGATGATGAAAAGGATGATCACGTTCATGGTCAATGTTGTTGTTGTTGTTATTATTGTTATTTTTGTTATTGTTATTTTTGTTTATGTGATTGTTGCTGTTATTAATATTGTTATTGTTGCTGTTATTGTTGTTGTGGTTGATTTTACAGTTGTCATCACTTTTGTTGTTGTTGTTATTGCAGTTGCTATTCCTATTTTTATTATTATTATTATTATTATTATTATTATTATTATTATTATTAGTAGTAGTAGTAGTAGTAGTAGTTATATACCTTTTAGTATAGTATTATAGTATTTAGCTTACAGGTTAGGCTCAGGCTCTGTATTCAGGCTAATGGTTACTTTTGCTATGTATGTTCTGCCCTTTGATCTGTAAACAGTGAGACTGATCTGTTACTATCTGATGCCCTTTGTGACTGGTAAAACCCAGTGTTTTCAGCTTTTAGTGTATGTTCAGCAGTTTTTTGGTTTATCCTATATATCTTTGTTTAGTGTATATATACCAATGCACCAATCAGCCATAACATGAACACTACCTGCCTATCTTCTGTGGGATCAGACTAGACGAGCTAGCCTTTATTCTTCACATGTATCATTGAGCCTTGGGTGCCCATGACCCCTTTGCCGATTCACCAGTTGTCCTTCCTCGGATCATTTTTGGTAGGTACTAACTACTGCACACCTGGAACACTCCACAAGACCTGCTGTTCAGGAGATAGTCTAACTCAGCTGTCTAACCATCAGAAAAAGGCACTTGTCAAAGTGGCTCAAGTCCTTTATGCTTGCCCATTTTTCTGCTTCCAGCACATCAGTTTCCAGAACCGACTGTTCACTTGCTGCCTAATATATCCCACCCCCCTGACAAGTGCCATTGTAATGAAATAACTAGAGAGTCAGTTTTATTCACTTCACCTGTCACTGGTGTTGTTATTGTTATGTTAATATACAGATAATTTTTTAACAACAATGTAATTCTGTTTTACATATTTTACAATAATAAGTCAAGTAAAGTAGTAAGACCTCACTGACCTCACTATCCGCTGCAGGGCCTTGCTATCCATGACAGTGTGATTCCCAAATCAGCCATTTAAGATGCTCTCAATAGTCCCTCTATTTAAGGTGGTGAGGATTGGTGGTGGAAGGTTGGCTTTCCTCAGCCTTCTTAGGAAGCAATGCATGGTGGATGGGAACAAAGTTGTAGATGAACTTTCCAGTATATTGCTGCTTTTGGAGAAAGATGGAAGATCTGCTGGGAAAATTTTCAAGTGCAAAATTGCAGCAAAGTGTCAGTAAAATTAGAGTGATGTATTGGCAGTGAAATTATATAAACAACAAGGAACATGATAATACAGAACCAGGTTGTTTACTTAAAATGACAGTTTAGTTATGTAAATTGTAAAATGCAGCTATCATGGTTATACATTAAACACCCATTTATTAGAAACATATACCTTCTATTTCCACTCACTGACCAGTTTATTAGGTTCATTCACATTATATGACCCCTAACACTGTTTAGTAGTTGAGTAGTGTTTGGAGCTGGTGAGAGTATATCAGGCTTAGCAGTGTTAGTAGTGAAGTAGTGAAAGTGACTATTTGTCATTTGTCAACACACTCAACGAAATGTGACCTCTGCATTTAACCTATCACATGTGCACATGTGGAGCAGTGGGCAGCTATCAACAGCATCTGGGGAGCAGTGTAGCGGGACAGTACCTCAGTGGTGTACCGCAGAGGTGTCCGGGCCAGAACTTGAACCTGCAACCCTTAGTTCACAAGAGCAGTGTCCTAACCACTAGGCCACCACTGCCCAGTGTGGCAGCCTAGTGTGAGTGCTGGGTTTTTACACTGTCAGTGTCCCTGGTAGTTTGGGAGTGGATGCTGCCAAAAAAACATCCAGCCAACAAACGTTCTGTGTTAGCTAGGGGACGGCTAACACAGACTGCGTTAACAAATGGGCTGTACACCAGCCAGATGGAGCTACATAGAAGATGAAGTAAAAATTTCTAGTGCATGTGGATGAACCAAGACCTTTCATTTTTAAATTTTACATTTATTTTAAATGCTGAATGTTTTTACATTTGTAAGTAATAATTTCAGTGCCTGTGGATGAACCCAGAATATTCTTTGAAAAAATATTAGTTATTTAATTTTTTTTATATTTTTGAATTTGTAAACTGTAACCCTGCTGTGATGTTGACAATAAAGTCCTTTGTCTTCACTACATTTCTTAACAGAAGCCATGGAGAGGAGCATCTTCTTCATCTTTATCAGCATTCCCTTTTTAGTAGGTATACATGGCCAGATGCAAAATGCTGACATCCAGGAAGTGGCAGGCCGGAGCGCAGAATTCGCCACAGCATTGTACCGCAAGATTGCCAGCGGCAGCGATGACAATGTTGTCATCTCTCCTCTAGCAGCCACCCTGGGCCTGGCCTCCTTGGCTGTTGGTGCCAGGGAGGATACACGCAAGGAGTTACTGCAAGGCCTAGGCCTGGCCCCTATGGAGAGAGATGAAGAGCCAGAGAAAATCCCACTGCTGCTCCAGCAGCTGCGAGAGACAGTAGCCCAAACCGTGGCTACAGGTCTTTTCACCAGCCAGGAGGTCCAAGCTGAGTCCAGCTTCAGCAGCCAGGTCAAGACGTTCTATGGTGCTGATGTACAAAATGTGGATTTCGCTAAAGCTCAGTCAGCAAAAGTGAACATGAACGACTTTGTTAAAGGTGCAACAGGGGACAAGATCAGGGAGGTAGTTGATACTGTGTATCCTCAAAGCCAACTGATGCTGGTCAGTGCTGCATACTTTACAGGTAAGAACTTGTTGGAATAGCTTGTCTCTGTAAAATGCCATGACACAGTTAGTTTAAAGGGTCCTGTATTTTTCTTGAGGTCCATGTATGAGGTTTGAGTGGCTTTATGTACCAAAAACATTTTATACAGCTATTTTTCAACCTCTCTTTATCTCTTAAAACTAAACAGACTGTTTAATGCTACTGTTCATAAAATATTCATATATATATAAGTATTAAGCACCTGAGAAAATGACCATTTAAATCTGTTTATCTGGGAAGTGAGTCTGTTTTCTCTAAACACTAATATTAGAATAAATAGAAATAACAGTAAAACAGTAAGCAGTGATTTTATGTCAGTGTCAGTGTGTTGGTTTGACAATTCCCAGAGTTCTCCTAGTGGGTGGCAAGTATTACTGTAGTTTTCATCAAATCACTGGTTTGGGCTCAATCAGTCCTTCATTAGATTAACTTTCATTAGTGAGCTTCACACAGATCCATGGAATAACTGGAGGCATGGAGAAAAAATCTGGAGCTAGCTCACACACCGTCAACTATTGTTTACACACAAATCTTCATTCTTTTCACTGCTTTCCTGTTTGTTTGCATTGATTCTAATGTTCACTCTTCTTTTGGCTGCATAAATAAACTCATTGCTCAGATAAACGGCTTTAAACTATGAACATGGGTGCCTAAGACTTTGCACAATACTCAATACCAAATGATTGGTTTCTGGGACATTCACTGCCATAACTGTCTGTAGTAAGATGTGGGATAATCTTTAATTATATAAGGCTGCAGTTGCATATGCCAGTCAAGTTCATATTCAATAAAGCCCTCTCTGTTTTACCCTTCAGGGCAGTGGAAACTCCTTTTCAATGCCAGCTTCACCCAGCAAGAGCGTTTTTTCATTGACAACTACCAAATCATCCAGGCGCCCATGATGCTCCGTTCTGACAAATATTACCTGGCCTACGATCCATTGCTGAAGGTGGGCATTCTTAAGCTGCCGTGCACGGACGGCACTGCCATGCTTGTCCTTTTACCAGATGAAGACGTGGATTACATCTCCATTGATGAAGCCCTGACCAATGAAGTATTCCTCAGATGGATCTCAAAGCTAAAGAAGACGTAAGTTGATGTCAATGTAGACCAGTGGTGTTAAACTCTGTTCCTGAAGGGCCGGTGTCCAGCACAGTTTGGTGATTTCCCTCCTCAAACACACTTGATTCAACTTACCTGCTAAGTGCCAAGTTTAGAGAGTGTGTTTGAGGAGGGGAAGTACTAAATAAAGCTGGACACCGGCCCTCCAGGACCAGAGTATTGACACCCCTAATTTAGACCATTAAACACACCAATCAGCTGTAACATTATGACAACTGACAGGTAAATAACATTAACTGTCTATTCATTACAATGGCACAGGATCTGAACCCTTTTGACTAGGGTCTTATTGTGATGGCTAGAAAATAGTAGAATAGAATAGAATAGAATAGAATAGAACTTTATTTATCCCCTATTGGGGAAATTGACTAGTCAGAATGTCTCCAAAACAGCAGGTTTTGTGGAGTGTTCCAGGTATCCAGTACCTACAAAAAGGGCAACCAAGGCTCACTGATGCATGTTGGGAGTAAAGGCTAGCTTGTCTGGTCTTAGAACAGAGAGCCTGTTGCACAAAATAGTAATGGTGGCTATGATAGAGAGGGGTCAGAACACACAATGCACCACAGTAAGAACTACTTCGGCTTCATGAGGTGGATTTCACAATATTAATAAGGTGGTCATCATGTTATGGCTGATTGGTACATTTGGTTTATTATATAGAAGTGTATATGATATTTTGTAATATACATATATAATATCAACAGAAAGTTAGAGGTTCAGTTGCCCAAGTTCTCACTGGAGCAGACCTTCTCACTGAAGCAAAGCCTGCCCAGTCTTGGAATTACCAAAATCTTTGAGAGTGGTGCAGACCTGTCTGGAATCAGCAGCTCCCCTGGACTGAAGCTATCTGAGGTAGGCTACAATATGCTCACATCACATTGCTACAATAGGTGGGGGTCAATTGAGATACTGAGGATGATACTGGGGCACATGAGAAAACAAAGCTTAGCAATCCTGTAGTATTAAATGGATCTGGCTTCCAACATAAGCCCAGTGCACATCAATCAAGTATTCTCTTAGCAATCCAAACACAGGGGATGGTGTGTCATACCTGTTAGCAAATGTGTTCCTGTGTGATTGTTAGCAGTCTCTAGAACAGGGGTCTCCAACACGCTACTAGTAAAACCCTGGTAGCTGCCTGTATATGAATAATAAGGGTTTAAAGATTAGCTACAAAATATCGAAAAATAAATACACCCTGGAAACATGTTCCCATTAAAATCAAATCAAATACACAGATGTCCTACCTATGGCTGGAACCTGACATGGTTGGATTGAAAATAATCTAGCCCAGTAACATTTAGTGGCACAGGGGTGAAAAATAAGGGCCCCAAATCATATTGGGGAGGGATTGATAAATTGTCACCCTTCCAAAACTGCCAAGTTTGTCAGTTGAGTTTGGTGGTGCTAGCAAACCAGTTTAGTTTAGGAAATTGGCTGATTTATAATGAATAAAGAAAGTGGCCAGGCCAAAAAAATTCTTTCCATGAGAAATGGGAAAGTCCTTTAATTTTTTTTCAAAGTACACCTCAAAGAAAAAAGCATGGAGACCCATGCCCTAGAAAGTTCTCCCTAATGCTCTCTCTTCCATTCACACTACTGTAGAATGCTGTATCTCATTCACCTTGTTCTAGAGTGTTCGGACATCCATTTTTATGGATACAGAATGCTCGGAAACCCATTTAAACTGCTGTAGAATGTTTACTTCCTTTTACACTGTTCAATAATTTTCTTCAAACAATTTAAACTGCTGTAGAATGTTTACTTCCATTTACACTGTTCTGTAATGCTCTGGAAGCCATTTAAACTGCTTTAGAATGTTTACTTTCATTTACATTGTTCTAGAACGCTCTGAAAGCCATTTAAACTGCTGTAGAATGTGCTCCTGCCATTTCAGAGTTCTAGAATACTCTGATACCAATTTACACTGTTCTAGAATGCTCTGAAAGCAAGTTAAACTGCTGTAGAATGTTTACTTCCTTTTACACAGTTCTAGAATGTTCTGAAAGCCATTTAAACTGCTGTAGAATGCACTCCTGCTAATCAATTCACAGTTCTAGAATACTCTGATACCCATTTACACTGTTTCTGAGAATGCTCAGAAACCCAGTTAAACTGCTGCTCTCCTGCCAATTCAGAAGGTTATAGAATGCCCTCCCACCAATTTACACTATTATGGAATGCACCCATATCTATTTTAACTGCTGTAGAATGTTAACTTTCATTTACATTGTTCTAGAATGCACTCTCACCAATTTTTACTATTTACATCGTTCTAGAATAATCTTCCTATTCAAACACCACTACTCATGGCAAATCATACAAGTTCCTAGCAAAGATCATGCAGTCAACACTTACCTACCTAGTCTGTAAACCAGTTAAGACACTGTATGTGTCTGTATGGAGTTCATGTTCTCTTCTTGATCTGATTGCATCATAACAGAATAATTATACTGCAAATCACAACAGAAATCTTGTTTTTTTTATTGAAATGTGAGTTTATGATTTACTGTACAATTATTCAGTAACACCCTATAATATACTCACCATATAATATTCCTGTAGTGCTGTCTACAATTAAATAATTTATAGTTTTGTAGTATCAAACAGGAATTGTGTAGAAACTTTAGTAGTATTAATACAGATCTTTAAGGAATTAAAAAATAGTTTATTTTATAAAAATTAGGAGATCATTTCCTCTTTAATAGCGGTGTGATCTATGACTGACCCATGCTCATGAACAGAAGTGGAGGATCCACTGACATTTTGACATTCACACAGATTTTGACCATTGTATCAAAATTGTGGATAATTGGCACCACCACAAGGCTTAAGCCCTGGATGTCCACTGACCCAAGCACCAACCCTGCCGGTCACATTTCATTTGGCTTCTCAGTTTCTATTCTGGTACAGAATAATGATGACTGTCAGGATCAGAATGTTGAGTCAGTATGGTAAAATAACCATTTACATATGAATGTAAGCATACACTGATCAGCCATAACATTAAAACAACCTGCTCTGACTGTGGTGCATGGTGTTCGAACACCATTCTATTAATGCCAGCAGGAACATTTTGTGCTACTGCAGCTCTTCTTTGTAATAGAACCAAATGGGCTTGCCTTCAAAGGCACCCATGACCCTGTCGTTGATTGACTGGTTGTCCTTCCTGGTACCATTTTGGTAGGTACTAACTAATGCACCTGGTACACTCTACAAGACCTGTTGTTCTGGAGGTGCTCTGACTCAGTCGTCTAGCCATCAAAATAATACCCTTGTCAAAGTGGCTTAGATCTGTGTGCTTGGGCTCAGATTTTTCTGCTTCTAACATATTAAATTCAACACAATCAAAATCAGCCACAACAATGAACTCACTGACAGGTAAATTGAATAACACTGATTATTATCTTATCTCATTCACCTGTCAATACCTGATATATTAGGCAGCAAGTGAACAGTTAGTTCTTTAAGTTATACATTAAGTAGGAAAAATGGGCGAGCGTAAGGATCTGAGCCACTTTGACAAAGGTCTTATTGTGACGACTAGAGGACGGAGTCAGGGCATCTACAAAACGGCAGGTCTTGTGTGGTGTTCCCAGTATACAGTGGTTAGTATTTACCAAGAGTAATCGAAGAAAGGACAGCTGGTTTACAGAGTTGTAGGCTTCAAAGGCTTACTGATGCATGGGTAAAGTGAAGACTATTTATCCTATTTATTCCAGTCCCACAGTAAAGCTTCTGTACCACAAAAACTTAAAGCTGGCTACGATAGAAAGCCTTTAGAACACACAGCACACCAAAGTCACAGCTGTTTAGGTGTTATGAGGGGGGCTTACTCAATATTAGGCAGATATTTTTAAAGTTTTGGCTGAACGGTGTGTATGATATGGCTGGGAGAAAATATCAGCAGCAAACAAACCTTAAGAACAAAGGGAAATTTAGCTCATTGTATAGTGTATTATGTAGCAGGTGGTACTAATAGTGGTAACAGGTGTTACATTCACAGATGCCCTTCTTTTTTCAGGTAATACAGAAGGTCTCCATAGAAGTGGATGAAAATGGGGGCTCAGCAGCCCTACCCTCAGATAGTCCCTTTATGGCCACCCTTCCTCCAAGGCTTACTTTTAACCGGCCTTTCCTCTTCCTTATCTACCATGAAGCCACCAAAAGTCTGCTACACATGGGCCGGGTGATTGACCCCACTAAGAAGTAGTAATGTTCAGAAAAACAAGCAATCACAAGCTTGTATGGAGTTCCACAGTCTAAAACACTTTTAGCACCATCTGTACTTATTCTGATCTGTATTATACAAAAGTCTTTAAGTTGTTCTGATTGTATTTAATGTAATTACTGCAATGCTTTAATAGAGTTAACTGTTAACTAAATGCAGTTATTAATATGATGATTGATGACAAAGGTTAGGCTCTACATTCTTTGGTTTACTCACCCAGCCTCCCTTTATGTATAACAGCCATTTCAAAGCTCAACACTGGTAAAGACAGTTCTGAAAAAGTGTTGTTTTCATGGGCTTTATTGATTGTGTTCTGAAGGGTTGGCATGAATCACTCAGGTGCTGTGATGCACCAGGCACAATGTCACTGGATGGAGAGTCCCAGAAGTCTTAAAGGTGGCGCTCGGTCATAAAAATACATACTGCGTCTTTTATAATAGCCATTTGGAAAATATAAAACAGAAGAAATTTTGCAAAGCATGCTATAATACAAAAACAAAAAATGAACCAATAAATTAAATACATCATACTACTCCTCCAGTCTTGTGTTGATAAATGGTGCAAATTTATTGTGGAATAAGGCAAAGATGGATCAATGTTTACTTTCATTGATGTGAGAAAAATCCTGGGGCCCCTTTTCCTCCTTTCTTCTTTCTTCTCAGAGTTCTTTGCCAGGGGAGCCAGGGGACGGGGGTCACTTCACAACAGCCAATATGCCTAAGTCCTCTTAGCTGAGTGACTGTCACTCCCTCCCAGACTGCATTCCAAAAGAATTGGACTTCCTTTGTCTAGTGGACAAACAATAAAAAAAAAAAGTTTCAGACAGGCGCATTGATCTTTCAAATTCAGTATCAATAAAACATGTACTAGCAGTCAAAATTTACACAACCTACTCAAACAATGTTTTTCTTATTTTTAGCTGATGTTTTCTCATTTAAGTAATACTGTATAGAAGAAAATAGTAAACAAAAAAATTTGATTAAAAGGTTTTTTTCTTAAAAGTAGCTGACTCCTGCATTGATGTCAAATTGACAGTCCTGGCATTGTCCTAAGCAGATTCATGAGCCACATGGAATGCTTCTCCAGCATTCTTGCAGATGATCCACTTATGCTGACACCCTGTTTTATCCTAAAAAAAGGGGCATTAAAACTTAAATTTTTTATAAATTTATACATTGTTATAAACCTTCACTATTTACTGCATATTTGTCAAATTACTAAATGATAAGCATTAAACCATAAGCATAAAGTTTTTAATGTTATTAAAAACCTACGTGTCTTACAACTTAAAAAGTAGACACTGATTCCAAAAAGTCTGGGCACCCCTGTAGTAAAGGTTAACATGCCTAACACAATGTGTAGAAAGCCTCAATCCTGCCACTGTGCTTTTCTTAACTGTCAATCAGCACTGGTAAGCTCATCAACCGAAACTTCAGTGTGAAACTGTTAAAAATGTGACATCAGTCGTGTGCTATGTGAAAATATTGATGCCTAACTGGTTAACATGTCAACAGAACAAAAGATATTTGGGAAAAGGCCTCTTCATCGATACTATAGATTGTAGTTTGAAATACAAAAGGTTCTTTATCACGTCTGTGGTTCTTTCTCTAAAGAACCACTCTTGGGGTGTAAACTACCTCTGAGGATCTAAGAACAACAGTCAGGCATACATGGTAAGTTTTCTGGACTGTGTGTCTTTGCTGCCGTTGCTCCGATGGTCTACTGAGCTGCTTGTGTTGCTGCGGATCAAGACAGGCATGGAGGAGGTAGAGGGAGTTGGAGACAAAGAGGAGGATGAGGAGGCCATGTTGAAATGATGGGATCGCAGGGCATCATCTAGGTGACAGCAGTTTAGACACATGGAAAGAAGAAAAAAACAGCTGCTTTTAGTGCAACAGCAGAACTAAAAGTGTCTTGTGATGCTACATTAATCTCATGTTACAGTTTACAAATGTGAATGTTTCCTATTGAACAATTCTGTCCATGTCCATGTTTCACATTAATCAAATCTTTTAAGGGACAGTGGAGCACAACCCAGCATATCTTATTCATGCATTTTCCAAACTGCTTTTTCCATTTCGGGTCATGGGGAAGCTGGAGCCAGTCCCAGCTGACTACTGGCCCAAAGCTGGGTACATCCAGGACAGGAGGCCAACCATTTACACACACTCACACCTATTAGCAATTTAAAGTATCCAATCAACCTATTGCAAGCCTTTAGACAGTGGGGAGAAACCAGAGCATCTGGAGGAAGCCCACATGAACACGGTGAGAGCTAATTCCATGCAGAAAGGCACCCGTGGCTGACACCTACCATATTTAAATAACGGACTTGAGTTCATGACCTGAGCACATAGGGCTAGTTTTAACAGTTTTATAATGTAAACAGAAAATGTAACCATGTTTTATCTACATGCCATCTATAGTGTATTAAATAACCTATGTATACAAATTACTATTTTGAATGTATATGCATGGATAGGATGTGAATTCTTTGTGTAACACTGTGTGGAGGTTGCACATGCCTCAAAATGATGCTAAGTTACAGCTATTAATAAAATATTAAAGACGTGAATTCTCTGACACACACAACTAAAACATAATTGAAAAATATATAATACAAAAGTTACTTTCAAACTTCTGAAATGTCAAGAGATGGCAGTACTACGGGACCAAAAGAGTCCATTTAAACCGGTCTAACAGAAAACATTCATGTTACATTTGCCTGGCATTGTGCCCCGCTTTCCCTCATTCAAACACCAAGTATAATAACATTATTATTTTTTGGCTCTACAAATGCAAAGATGATATATATATATATATAAAAACACTCAGTAACTTCCACTCTGCATTACAGGAGCTACAGAAGAAAAAAAAACAACCATTATTTACCATTGATTGATATTATGGATCCAGGACAGTTTCCTGATTCTTTCATTTTTCTACAGAAGAGTACAAACTGTGTTAAACAGGATTATAAAATACACTAAGTCTCATAACAACTTTCTAATCCAGTCTGACAATTAATTTCAATCGTCACACAGTTTAGTGGCTCAAAGGGTTAAGACTTACTAGAGTTAATATTTAACAATTACACAGGAAATTGCCATGTGTTCTCTATTTCTGAATTACTCAGTTTGAAGGACAATACTATTTGTAACAGTGCATAGCAAATAAAACATATTCTACTCACAGTGCTTTGTCAGAGTTTGAAACTTTGGGAGTGCTGGGGTGGCTACTGAGGGAACGACTGCGAGCCAATTTGGCTCTTTGTATTTCCTTACCTGAAAACACCATTATCAACAAAACATTAAAACTGTTCCAGTTTTTTCTAGTCCCCTTACTTAGTATGACACATGGGTGTTATCATGCTCTAGATTCCCCACTAACCAGAAGATGCAGACAGGGTGCCTCCAGATGTTGACCCTGACATGCCTTTGCTACCAGAAAGTCCTGCTTTGCTGTCTCTTCCTGCACAGAACATCATAGAGACATTATCGTTAAATGAGGGTCAGTATATGTACGACTGATTGGGTTAAACATAAATTACAGAAAGAAACTGCAAAGCAGATTTACTTACAACACTGCACAGGTTTAATTTGTTTTTCTCTGCTAAACTGCTCAAAACTCAACTTCTTAGCTATTATCAAGCTCCTTAGGCACTAACTTATATGTGACTGTGGTTAAGGCATGGAACTGCAGTGATATGGCTTGGATCAGAGAGCCAGCATGCAAAGAGAGAAGATGCAGTTATTATATTAATGTCAGCTACTTACGCTTTTTGTCAGTGTGTTTCTCGCCAACCAATTTGGTCTCACTCTGCTGCCGTTCTAACAGCTCCTGTGTGTTTAAAAATGAGCGCCAACAATGTTACATCTCACATTTAAGAATTCTGATTGCAGGTCAAGTAATCATTTTAAAAGGAGCTCTAATAAAAAAATAAGTTTTAGAATGAATGTTTACACTACAAACATTACATTATTATTATTTATAAAACAGCATTACCGGTTCAGTGATGTCCATTTTGTCCAGTTCCAAGACTGTCTGAGGAAAAAAGGTTTCTTAAATTAGAATTTTTTTTTATTATTTTTTTTTTATTTCTACCTAATTGTTGTGTTCATTTCCACCTGCTAGCTAGGACTCCTCCAATCACACAATACCACTAACGCTGTGAGGGTAAAGTCAGTGGAAAGCTCAATACACTTCGAGGAAAATACTAACTGTCAAGAGAGTGAGGCCAAAAGATTTCTGCATCATCTCCACAGACCAAGAATGTGATCACCCCATGGCAGGACCAACACCTGACAGGTGCGCCACTCAAAAGCAAATTCTTTCTTTTACTTTCAATAGAGCAATAGTGGATATGTTCCCTCACCTTGCGCACTTTGGCCACTACATCTTTGTCTTTTTCATGGCAGAGCAGTTTTCTGACACAAAACTCCAGCTGCTGAAGCAGGTGTTTGTCGGCAGGCAACCTGATCGTGGACCTTAACCTGGGCAGCATGTGGCAGAGCTTATACCTGCCAGAGTCACAAGTAGGTCTTCAGTAAATCTGCTTCACTGAACAGGGACAGAATTCTAGAATACATGACCCACTGTGCAAGCAGAGAAAGTAACAGCCACATGATAGGAGCACTGTTTGAGAATGAGAGTGGGAGAAGCTGTAGCTATTACCTGACATTGGCTACAGGGTCATTGATGAGGTCCAGCGCCTGAATAAGGAAGTGTTTGCAGAAGTAGGATTTGGAGAAGAGATCGATGGCAATCTCACACAGGTCCAGAAACCGCAATCTGTTCCAATAGCTTCTACCTTGAGCAAGTTCTTAAAAAAAGGAAGAAAAACAAGTAGATAAAATAACTATATAGTTAAAAAAAAAAGAAAAAAAAAAAAGTAAATCCAATTGTAGTTTCAGGAATGAAAAAACGAATGAACTTTCTGATAATCTGAAAATTACACAAAGCATTTAAAGATGGTCTCACTTACCCTGCATTATTTTGCCAATGATCTCCTGCCGTTGCTCCTGCTTGCGATTGTAGCGCAAAAACACGCACAATGTCCGAGCAGCTTCTCTTTGAACTGGCAGAACATTCTAAGAAGACAAACAGGAAAAGTTAAGACTAACGTTTGTGTGTACAGGGTAAATGTAAAAGTGTATTAATAGAATAGAGTATGTACATTTGTGGTGATGATACTAAAGATTCTCTGCAGGAAACGGAAGTAGATCTGGTCTCCGGAGATGACACGGTGCAGACAAGAGTAGCGCTGAAGGAGTTTCTCGTGGACTCTCCAGCGCAGTGAGGATGCAGCCTTCTGCTCGGCTGCCACCAAAGCCGGCACCAAATCAGGTACATTCACCTGCTGAGGGAAGAAGACCACATAAAACTGTTGGTCAAAAAAACTTTTTCTTCTTCTTTTTATTTGTAAATAGCCAATAAAATCACAAGTGAAGACTTTTGGGGTTTAAAATTGTTAAAAGAGGTTAGAATAGCTCATAATCCTAGTTGTGGTTACTAAACAGAAATCTCTGCATGGTTACTACTGCTACTGCTTCTCTCCCTCCTTCACACTCATACCTTACTTTCTGGCCCTGCACCTTCTCCCCTGGATGTTGCAAGCTCCAAAGTCTCCTGAAGGTGATTGAGCAAGGCATCCAGTACCTGCCAGAAAGCAGAGACAAAAGCTCAAATTGCAGAACTTTAAAAAAGTCCCTAATTCACCTATTATGTTACGATGAGGTTTAATAAGACAAACAGATCATTTGTACAGCTGTTTTATATGTTTTGACAAAAACTGAAAAAGACCAGCTGCTTTTTACCTCTTATATAATGATGTTTCAGATTTTTTTATCAGCAGCCATTCTCCACCGTGCAGAACAAATGTGTTGTCCACTGTTATTCTATTCTAATACACTATGCAGTAGTGAACATACATTAATTGCATATGTTATTACGAAACTAGATAATTGAAAAGAATCAAATGTCACAGGACAATGCCTGCTGCACCACAATGAAGAATTCCTAATTTTATTACATTGCTTTGTTTAGGAGCCATGCGCAAATACATTCATCTTAAATGAGAAAAGATTCTCTACTCCAGATTAAGCTCAACAGCTAGTTTCCATCTGCAGTCCCTGGGCAGGTAAACATACATACACATCATAAAACCAATCACATGTATCACACATAAAACCATGTATAAAAACCTACACAACCTACACATCTTCTAAGAATGCAATTGAACAAAACTCCTCAACAATGGAGGGGCAGCATTGTGAAATATCCTAAACACCAAATGAACAGTAAACCTAATATAGTATTAGATTCTCAGAAATCAACATATTTTAAAAAGTAAACGACATTGATGTGATTGATAAATTTAAATGACTTTTAAAGGAGACGGTAATGAAAATGAGAAAAATCTTTGTCTAAAATGTCTGATGCCATTTTTATTTTGAGTGAGTTTCTAATGAGTCTAAAATTACATAAATTATGTTTTTAATATAAGACCAACTTCTTTACATGTTTCCTGAAACTAGTATTTTTAATTAAACATTTTTAGATTTTTTGATCATTTACCAAAATATTCATTTTTTCATTATTAAAACACATACTGATTTTTCTAAACTCTAGAATCTTTAAGCCATTTAATGATTTTAGCCATTTAATATGATAGTTTAGCAGCAACTTTCATAACATCCGTTTCCATGAGTTTAAATGACTATCATCAGCATACAGCTCAATCTTCAGTGCGTATTGACAGAACATTGTTTATGTATAATCTGAATAATTAGACTCTTCTCCTTCATTGTTCCTCAATGGTGGAACGAGCTGCCCAGTGACACAAGATCAGCTGAGTCTCTCTCGACGTTCAAGAAGCGTCTCAAGACTCGACTGTTCCGCACCCACCTCAGCACATAAGCCTAGTGGTCACATATGAACTATTGCTACCTGATAACCGACCAGATGTCAACCAGAGAATAATGTTCCACTTAGTTCTACTGTAGCACTTGTTATCAACTGGTTATATTGTATTTATATACAATATAAACACATATGTTATATAGTAGTTATTGTAAGCATTTGGCATATGTATTTATTGCAGTAGTTGCTGTCTGTAGTTACTGTAAGCACTTGGTGTATGTATGTATTATAGTAGTTGCGATGTGTTATTTATTTTACAACTACGAGAAATGCGTTGGTCTTCTTGTAGCACCACCTTCAGTGTTGCCCTATGCAGCACTAATGCTTGATTGTTTCCTCTGTCCTGGAAGTCGCTTTGGATAAAAGCGTCAACCAAATGAATAAATATAAATGTAAATAATAAAGGTCCTACAACAGACCCCGCTGAACTCCAGTTGTACAAGCTCTAAATAAGTTCTAGACAATACGGAATTTAGCCACGTGCATTGCAAAAGATTGATTGATTAAATAAGATTTTGTATATCTATATAAAGCTTGTATTGATCTAACATCAGAAGAAGAGTTTGATGTCTGACCACACACAGGTCAAGAAAAACTGCCTCAGCCACCACACTTTTATCAATATTAGCCTTAACAATTTTAAGAAAATAGCACTATGCTATTACTAATCCAAAATGCACAGGATGCAGTAGACCATCTGAATCAAGATGCTCTGTCAGCTGTTCAGCAAACACTTTTTCACCTGATTTACAAACAGAAGTCACAAGAACATACTGTAATGCATTACAAAATATATTTTCCTGAAGTGACAAAGAAGCTGAAGAAGTCATATTACATCTATAGAGAAAAACACTTTCTATTCCTAAATTGTCCTTTGCTTTAAGGTTTAAAATGATAACAGAATTATTTATTCTTTTTCCTTACCTAACTGATTTGGAAATGAGCCCCTTTCTATTATTATTCAAATCTTGAGGAAAAATGCATTTGTGAAAGATGCGGACACATGTCAGTAACCAAATAATAATCACTAAAACCATTAACTACAACCAAATGGTCACCTTCAATCACTGCATTTAATCGCTGCCATTTTTCATGCTCTTTCCCCATAAGTTCATCAATATTTTACCACAAAATATTACTAATTGTTTTCTGCTTCTCTATTAATTTCAAGTAAGTGTTTCTGAGCTGCATTATTGTTGTAACCTATTTTAACATTTTTTGCAAGACAGCCCCTCTTTTTTTTCGTTAAATGATGTACATTATTATTTTTTATTATTATAATTACATTTATTTTTAACAGTGTTAAAACAAATCACATTGCTTGTTTGTCGTGCATTAACCAAACAATGTTTCAGCTGAGTGACCTGTAAGATCTGTTAGGCAGCATGAAAAAGAGCTTTCCTTTCAGTGTGTGGAATGTAAGCTTTCTCTTTAATATCTGAAATGTAAACTAAAAGGAATAATCAAAAAGATGATTAATTCATCTTATTTACCAAAAGTGCAGTACTCGTATTACTCCATATATTCAGCAATGACACTGTTTTGTCAATACACTATAGCAGCTGATGTAGCAGTGCTACAATTCCTCAAAACAAAACTGCACATCAAATTGTGCATTTTACTCTCAACCAGCAAGATGAAGTTGGAGGAATAAAATTATTTGGTAACAAACATTTTTTATTGCATTAACATTATTGATTTATTTCTTATTTATTTACTAAGAAAGTAAAAAACAAAAACAAAAAAAAAACATACCTTCTAGCGCTGATTTAAATACCAACCCATAAACCGACCAATCATCCTTTGCGTTATTTTCAGTGTACAGCTATAGGATCAGTATAAGATGGTTAGAAGAGTTATCATTTACATAACACCTGTTAGAATAATCAGTAGCTCACCTCTGTAATAACCAGTGTCAGTGAGCCTTGGGCCACTTTTCTGAATTCACAGCTCTGAATGCTAATATTTTGTGTGACTAACATCTCTCAAGGGATCGGCTTAGAACAAACAATAGCAAGCTCCTAACGTCAGCTACACAGAAGTAGTGCATTCACTCATCCCACACAAACACAGTGGAATGGAACCTCCACAAACAGACCCCACACACATACATTAGTGTACTAAGATGTTCAGTTTCCAGCAGCTGTACTGCATATCCTCCTGGCATAATTCACTACAGAAATATTTACATGGTTAACTGTACCAATGCCTCGGCTAAATTAAAGTGACACCCTGGCCGAAACTTAAAAAGAATGATCTGTTGTAATCAATTCTGCTCATCTCCTACACTAACTAGTGGGCAGTGGAGGCCTAGTGGTTAGGACGCTGCCTTTGGGACCTGAAGGTCGCAGGTTCGAGTCCTGGCCCAGGCACTACTGAGGTTCNNNNACGTGTGCACGTGTGATGGGTTAAATGCAGAGGTCACATTTCGTTGTGGTGCTTGAGTGTGTTTACAATGACAAATAAGTCACTTTCACTTTACTATTGCTAAAGTAGTTTCTAGAACTTTGAATACTGGGACAACTCAGACATATATTGAAGAGTACATTTTAAGGGAATCCAGACAGATTATGTCGCTTCTTGAATACACCTTTGCTAACTGCCTTCAAATCATCAGTACAGTGGAAAACACTAATCTGCAACACAACAAAAATGACTCTTCAGATTACAAGGACAATAAAATATATTCCTAATTGGAGAACTACCTTACTTCACTTTAAATCATACAGATCATTCGCAGTGACGATTTGTTGAGCATGTCAGAGATTTCCAATTACAGTTTAACTACAGGACACTAATGGACAAATACATCACCTATAGAAAATTATTCAAAATTCACATAAAATGAGTGTGAGAGATAAAAAAACAACACTACAGAATGCTAAATAAGTGTTATGCTGGAAAGCGCCTTTAAGCAAGAACTGTCCTGGTAAGATAAAGCAAGAAAACAAATCCACACCCCAGAAATAAAGGCCTATGTCAGCAAATGCAACCATGGTTCTGAAGGAGAGAGATTAGCCAGAAAGAAGACACTCTGCATCCCAGAGTAGTGCTTTCAGTGGGGAGTGTCCCCAGGCGTTACACAGCCCCATGTGCCAAGGGAATGACAGCATTGAATCACAAATCACAGCTGTAGACTCTCGATCAGTCACATATCCACCCACCTATATACATATGAAGCACAAATATGCATCTTCTCAGAGAGAAGCACACACACATGCCCCACCTCTAATGAATCATCCTGCAGCAAGGTGATCAGCTCTTTGTGTACATAGTGCACATTTGGACCCAGCAGTTTAACCACCTGAAACAGAGAGCACAAAGGGAATTTAGTGTGCAGTCATAACCTTGGGACTGGAGTTACCTTATTTAACAGTCAATGTCTACATCAGGTAATAACAACTATAAGGTAAAACGGCAGAACAATAAGCCCTTAGACTCTGGTAAAAAGGAGCTTGCTCTGTTTGCAAGTTCACCCAGAACAGTAGGTCAGTGCAACCCAATTTACACTTCCTTCTCCCATCTAACTGTGCACACGCATCCACTCTCTTCAAACTGGATTTTACAGCTAGACTATGTAATCTATTAAACTGCAAGACATCAGTGAGTGAGTGAGTACGTGGAGTCTACATTTTTTTCAGAGTAGCTATAAAATACACCTGGCTTATGTACTCACGCAAAACAGGAAACAAGCAAATAACATTTGTTCTCCACATATATGAGCATGTCCTAAATGCACAGAACAGATTTGCAGCCAGTACCTCATGGAATCCCTCAGCAGCCGTCCGCCGGACTGAGATTTCAGGGTCGTAACACAAGTTTGAGAAGGTCCGGTACAACTCAGACAGAAAATGGTTTGAGTTAGCAAATATCACCATGGCCTGAAAGAAAAAAAGGATTGAACTGTTAAGACACTTATGTAAAAGTGGCTGAGTTTGTTTATAAGAGTCTATGTAAAAGACAATCTTATCCTCAGGGCCTGTGTAGAAGAAGGTTTTTATCCCAACAAAGCAGGAGGTTACATGATCGATTAGCTAAAAAGAATTGAGACCGGCTAATTAAAATAAGCAAAAGCCTGCTTGACTGGAATGAAAACCTATAGTCACACCAGCCATTTCTGGGTGAGACTGGACAACCCTACTGTATGTGATTTTACTGGATGTCAAACAAAACACAAGATACAACAGCTCACAACAAGCCCTAACCTTAATTATTCACAACATTTTAAACAATGCAAGCTGTACTGTGTGAAGAATATCAAAGCTCCTGTAGAGGCTCATCTCTTGCAAAATTCATGACAGATACAAACTAAGAAAACACTAAGACTGGAATAATACTTAGAAATAGCTGAATGATTTTGGAAAAGTACCTAATTGTAAATTTCCTGACCAATATTGTGATAATGACATTTTAACATCAAGAAAACGCTTTTGCTTTATATGCCACAACTATTTAAACCATGAACAATTATGAATACCTACACTGTTAATAATTAATAGAATAGGAGTCATTGTAAATAATTCCAGCTTTTGGAATTTGTACAATAGTTAAACAATTAATCTTTCAGCACTGAGGCATTATTTATGAGGTTTCCCTCCTTCTAACCTTTAAAATATAGATTTGTTTTTGATGGATGTTTGTTAAATGGTCCATGAAAGAATGGGAAAACTGTTATCCTTAGTGCACCATTTTACTCATATAGATGCTGTGGTGCACTATGAAAATAAAAATGCAAAAATGGTTCTTTGGAGGCTTCTTTTACAAGTGCATTACAAGTACATTTTATGTGCTAATACTAAGAATATGAGTTTAAGTACATACATATATTTTTTGAGTAACACACAATAAAACAAACTAAGATCAATTAATAAAAATAAAAATATTCAACAAAATAGATATAATTGCAGGACATTATGATAGTCTGGGTAGCCCAGTTTAAAAAAACATGCATCTCGAGTTGGGATATAAAGGTAGGCAGAGAGTGAATAATTTAGATGCCTTGTGTTAGAGAGTTCCAGAAGCATGGGGCAGTATGACTGAGAGCTCCAAGTCCCAAAGTAATCATACAGACATGAGGTACCATGATATTAATGGGGGAAGGCGATCCAAGAATATGAAAAGTTGTGCAGATGTGAAGTAAATCAGGGAGAAAGGAAGGTTCCAGGTAATGAAGTGACTTGAAGGTAAGAAGCAAAATGTTAAAATCAATACAGTGTTTGATGGGTAGCCAGTGAAGTTGCTGAAAGACAAGAGTAATACGTTCTGCTAAAGTTGAGCTTTTGAAGTCTTTTGCATGGGAGGCTAGAAAGGATAAAGTTACAATAACCAATGTGAAAGGTAGGAGGCAGGAGATAAATAATAAATCAAAAGAGGCCTAAAACAGAGCCCTGAGGAATGGTGTGAGACCAAGATTGAAATGTTTGAATTGAACCAGCTGGATGCGACCAGAAGGATATGATTTAAACCAAGTGAGAGGAATGTCAGTAATGCCCATAAATAACCTCTCTACGAGATATTATGAGATATTGTGTCAAAAGCTGAGCTTAGATCAAGGAGCACAAATATTAATCAAATTTAATTCAATATACCCCTCCCCCCCCCATCAGTAGGTCATTAATAATTTGGACCAACGCTGTTTCTTTGCTTCAAAAGGACAAAACCCTGAATTTGTTCAAACAGGTAATTATTATTAAGGGAAGAACACACCGGAGCTGCAGTAGTTTTCACAAGAACTTCTGAGAGTAAATTTAGAGTTGAAATAGCATAATAATGGCTAAAAAATGTTGTGATCTGCACTAGATATTTTAAGGACTGGGGTGACAACAGTGGTCTTAAGAGACGCTCGCACTAGACCAGAAATAAGAGAAGTTTGTATAGAAAACGGAGATGGTCCTCTGTACATGGGAATGGAATCTAACTGGCAAGATGAGGATTTAGATTTTTCAATAATACCAGAAATTTCAGACACAGCTGGGAGCTATAAATTAGACAAAAGAAAATTAAAATCATGGCAAGCCAGATAGAGTGAGCTATGTGCTATATTATATAAAGCATCACACTGAGTTGTGCAGTACATATAAGGAGGAAAACTAGCAGGTGGCAGAAGGATGTGGAAAACAAAGCTATCATGTTTCCTTTCCTGAATTTAATTACGTTAGCATGATAAGCAGTTCTTGCTATAGAAAGAGCATCCTTGTAATGATGCATATGTTTATCATACATGTTTTTGTGAACGACCAGACCCTATGTTCCAAACAAATGTTTTGGGCGTCGACCCTTGACCTTGAGCTGATGTAATTCTGAAGTGTACCAAGGGGGGCGAATGGGAAAAAGTGAGTGACGGGGTTATTTGAGGAGCAGGAGAATCTAGAAGGCTTTATAGACCATCAATGTAATGAGAGACCAGCTCATCCAGGGTAGCCAAATCATATCCATTTGGAAAATTATGAATTAAATCAGAAAGGGCAGATAAACCTACGTTCTTAATGTTGCGAAATGAAAAGGTATGAGAAACGTTAGCTTCACATTAACATTACTACGACACTAATTTATGGTCAGATATGGATACGTCAGATGCCATACGGTTAAAAGGGTTTACCCCAGAACCCAGACTTTAACCTTTAGAGTCAGTAGGAAAATCATTGAACTGCTGTAAACCAATACTGTCCAGACATGAAATACCACGTGAGAGCGCTGTTTACATTATACATGTGTATATTAAAATCACCCAGCAGAATAACAATGGGGGGCATAGAACATAAAAAAGCTTCAAAAGCAGAAAAATCATTTAAAAAGTGATTGTTGCCAACATTTTTGTCTATATGTACATATTACCTTAACTCAATGCAACTGTCCCTACTGCACAGTGTAACTTCTCTAAACAATTGCTGATATAATACATGTTTACACTTCTTACTTGCTGTTTTTTACTTGCTCTTATAGTCCTTACTCTATAGTCTGCATTGTTATAGCTTCCCTGATGAGCCTCACTCCCAAGTCCTTCTTGCTTTTGGTATGTGTCATCATATCATTTACTCCCCCTCCCATTTATCCCTTTGTGATCTCTCTGAAGTGCTGTCCAATCGTGCTGCTGTCCTGTTGTGTTGTAAGTTGCACCTTTGGTAAGGAGGATGTTATTTCGTCTGACTGTGTGCTTTATTGTATATGGTTGAGATGACAAAGCTTTTGGTACCTTAACATTTAAAGTAGGACAATGTGACATATGTAAGTACTAGATTGCTTTTACATGTTAAATCATAAGTGATATTCTAAGCTCTTATAATCAGCTATTACAGAAACATCTGAACCTACTTTAACATTCCAGACAGTCCTCATTATGCGCAACTTTCCGCCACTTTCTACTCAAAGTGTTCCCAGAAAGCACAAACATATGCAGAGTGGCCGCCTCTATTTATAACCAGCACAGTAAGTACAGAATTGCTTCAGTAGAGGCAGATGGAGCAGTTGCAGGTTTAATTTCCTCAAACAAGCCTCTAGATCAAAGAGCCCTGTCAAAAAGAGATCTCTGTGCTCCCTCACCAGATTTTCTACGTTTCCCAAAGTGCATCGTTCAGCTCCTAAATATGGCAGGAAAATCAGATGACACAGCTTGCTGTTCATAGAACACTAAAACCGTGGTGCTTTCGGTCACTCACAGGGAAGTTGTAGGCGCAATTCCTGCGCACCAGTGCGTACTTGTTCTCCAGCTCCAGGGGGTAAGGCTGGCTATCGCAGTGGCCGTTCTCATGCTGCAGTCCCAGGCAACACAGCTTCTTATAGAACTCGAGAAACCAGAGATGCTGCTCGTTTGTGAAAGAGGCTGTTTGGGAATAAGTGGAAAATTGACCCGAATGAATTTTTCAGGGAGCCTGAACGTTTCATCTCATATGCAATCAAAGACAGAAGGGGCATTCGAGAAAAGATCATAAGAAGTCTACTGGCATCTGAACACACAACGGCTGGCTTTTGACAGAGAGGCTACTGCGTGCCAAGGAAAGCCAATGCTCAGATGGTGGATTTAGCATTGTGCTTGAAGCAGTGAGAGCAAGCAAGAATCTGCACTGTGACTCATCAGCATTTAGCAATTACATTACAGCTTCATTAAGATACAGGGCATCTATTCATCATTATCAGCTACAGCATCACAGTCCCCTTCATCCACAGATCAATATGTTGCTTAGTTGCCATCATTAGCATATATAAAAATGTACGCTATGAAATGAAAGTTATCCATCGGGGAATGAACACTATGACTTGCAAAGTGGCTATAAGCCTATAGCAGCTATCACAGAAAAAGCTTGAATTAAGTCTCAGCAGAGCCCAAAAACAGCTATAGACCATGATTAACACTGACTTACGCTGCTTAAGCACAACTGTGTAACACATTGCTGAATGTTTTTCTCAGTAATTCATCATTTCATAACAAGCTAAGAGTATATTACTAGCTAGAAGTTTTCTGGTCAATAAGCTTGAAATATTGATTAAACAGTTCTCAATAAAACAAAATGTTCTAGGCTAATGAACTTTCTCCACTGAAATGAATGAATATTTTCCATTTGTGGGCACTGATTGAGTTACTGAGCAACTGTAACCAAGGAGGGCAGGATTTAAAAAGTCATGAAATCTAGTGCATCAACATCCTCTTCCTTGCCAACCTCAACAGTTGCTCAGGTGTGAGTACAATTCAGACACCCACCCAAGAGGCCATGACACAGTTTGCCGTACTGGAAGGACAGGGAGGCCAGCACTGCCTCATCAGCTTTAAAGCACTTCTCACAGAATGTCTTCACCAGGGGAAATATAACACGTGTCCTGTCATCTGTAAAGAAAGGGTGAGAGGAAGTCAGAGAGACTGTGTGAGACTGATGTCCAGACTCATCTCTAGTCAGCATAGCAACCATCACTGCTTGTCTATTTCTGTATCTGATGTCCCAGTGGGTCTGATATATGACTTCAGATGTCATAACGCAGGGGTGTCGAAATGACAAGATAGTTTGGCAAGAGCAAGTGATGTCTATGTTCACATCAAAAGAGTTTCCTTAAAATTGCCATCTTAAAGACAAACCTGCTTTAGAGAGAACAAGAGTCTCTGAACGAAAAGACAAACTAAAAATGCAGCACACGAATTAACATCGAGTTCTGTAGTACAAAATGTAAATGGACCGCCAACTGACAAAGCCATTTAAAACACAGCTGCAGAATCTGGCCATGTCTATACACACGGAGATCTACTAACATGAATCTGATACACTGAACACGATGCCATTCAATATATTAAATAAGCCATATCATTACTTTTCTAAAATAATAAAGACTAATGCAAATGTAAATATGTTCATTAACTGTTAAATGTTCCTTAACACATCTTACATATGCAAACTAATCTGCAAAAAGAGCCTGTTTTCAAATCCTAGTTTTTGTGACGTCACAAAACCAACAGTTCTTAATATGTGTCCATATTCAGGATAGAGCACTTTAGCCCCACCAATTCACACCAGACTGTATATGCGTCCCGCTGCCTTTTGAAGCAGCTGCAGCCAGTCAGAACAGAGATTATTTACATATCTCTCTCTAAAAGACCGTAACATAAACAGCCTTAGGGAAATGGTCATTTAAAATGAAACAGACGGAAAATGAAAAACGCAGGCTCTTTAAAAACACCTCAGTCAATCAGTGGCCTTAATGTTTAAAGACAATATAATGAGACTTTTGTTGGATTACATGAATTCATCAAAACAGCCTGTAACTCTCACCCGAAGCTGCTGGTTAGAAACACTGTGATTGGTTAGAGGCTCATTTTCATACTGCAGCCTCCTGCGATATCAGTATTGCAGAGTCCAACACTGCGATAACATATTGTGCAACCTTAGTATTTACAGTAGGTCCACAACAGGTTCAATGAGATTTGATGTGTAGCTAATATAACTGATGCATCTCCAAGTAGTAAAAAGCTTTGCATCGTGTTGGACGTGTGCATATACAGCTCACCAGTGTCAATCATATCTAGGAGGTTGATGATCGTGTCGAAGGCAGCCAGTCTCACAGTGCTGACTTCGTCTTGAGCCAGCTCCACCAGTTCTGGCAATACCACAGCTTTCGTATGGTCCGGCCTGGAGCAAAGAAAAAAGAGACAAATACATCACACATAAACATTATATACCTGTGTAACACACTTACACAACCACACACTAAGACATCTAAGTGCTTAGGCATTCATGCAAAAATAACGTGATTAGGTTAACATACATATTCCAGTTCACACAGATTGTAAGCTACAATATCAGAATAGACGTCATTCTCTCACAGTATAATAATGGGCTTTGTCATCACTCAGAATAAAACGTCATACAGTTTGTATTTCTACATACTGCGCTATGCTGGTATGATGGTATACCGCCCCAATCTACTCAGCTCCAGTAGGTTTTATTAGTACTGGAATGCCAATACGCAAATCTTTCATGTTACTCTCTTTCTCTTTTTACCCAATTCCCCTGGCGATGTTCTCCAGCTGGCGACACATGCAGGAGCGCACCTCGTACTCTACGTCCTGACACAACGAACTGACCAGAGGCAGCAGGTCCTTCTTCACTCTGTGGAGGGCAGCCACAGCAAATAGTCAGAAAAATCATAACCAGCAGCAGAACAGTTGAAACGAATTTCACCAAGTCCTTGAAAGGACTGATGCATGCAGAAAAAAAATATATAAATGCGACAATTGTATAAGTGCACTTTCTCTCAACCCTTGATACACTGTAATGGCTTGTAAAGGAGAACATTTTGAGCATGACAGAAAGCCTTAATGAACTCCGGCAAACTAATCTAAAATATTCAATGGAGTTTGTTCTATTAGTATTTTAGCTTAAAACAGCAATGCCTAGTGTAATTGTGTATTGCAGACTGCTGGCTTTGTGTGAGAGAACAATGCAATTTCTGACTATACTGTTGTTTTCTGTATGCATGGTAGAAGTTCCTATAAATCAGAGGTTAGTGTGAGGGCAATGTGCCAGCATATCTGGCTTACAGGCAGAAAAGAGAAAATTTGGCAAACTCACACTGATGACTCAAACTTAGCAGTAACCTTCCCAAGGATGCGACAGCTGGCCAGACGGGCCGGTAAAGACTGGGAGAGCTGAGCTTTAAATACCAGTGGGCTTAGAATCTGCAAACACAATCGGGTCACAGCAAGAGAGGTTAACTCTAATATGTTCTTTCTATTGTTTTCTAATTCTATAATTATCATATCTATTAAAAGCAATTGGGAAATGCAAGAAGCTTATTACCTCCTGTCTGATGGTTTCTTTTGGTAAAGCATCAATAGCTGACAGCAAGGTCTCTAGCCAAGCATTGCCAACCACTGTTGAAATTGGGACAGAGAAAACCAAAGTTGAAACTGAGCCTGGGAGGAAATGCAGGTTTCACTCTGGCTGCATCTACCATTTGAAATTAAATACAATACTGCCTTAATGTCCATTGCTTCAGGCCTGGCCAGAGCAGAACCTCAGAAATGAAACAATTCCATTCAAGGTAGTGAAACTAGCTTCACTTTTCATACTTCAGGAATACAAATAGAGCTTCAGCTACTGCTGAGAGACGTGGTTTCTCAAAGAGTGCTGACCTGTGTCCCTGTGGTCTAGGTTGAGGAGAACAATCTGCAGGATTGAGTGGGTGTGCGTCTGGATGAGGACAATGTCGTCCTGGAGAATGGTCAAGAAAGAGCCTGCTGCGGCAAGCTGCATGTCCACCCCAGCAACATGCAGTACCTCCTGTAAGTGGGTGGGAAAAGCTCTGGATGATCATTTAGCAAATACTATGTACCAGTAGAGCATGTCCTGATCTGAGGGCTGAGAAGAGGGAGATGGGGCAGAATCTGGCCTACCCTGACTTTTGGCACCACCCTCCGGAACGTCTCTGCTGGGTTCTGACGCACCAGGTTTGGCAAGTTGACGATCACACTGGCTCGCTGGACATCCTGACCAGAGCTGGCAAGAGGACAGTAAGGACAAACAGAGAGAAGCAGAGAATGTTCAGTTTCTGCAATTTCCTAAACCTCAAAGTCTGTAAAAAAAAAAAGTACAAACACAGTGTTATCTAGAGTCTGGTTTTCTCTAATCTCCAGTTCCGTCAGTTTGACAACAAAAAGTTAATCATACCACTTCTAGAAATAGCAGCAATGCTTTTTTTGAAAACATGATTATAGTTCTGCAAAACTTAAAACAGCATAAAGACACTGTTGTGACACTATTTAAAATAGACATTTTCTTTATAGGCTCTAATTCAACTTAAAAGAAAAAGTATGCACAATTTTAGACGTAACTGACTCACTGAAAGAGAGTGAACATATCATTTTAACCTAAGTGAATTACTTTTATAACAGTTTATTTGCAGCCAGAATGATAAAACTCACTCTCTCCTTCTCTCTCTCCCCCTCTCTATAATAATACTAATATATTATTATACTAAAACAATAAGAATGTACATTTACTCCTCCAACCATACAGATTACATATGGAAACTATGCTGCAAAAACAGCCTGTTTTAAAATCATAGTTTTTGTACTGCAACAAAACCAACGCTAACTGTTTCACTGATGTGTGGCACCGATAGAAAAAGGGGAATAAATAAGAACAGGAGATCAAACGAACAAACAAACAAACAAATAAATAAATAAACAAGCAGCACAATGGGAAGGTTAAGAGTCTCTCTCTCTCTCTCTCTCACTCGCGCACACACACACACACACACACACACACACACACACACACACGTGTGTGCATGCGCACAACACCAGTCACCTGACTTTTGCTCTCAAATATGAGTCTTTATCCTTTAAACAAGTGTCATTTTAGCACCAGTTATCTGGAACGGTGCCTATACTGTGGTTTGTGACAAACTTGGCCTGCTAAATATGCAATAGTTAGCTTAGCAAAGTCACTACAGATACAAAGTACAAACTGTGGCGTTATCACTCAGTTTCGTTCACACATTTTTATTCTTTGCCTGCTAATAGAACTGAATATTGTTAACAAACACAATACAGCTTCAGACAAACACTTTGTCACTCCAGCACCAGTCGATTGACTCTGATCTTTCAGACATTCACTTATATCGTCTACACATGTTTAAGCAGAGGACCAGTTAGTCCAAATTAAGCATGTACTGTGATGTGCCACTGTGTGGCTCTGTAGCCTGCCTGCTAAATTGACATTCAGAGTTAGGTACGCAGACTACAGCTCTAAACACCACTCAACAGCTATGATTTTGCCTTTCTGTTCTTCCAACAGAAGTTGCTCAACTAAACTCCCTCAAATGAGTTATAATCATGAAATCAGCATAAACTCTGATATTTATTGATGATATTGACAATTGGTCAGTGTGTTCACTTATGAAATGAAAAATGTAATGAATGAATTGAAAGTGACTGTCATTGTGAACACACTCAAGCACCACAACGAAATGTGACCTCTGCATTTAACCCATCACA
>JBBPDA010000152.1:3314626-3325716 GCA_037974385.1 Arnoldichthys spilopterus
GGTTAAATGCAGAGGTCACATTTCGTTGTGGTGCTTGAGTGTGTTCACAATGACAAAGAGTCACTTTCACTTTCTACTGCACCCCTGCGATGTAATATAGAATACTGCTGTAATTCTTGAAGATATTATGAAAAAATGAGCATGCCACCCAGTCACACATTTTTGCATGCCTAGTCTCTCCCATGAATTAAACAGCACGTTTAGCAATGTTCTTGCCTTGAAACTCCTCACCCTTCTACTGACGACGTCCCCAAATGATTTCATACAGCCAACTGTAGTTCCTTACTACTGTGCACCCCACCACTCAGGCAACTTTCAAAGTTTACGCAGCAAAAGTATATATTTTAACTGCAGCTGTATGTCCTATACTACTAAACATCACTGAAGGACAGAGTCAGGGACAGGGAAGCAGTGAGGGGAGATGAGGTAGAGGGAGGTAAGATGATCTATACCTCCACGTTAACATTATTATTTAGCTATGCTGTCAGCTTCCCTGAGGGAGGGACTGTGCCCCACCCAGTACATGCAACAAAGGCATAATACAGTAACATGGGCAGACATGAAATATAGGAAAAACCTTTACATATGCGTTTCTTGATTATTTATTTATTAAATAAACTTTGCATCAATAAACTTCTCCTCCTTTCTTATCTTCTTGCCCCGGAACAGAGCCTTGTCTGTCAGTCTCTCATGTGCTGTTTCTCTAAATAATGTACCATAAACAGGTATTCATTACTTTTTCAGAGGCAGGTTGTCCTCCAGGGGCTTTTGTCGGCAGAGGGTTATTTAATAACTATGAAAGGGCTTTGCCTGCTGCCAAGTATGTTGAAGAAGAACGTAATGTGGTCACGGTTTGTGCACATCCTGAATACGGGCAATAATGTTCAGCACCTTGGCAATAGGTCTGTTTATGGACTAGTCAACAGAGGCACTGCGCGGGGAGTGGAGCAGCTGGTATCTATGGGGAGAGGGGTGACTTAATCAGCTAAAGACCAGGTGATGAGGGGACCAGTAACACAATCCAAGTCCTTAGGCACAGACTTTGATCTGACTCTGAATGCCTGGGCCATGTCCTTCTTGGACGGCGGTCAGAAAGTAAAAAGAGCCACACTGGCTTTTGTAATTAGGTTTGACTGTAGAGTGAAGTAGGAACAGGGTGCTCAGGTTTCATATACAGACAAAGCCTGACCAGCAAGGTTTTAGAAGCCTAAACTTTTACTCAGACAGAACGCAATGTGTGTCTAGCACTGCGCTGAACAAGCACACTTCAAAGCTCCTTTGCACTATGTCGAATTCTCTCAAGTGAGACTTTGTAATCAGACCCAGTAATAGGTAATCTGCTCCAAAGGTCATGAGGGTGAAGTGGCTGAGATGTAACCAACATGCATCAACATGCCATCAAAGTGGCCAAAATATAGACATCTTGACAAACAGCTTCTAATAAATCACATTTAAAATCTGTTATAATTATAAACTAGTTGACAGCACTTACTTGCACCATATGCTCAGGATTTCTATGAAACTTAGAGGTTGCTTGAATAATTTTAATACTTGTATTCGTTCATTATAGATTACATTGTTACACAATTTTTGTTCCTGGCTTCTGAGTGTTATATTTTAGCTGCTTATGTGCAATCCATCAATTACAAACATTTCATATTTATAGTGGACATTTTTAGCTTCTCTGGACAGTCCCAGAAAGTTCTCTAAACTTTTAAAAGATTCCAGAAAGTTCTAGAAACAATTCTAGACAATTCTAGAAACTTTTGGACAGTTCTCACAGAATATTCTGGAAGTCTACTTAGCATTTAAAGTGAAGGGAGAATGTTCTTGAAAAACGATACATTTCAAAATGTCGTTGTCCTGAACACAGAAGGAACAACAGACATTTTCTATTGATTTCAAGCATTCGGGGATTGGGAAAACACATTTTGTACGCAGGAACAAAAATAAAATAGAACTGCGTTACATAAGGTAGAGTTGATATGGTCTCATATCTCCCCGTCTTGCTCTGTTATCTGTGTTTTTGTTTAGCCACATGCTTTCTGTCCATGTGTCTTTGTTTTGGTTCATTGCTCCTCCTTTAGTCACAAACATTGTTATTGTGTTCACCTGTCTTGTTCTTATCTCCTTCCCTTGTCAGGTGTTCATTATGTCTAGTCATTACATGTATCCACATGTCTCAGCCAGTCATAGTCTTGTCTTAAATTATCTGTATAATTTGTTCATAAGTAACTGTTTATTTGAATGTAGTGTGAGTTTTTATCATTAACCTTGTGTTTATATTCTGTATTTTAGTTCATGTTTATGCTTTAGTTTTGGAGTCTTGCTCACTCACATGCTGTTTCAACTACAACCTATGACAGATGTGAAAGTATGAAGAAGCACTGGCTTTTTTAAGCCACAAAGTTTTTGGCTTGAACTACACACTTCAACATTTAGTCATTGTTTCTATATTGTAAAATAAGTAAATAAATGAATACAAAACGAATAACTAAATACAGAATTTCTGCAGGTGTCAACAAGGTAAATTTAAGATCTTTAAAAACCAATATGAATGCAATTTCTAACCTTTTTATGGGGTCATGGCAGCTGCTGTTTAAATTTTACAGTTCTTGCACAATGTTTACAGGATTTCAAATTCATTATTTTCGCCAGGACGAGCACTAAATGCACTCCTCTCCAGTCAGATCAAGCCGAACTTGCACTTGAACTCATATTAGGAGAAAGTAATGTTGACCGAAACAATTTTTTATGAAAAAAAGATGCCATGTAGCCTGCACAACACATGACAACACTCAACAACTGCTAGATTTTCCTCAAAAATCTTATTTTAAGGCCTTATTTTCAGATCTTTAAAAAAAACATTTTGGCATGCACAGAATCTATGATAGTAGCTGGTTTAGTTTTAGATATTAACATCCCCTCAGACTGCACTGATTTTCAAGTGGCCCTCACTGCTAAAATTGCAGATGCCTCAGGAACCATGTGTTTGGAAAAACTTATCTTAAAATATCTGAAGAAGAAGAAGAAGAAAGGGCATTTACCGAACTTCAATATAGTGGGAGAGTACATGTACATTTATGTATAAACATGTAAAAAAATCCTGTTAGCAAGCTCAAAAAAGCACCAACGATCACCTCATGTAAACACAAGAAAACAATGGTAAATACTATGAAAATAGACAAAAAATGTAATGTTCCACATTGTTTCCCTGTTTACCCTGGAAAGTTTTTCAAAAGATCTGTTTTGAGCGACGTAAAGTGTGGTTTCAGTGGCATAAAGTGTTGTTTCAGTGACTTTCTTCTGGCATCCACCAAAACCAGATTCATCCATCAGAATGCCAGATAGTGAAATATGACTCACCACTCCAGGGAACAAATTTCCACTGCTTCAGAGTCTATGGGGGAATGCTTTACACAACTCCAGTCCACACTTTGCATTGCCCATATTATGCTTGCATGCAGTGCATTAAGTTTGGCCATTAAAACTGAAGCTGCTCACAATTCCTGATGTTCCTGATGAGGCAGTTTGGAGCTCAGAAAGCACTAGACAGCCCAGTTCTAAAAGTTTGGGGGATCTACTGCTTCGTGGCTGAGCGGTCATTGCTCTCACTTACATTTCACAACCGTTTCACTTACAGCTGGCCAGGGCAGCTTTATTTAGAAGGGCATTAGTTCATCTGTGAAAACACTGGAAATTTTTCTATGAACTTATTGGTTAAATAAAGGTTCAAGAGAGTTAATAAATCACACATTTTAAAAACACATTTTGTTTTTAGTGCATTTTATTAAAAATCCCACCCTTTTCAGAAATGGTGTTTGTATGTTATTTGATCACCTATTGACATTACCTGAAAAAACCCTTAAGGTTAAATATCAAAAAATTTATACTGTGTTTGAACAAAATAGCAATAAAAATGACTGTCATTTAAAATTTATGCTAGGAATTGCACTATTACACAACATGAACAACACTTCTCATGCCATGTAACACAGGAATTGCACACAAACATACATAGAGCATTTCCTTTAAGTGACTTTTTCAAAATTTGTGAAATGTTTGAAAGGAAAACTCATATGGAAACCTTGGTAACTCAAATACAACTTTTGCCACAACATTACAAAAAATACTATCAGCTTAGGCAAAAAATGTCCAGGCCAGTCTCTAGAGTTTGTTACTTTCAATGGGGAAGCATTACGTTTTTGTGATGATAACCCATGGAATGTCTGCACATAAGGGACTCCCTCTTCTTATGCTCATCCTTCTAAACTTCATGTCCAGAATTTAAAAAGCACTCCCTTCTTTGTCAACTCAGATTTGCTGGCAGCCTGCTTTTAAGCATCAAGTGACAGCCAACAGGGGCAATTAAACTGTTCTCAGAACTAGTTTGCTGCCCGAGGGAGCCGAGGTGTGGAATGACTGTGCCACTTAATTAGCTCAGAGAAGGAATGTTACGTGGTTTATGGGTTAAAGAGGGACACTGCAAATACGATCCTCCATATAAAAGGTATATACCAATAAAGGCTGGCACCATACATATTCTAAAAAATTCAAAAGAACTGTAAAAGCTACAAACTACATACATGGACAAACTTGCACAAACAGAATAGTTATGCACCAGAATATTGGCATTGAAACTGACCTTAAGAAAGGACCTTGGCCAAGTTTTGTTGTTGCTGTGGAGTAGTAGGTAAACTACCCTCAATACATCAGACTGGGGTTTGACTCCCTGGTCAGGCAAGCATGCAAGAGTCCTTGGGCAAGACACCTTACATTACATTCACCTACATCTTCAAAACTCTTAAATTGTAAGACCCTCTGAATAAGAGCATCTGCCAAGTGCATTTATGTTTACATCAGGATTGTTAAAAAATGTCACCAGGCAAATTCATAAATCTTTCACACACATCTAAAAAAAATGTTGGTGTCTGAGCCAACAATGTAATGTGGTACATTAACCTCTACTGCAGATTCATGTTAATTTGCATGGGGTTAGTGCACTGTGATTGAATATCTGGAACTATGGTGAAATTATAAGTGCCTTTAACAGGTCTGCACGCAAATGCATAAAATTTACAGTTTTATTCTGTGCAAGAACAAATACTATTATGTACTCAACATGCGTGATCACTTTTTATGTTTTGCTGAATCAATAAGTAAACACTACATTACTGTTAGTGTTGCAACAAGCATTAATACATGGTGCCTTTAGTACGATTACATTACTCCTATGAAACACATGTGCGTTAACAACACACTGGTTATTCCCTAAGCTCAGGCAGCAGAACAAGTGTCAGGAAAGAAAAAGTTGGATCAGTGCATCCTTGGAATAAACAATGGTCCTCTATTTTTTACCCGACAGCCACAACACAATGTAATTACAGGTTACTGCACTTTGAGATGGTAGTGAAAATGCAGATAGAGAAGTTTTAATAGATAAAAAAGTAGAATAGATTTAGTAGGTAAACTTTACTTAGTCCAAAAAACATACACTGTAACTAGGCTTCACTGAATGTCAGAAAAACTGTGTTTTGACTGACTATAGTGTAAACAGCCTGTCTATTATGATTATTGTTGTTATTTTCCAATGCCACAATGTGATTGCATTGGAAAAAGTATAAACCTTCCACAAAACAACTGTTAAACATATGATGTGAAGCAACCAGAAGAAAAATAAAGGTGTTCAGTAAGGTTAGGCCTGAGCTCTAAGGAAATCTGATAAAAGTACAACCTAATCTTCCAGGTAATCAGAACCAACCCATTCAACTTTAATAAGCTTAAATCCACCATCAGATAGCAATGCATCACTGTTGTACCCGTGCATTTGCGTGTCAGTAACGCAAAGGATTAAGAACAACATCTCTCAGAAGTCTGGTTCTTCAGAGACAGGCACATAGTTAGCTTTGCCAGAGACATCAACCAAAGGCCATTCACTGACTGCATTATTTATGGCGGGTGTACATCAGCGACGACACAGCCTGCCCTGACCTGCTGAGCTGAACACTCTTCGTCAAGCAGCAGGCGATGAGAAGTCATGAAGCGCTCGGTTCAACCCAAAAAGAACTTCCCACAAGGAGTTCTTACCAACCACACTGCCGCTAAGCAACTGTCAGACAGTCCAGACTCATAAACACGCCAGTTTTTGCCAAAAAAAGAAAGTTAAACAGTAAACAGTTGTAAGAAAAAGCATGTAACTTCTTTGGAACATATGGATGTCTGTATCAAAGGTTTCCATACTGTGGGCTAAGTGGATGTTAAGATAAGAAAAACCTTTATTAGTCCCACAGTGGGAAATTTGCATTGCTACAGCAGTACAAAAGGTAAGAGCAGCAGAAAAATGGCAAAACAATAGATACTATTTAAAAAACAAAAAACTATAAAACACAATAAGATAAAAAAAGTAAACTTTACAGCTAATACAAAAAATATAAATAGACATTTGTGTATGAAGTATTCTATATAAACATATATATATGTGTATAAATTGGACCTATGTTAATCCAAGTCATAATAAAAAAAATACAAAAATAAATACATAACATTTGACAGTGCTTTTTGAATGAATGGCTTTAAAACAAGGAAAGTTTAACTGTAGTTCTAGTGTGAATGTACCATCATATAAAAAAAACTAAAAAATGCTTATTATTATTTACCTGCTATTAAAAATTTTAATTTAAAAATTAGAACCAGGAGAAATTTAAGATGTCAATATAATCAGCATGCATTAAGGTTCTTCAAAGTAATAGTACTGGTGCAAACATCACCAACATTTAATTTATTTTATAGGAAAATGGACGGATGAATTAAAAAAATGTGCTAAAGTGGTAGGCGGCCAGCTTGAACACAAAACATTTCATGTAAAAACACAAACTATAACATTTTGTATTACGATATGGGGGAGAGATTTAGGTTTTAAGCTGATAAAAGAAGCATTATATATCATAAGCTTAACCCAGAAAAATACATTGGCCTACTGAGCAGCAGGCCAGACACTCTCACTTAATTTAGGGAATAAAAACAACAGAGCAAGCCGCCAGTACAGAGGAGTCAGAAACAGTATTTATTCAGACAGCACCAGAGTTAGAACTGATCTTTTTTTTGTTTGTTTTGTGTTTGACACATACTGTTGAGTGTATTCTCAGATCACAGGAAAAATGGAGTAGCTCCTCTTTCCTGATTGAAAGGCTGATTTTCATCCTAACAGACACGTCAAGGAAGAGTTCATCTGGTATTCATTGCACATTTCTCTAAAAACCGGTCTCAGCAAAGCAAGTAATGTGCTAATGCCACACAGAAGCCTGGTAAACCATAGAAAATAAACATGCTCATGTTTGACCACAAACCAGCAGGCTAGCTTATCTAAATTACCTACTGATTCATCAATTACTAAATAAATCATTAGCCACAGCCCAGGATGAAAACTAATAAATATTAAACCTAATTAAAAATTAAATAAATTACAAATAAATCTGAAAGAAATGTAAGAATTTTAGAAATCGATTGAGATTGAGAACAGCTTATTTCTGACAAAAAATAGAAATATACTAGCAGGCATTATTGGCACAGTTTTAGCTCCTCATTATCAATAAAAAATTCTCTTATCAGTAGGGCCCAGGCAACAATCCAAATACGAGTTCACAAATGTTTCTCACAACTGTACGACTAAATAATGTCTTTTTGTGAATGTCATCAATAAATGGTGATTGTTGAGTATACAGTGAGTGGTGATCCAAAAGCATCAACCCAGTGTCACTGACTTTTGTAGGTTAACATTATATAACGCTTGCCATTACCTGAGGAGGTAGACTGCCCGTTCTATGTCATTCAGATCTTCGTCTACAGTTAACTTGTCAATCTCCTCTGCAGTCTGAAAAAAAATACACAAAAATGTAATGAATAAAGCTACAGACCAGTCTATTGGCAAATTACTGAAGCTACTTTTCTACAAACAGTGTTTTAGTGAGTGATATTTTTAGTGGCATTTTTGAGGTAGACAGACACTAACAAAGATGCATCATATAATCTGTGTACACACATGCAGGATGCCCTCTAGGTGTCTTGCATCAAAATAAACCTATGCTTCATCTCTGGTTGTACGACAGTCTTCTTATATGAAATAGGTAGATGGACAGCAAACGATTCCATTACTGCTTAAAGATGAGTCAGCCAAATGTGTGAGGGGGTTTGCAGCGAGGCAGGATGTGAAGCACGATGGACTGCGTGGGAAGAAAGTGTGGGGGACGGGAGCCATGTGGGTGACGAGTCTATTACTTCAGGGCTTCTCTCATTAGCCGAAAAGCTTCTTTTTGGATCCTCCCTACAAAAAGCACGGCGAGAAAACACCCGCCCCCCTCGTACGCAACAAATTTCTTTCACACGCTACGTGATAAGCCTACTCAAGGAAGGAGGGATGAGAGCAACTTCAACCTAATTCTGGTGCAGGGACGTAGTCTCATTAAGTCATCTATGGAGGATAAATAAGCACACACCGATCACCCAAATGTGATGATGGAAAAATCATGGGACATTGTCATTAAGCATGCCAGAAATCCTCTATACGGTAGATGCACTGCAGTGAAGTGGAGTCGAGGAGGCGAGGCAGGGATGCGCACAGCTGACAGAAACTGCGTCACTCACTAAAGCGATGTGGGCAACCCCCAGCCTCCCTACCAGCCGTGTCTAGCCTCCTCCACAGTAACTCCTCACATACCGTGCTTCTCAATGAGCGGTAATGAACTGCCTTAAACTGAAAAGGTCTGAAATCTATGCGGGATAATAAGCAGGCACAACGAACCAAACCATCTGCATGTCCACTCGTTTGTCACTAAGATAGTGTGAATAAAGCATCCCTTTTACAGCCCAGGAGGTTGTAGAGACATACTGTGCCTTCCTTTACACTGGCCTTCATAATATACATAAGCACAATGTGTGTAGGTGGCAAAGCCTTCAAATACAGATTACCACAGTCATATTTTCCCTTACAGATAAAATCAGGCTCTATAAAGAAAAGGAGAAATGGCAAAAAAAAACCATGAGGATGAAGACATGTCACATGAAGAATACCTTCAGGCTCCGGCGGATGGGTCTCTCGATAAATGCGAGGTCCTGCAGGTCATCTATCTGTCCAAACAGACTGGACTGACTGAGAGTCATTTTGCTGATAAACATCTGGTCCCCCGTGGTCTTCTTTATGGATAGGATGAAGGAGAAGTTCTTACAGCTCTGTCATGATCATGGGCTCTTAACTCTGAACAACGATTTCTTCCTTTGATGAGGAGAAGCTGTTCCTCCCACGACACACACACACACACACAAATACCTCCTTCAGGTGACCGAGACTTTGATGACTAGAACTAATTCATCGGGTGCTGGAAATGCTCTTTCAGACGCCTTTAATCATGTCCAGTCGGATGCAGGCAGGAGGGAAAAGCACTGGAGTTGGCAAACCACACAACGTAGAGCTGGGATTCCCACAAAGGAGTGATTTTAAACTTTGTGATGAATATCTTCGAGGCTAGGCTTCCCATTGCCGCAGCTGTCACACACACACACTCGGTGGGGATGGCTGGTTGGCTGGCTGGTGGCGTTTGGCCATCACAGAGACACAGAGGCAGCCTTCTCCGACTAACTGCAGGCTAAACCATCTCTGCTAACGTTACCTGAATCAACAGTCAAAGCTAGCTGGCTAATAATGCCTGTTTACTCTGCCATACTTTGAATGTAAGTCGATGACACGATTAAGCTAAGTAACATTACGGAGCTAGCTTACATTTAGAGTGTAAAAAATGTACATTCAGAGGCTAAAAGCTTACCTTTAGAGGCCAAAAGCTTATCTTTAGAGGGTAAAAGCTTACCTTTAGAGGGTAAAGGTTTACCTTTAGAAGGTAACAAACTTACATTTGGGGGTAAAGCTTACATTTCGGGGGTAAATGCTTACATCTAGAGGGTAAAGTTGTACATTTAGGTAATAAAAGCTTGCATTTAGAAGGTAAAAGCTTACATTTCGAGGTTAAATGCTTACATCTAAAAGATAAAATTGTACATTTAGGTAATAAAAGCTTGAATTTAGAAGGTAAAGCTTAAATTTAGAGTAAAGGCGAAACGCTTATATTTAGAGGATAAACGCTTACACTAACGAGAATAAAGCCTACATTTACAGGCCAGATTTTACAGGTAGAGGCTAAAAATGTCGTTCATGTATAAACGACCACACTAGCTACACATTTCAGGCGTCGATAAACCGTAAACTAGCAGGCGACGTTACATAAACTCGGTTAGTAAGCGAACATTTGTCGCGTTAGCTCGCAGGCTAACGGAGTAAGTTAAAAGAGACAACTCTCTCTCTCACTCTCTGTAAAAGGAACGAGACTACTCACGACACCGCCAGTCTCACGTTACCCAAAAGCCTACGCTAAAACCTCTGACGGGGCTTCTGTGGTGTATATATCTCGGGTGGAGAGCGCTAGCAGCCGCCACTGCCGCCCGCCGTTAAGCTGCGAGTGGAATTGTGCGGCCGCTCCACACCACGCAAACGCACTGCACCAACTCAGCCGGTTTCCATGGAGACCGCATGCCACCGTAGTGTGGAGAGAGGAGAGCGCGCGTCACAGCGCTCGCGCTACACTTCGTCATCAGCCGATGGGCCCCAAAGAGCAAAGCGCCACAACAAACGGCCAGGCGCGTGGAGAAACGACGTCAGTCGCGAACGCAAGAGTGAGCGGTGAACGAGCCCATGTCGGATGCACTTCAAAAGTTGCTCTGCAACTGTCCATTTGACAGATCAATACACTATGATTTAGAGGGGGGGGGGGTGTTGCTGATAAAGCTATATTACTCACTGTATTGGTTATGTGCATCTGTGAATTCGGGTACAAAGAAAGATAGACGGACAGGCATACACACAGTGGGGCCTGAACTGAGAATTATTTTCTGTTTTTATATGAATGTGACCTAAAACATCATCTGTTTTTCAAAGAAGCCCTAAAAGTAGATGGAGAAAACTTAGTTAAACATATATACAGGTCCTTCTAAAAAAATTAGCATATTGTGATAAAGTTCATTATTTTCTGTAATGTACTGATAAACAT
>JBBPDA010000152.1:3333846-3362088 GCA_037974385.1 Arnoldichthys spilopterus
TATTTCAACTTAATATAATAATTTCACTTTGGACCAAGTGAAACAACCCATTAGTTAATTTGTGTAAGTACAATGTGATGGTTGGCTTTACGTTTAGTGTACACCCAAAACCTGTTTCATATATGTGCAAATAAAGGTGCGGACATAAACAGTGAAGCAAAAGATGGAGCCACAGCTTTGCATGAAGCCTGCAAGAATGGTCACACAGAGATTGTAAAGTTACTCCTATCCAAAAGTGCTGATGCTGACAGGCCTAGGAAGAATGGACTTTTACCCCTTCATGTGGCTGCAAAGAGTGGAAATGATGGGTAGATCATCTGCAAACACATCCATTTGTGATTAGTCAATCATCTACTTTGTGCAGTTCAGTTACTTCTGTCTTGCTTTATCTCTTTCTTTTTTCAGTATTGTGTCCATGCTCATCCCAGCCACTAACAGGACTCAAATAGAGAGCAGTGGTATCAGCCCCCTCCATTTGGCAGCTGAGTATGTTCAGGATGATGTTCTGGAGCTCCTGATCCAGGCTGGCTTTGATGTGAACACTCTCCTGGCTCCAGAACGTTCTTGCATGTATGAAGACCGCCGTCTTACAGCTCTCTACTTTGCTGTTGATGGTGGCAACATTGAAGCTGCTACTATGCTTCTGGAGGCTGGTGCTGATCCTAACTTAGACCCATTCAACCCACTTCTGCTGGCTGTAAGGAAAGATCATGTAGAGATGGTGACCTTGCTTATGGAGCATGGAGCCAACATCAGTGCTTCCATCCCCACACACCCCACTGCCTTTCCATCCTGCATTATGCTAAGTGTGAGGAACCTCACCATGTTAAAATGCCTAATGGACCATGGCAGTGATGCTGCTACATGCTTTCATTGTGAATATGGCTTCAAGCATCATCCAACTCTAGACTTTATGTACCCTAGTTGTGAATTTCAGTATACGCCTCGCAGAGCCACACGCTTCTCTTTGCAGGTAGGAAAGACAGAGGAACCCCAGCGTATAATTGAAATATTTGCTTGTTCAAATATGGTAACTGAGTATTTACTTTTTCACATAGTTAATTTCAATACTGCCCACTTTATTAGCAACACCTGCAGTGTTGCTGGTACAAGTGCATCAGGCACAGCAGTGTTGTTGGGGGATTTACACATAGGTGTCGGTGCTAAGTTCAGAGTGGTTCATCACCCCAATAATACCTGGTCATCAAAATCATTGACGAAGGACTAAAGCATGATAAACTCAAATTGTTCATGGCAACAAATGGGCTAGTACCAGAAAAGTGAACTTTAAAAGGTTATAAAAGTTATAAAAGTTACTTATATAAGCTAATATTTCTGCATATCAGTGCAATGTTCAGTGTGTGATGGATACAGTTATCAAAAACAAGTAAAATACTACTAAACTATTTCAGTGCAATATTGCAGTGTGAAATCAGCACATTATTATTTGTTGTATTTATTTTATGTACAAGGTCATTACTATACATACAGATGGTTGCACTATTAGTCTGGTCATGTAAACTTGTCTTGTCAGGTCTTGTTCAGAAATGCTGCATAGTCTGCGAGTAGTACCCAAGTCCTGTTCTATTTTATACAATGACAATAAAAGCTTTCAACTCAGTTTAATAAAAGTTAGTTTTAAAAAGTTACTTAGTAAAATACTGGCAGTTTTAATTGAAGATTGTAATAAAGAGGTCAGTGATCATATATTTGTCTTTTTACCTTCAGTTCTGTGAGATGATCTCCCATCCTATGGTGTGTCATCTGGCAGGACCCATCATAGACCTGCTGCTGGACTATGTGGGCCATGTAAAACTCTGTTCTAGACTTAACAAATACCTGGAAAGCTATGACTCATGGGCCCATGTAAAAGAGAAATCAAGTGAGTATAACCAAACTGATCAAACAGAATGTATACATTACCAAAGCTGCTCTTCTAAGACTGTTTTCATTTTCCCCTCATCTTTAGCTCTACCAAAGTGTCTAATGCAACTCTGCAGACTCAGGATCCGGCAGCTATTGGGAACAGAAAGACTGAAATGCATTAGGACATTGGCCCTTCCAGGAAAATTACTCAATTACCTAAGATATGACCAACAGACAGATGTACTTTAATCACTTTTCAGCATGTCTCTTTGATAGATAAAGCTTGAGCACCTTAGTATAGCAGCTGTTATAAGCAATTTAAAAAATATATTTTTAATTATATGCAAGTGTTTCTATTTTTAAAGACATTGTACTTTAACCTCACTACACTTCAGTGTAATATGTCCTGCTGTTTACTCTACTCTTTTCCACAGCATTATTCATTACTCTAAAAGGGAGGAAACCTGCCACATGGGTGGAATTGAAGATGACTAAATTAGGGGAGAAAATCTGGGAAAAAATTGGAAAAAAAATAGAAAAACATTTTTTTAAGTTTAAATCATATGAACATACACTGCACTCTAATGGACCACTATGATGAAGTTATTCAACACAGGGTTTCTAAAGATGACCACAGGAAATGACCTTTGCATCAGCTTTGGTTTATATTTGTTTCATGCATTTACATCCAGAAGCCTTTACAAGCTGATATGGATCAGAGCATCTGCTAAACTTGTCTTGTGTAAATAAAAACAACGCTGACCCACAACCTTCACAGTGGGCCAACATTTGAACTGTGTGGATCATTTACTAGGCATAGCTTATAAAGACTTGCTCCTAGTTTTGGCTTTTCACTAAGCTGTATATAAAATGACTTGACAGACAACTTTTAGGACAAATGAATTTAAGTAAAGAATTGTAAATGAATCACTCTGAATATCTGGACTTTTTTCAAAAGCTCTATTTAATAGAGTTCCCTATTGACGCAAGGCAGTACAGGTTAAAAGGGTCATTTAAAAAAAAACCATTTATTTTTAAATAGATGTTTGATACTATGGAATTTTTATAAATATATTTTGGACATATTATTAATATAGCCATAGGCCTAAGGTTATATTACCATTATATTACTATTCCATAGTATGCCCTTAAGCCTAAAAATTCAAATGGAAGCATATTCCAAAGAGAATATTTACCTATCATGCAATCATGAGGGAATGTTTTTGAATATGATTCTATAAAGTCCTTTAGAACATGGTTATGAACAAACATGACTGCAGGTATAATTGACACTGAGATGTTCAACTCTGAATCAGAGAAAAGCTGACAAACGGGTTAAAGGATTGACTTCAGAACCGCATTATCCAGTAAGGTCTATATCAGTATATAGTATAGGAAAATATACATAGTATATTATTAGAAGTAGTATACATACTATAGGAAAAAGGCTTTTCTATGATATATGACACATAGATGTGTGAACTGACTAACCATGCTAAAATAAACTTATTTCTGTTGAGTTTTAACCAGCAATTTGTTGTTCAATTATAGAAATGACATGTTATACATGCAATGCAATTTATCCCGAAGTCTGAAAATTGGTTGGTGGGACAGTCAGTAAGTCCAACTGTAGTTTCTTGCCTTAAAAAACAAAACCATTAAAACACCAATGCCTGTTATGCCAATTTATGGCCGAATCTGCCAGTGAGACACTTCCAAACCATTTACCAGACAACTCTTCTGTTCTATTTTTCACTCTGTTTGATCACATGTAAATACTGCTTGCATGTCTGTAGTGCCCTCCAGAATATCTCCCCCTATTCCCCCTGCTAACTATACCCCCATATCCAGGTCAGACAAGCCTTAATGTATCATGTGAAAGCTAAGTAAAGATATCTGTGAGGTCACAGGTTTGTTTACACCGTGAAAGCAAACCCGCTTTCACTGCAGCACTTAAGGAATGTACACAGAGCCCCGAAGTGCACTCGAGGGGAGGCTTCAAAAAGAGCAGGACTTCTAAAAACATCAACATCACTGTGTTACCTACTCAGTTTCATATTTGCAAAGGTAGGTAGGCAAAATTAATGGCATTAGCACTCAGCACACACAAATTACACTGACCACAATTCCTGAAATGAGAAATGTGGCATGCTGCATTTTGCAGTTTCTCTACAACTCACAAATGACAAACACTCTTTTAACAATTCAGTTCATAAAAATAGCATATGATGCACATTCCTCTGATTGCATGCAAGTCTGCTGTGCATGGGCTTATTAAATTGTATATGCATATCTATACACTGGTGTATGTGTCCTTTTAACAGTAGAACATATTTGAAAGTGGACTGATACACTTTTGAAAAGTTCATGATTATAATATAGCATGTAATATAATATAATATAATAACACACACACACATACGTCTCACAACAACAATAGGGCTATCTTGTGTCCATGTAACATATTTTATATATATTTCATCATGTTAATTCAACAAATATGTAAAGTTTGTAATGAATCAGGATTAAATAATAATGCACTTTTATGACCGATAACAATTTATTTGCAGTCAAAGTGACTGATTTTATTAATGCAAAAACAAAATAATAATTTGGCAAATTGCCAGTTTGATGTTTTAAGTAAAAATTCAAAGCTTGGCCAGTTCGGATAAAATCTTTAATAATGTGCATTATATTATTATTATTATTATTATTATTATTATTATTATTATTATTATTATACTGGCACAAGACTGCTACAAGAAAGCCAATATAGCATTTTGCATGTGACCTTCTGCTTATTTGGACAAAGATTATTTAATGACATATAAGAGCTGAGCTAAATGGTGCAGTTTACAATACGTTAAAAACTGTTCAGTTTATTCAGGACACAGTTAAATACACAAAATCATCTGTCAACACAATACATGTTGGGAAAGAAAGGAAATAATGCTACATTAGCAAATACTAGTGCAAATTAATTTACTAACAATATTAGGGCATACCATTCACCAGTCAGGCATGTTATTATAAAGTCACTGTTTCTGATTAATGCAATGCAGCACATGAACATGGAATGATGTGATACATTTTTCAGTCGCTCTCTCTCCTCAGGTTGATCATGACTGCAGCCAGGGTGTCCGGGCCTGGCCTGAGCACAGCAGCTGTAGAAAAAGAAGACTACAGTGCTTACTCAAACATGTCTGATGAGCAACTCCTTCAGTTGGCTATTGAGCGAAGTCTAGCTGAAGCAAATTTGACTCCCAGACAGAACCAAGCATTTTGTTCTAACACGCTGCCACTGGACCGTTATTCACGTGCCCGACAGTCTCAGAACATCGCTCCCCCTGCAAATCCGTCTGCTAACCCAGTGGGCCACCCTTCTGCAAATCCTCCTAAGTAACTTTCCCCCCAAAACATACTGATATACATAAAGCACTTTTTTTTCTTAAACTTTAAGCACACCTCAATGAAACCATTGTCTTTACAGTGAGGAACAATGTTCAAAAATCAACAGAGATGCTCAAAATCACTACTTTTGTAAAGACAAGGATCAAGTGGTTGCTTGGACAAGACACAATGGATTCCTAAGGGTTACTGTGGAACCTGTCAAGTGAGTTCAGACATACTGATGCTTAAAAATATCTTAACCTTTGGTAACAAGGGGCATTAGTTTGCTCACAGTAATTTCATTGATCTTTTAGGAATTTAGACCCTTTTCTCTCAGCTATCTGGAAGGGTGATGCCAAAGCTTTAAGAGACATAATACTTCTAAAATCTAAAAACCTCACCGAAGCTAATAAAGATGGATGGATACCCCTCCACGAGTCTGCCTACTATGGTCATGTCGAGTGTCTGAAGCTTTTGTTAAGGGGTAAGCAATCAGGCATAAATCATCATTACAGTCAACAGCTGCAGGATGTTCAACAGTGATTTGTATTTGTTTTCTTTGACATGTTCAGCTGAACCACAGACCATTAATTATCGCACCCTTAAGAACCAGACCCCGCTTCTCCTGGCTGTTAGTCGCAGACATTTGTCTTGTGTGGAGTACCTTTTGGAGAAGGGTGCTGACCCTAATCTTGCAAATAGTCAGTGGGAGACTCCATTATACAAAGGTAAATGTATATAAGGGAAGTCTTAACAAACATTTTAGCATGAATGTATAAAACATTGTAGTGAGTAGATGTTGGATGAGTTACTGTATATGTCCACAGCTGCTTTGCCAACTTTGTGCTTGTCTTTATAGCTTGTGAAAAAGGTATTATAGAAGCTGTGGGGCTTCTTATAAGATATGGAGCAGCAGCAACAAAGTCCAGCGTACAAGGTGGAACACCATTACATGAAGCAGTCATGCTCAAAAACCTGGACATATGCAAAATGTTACTTCAAGCAGGTGCAAAGTTGATGGCTAAAAACATTTATGGTATAGACTCACTATTTACTGCGGCTCAGTGTGGTGCTCATGAAGTGCTTAGCTTCCTACTTGTGAAAGGTAGGTACCATGTGTAAGTGAAGAAATTGTACAGTGATTAATTAATGGATATTAAAATATTAGTAACCAAAGCTGGAAGCAAGTTTCAAAGCATTCATTGGAAATTTGTTCTATAGGGGCAGATGCCAACACACAGGCCAATGACGGTGCCTCAGCCTTGTTTGAAGCCTCTAAGAACGGTCATGGTGAAGTTGTGGAGATTCTTCTCTCAAGAAGGGCTGATGTTAACAAATGTAATAAAGCTGGACTACTTCCAATTCATGTTGCTGCTAAGAATGGACATGATGGGTTAGTACTATAGGGTTGAAGCTGCTGTGAAATGGGGGCAAAATAAGTGTGAACTAAATTAAAATGAGAATAAAAAAAATTCAGTCTTAATTTGGTTTCTTCCTCAGGATTGTTGCCATGCTAATACCAAAGACCAGCAGGGCCAAAGTAAGACGATGTGGCATCAGCCCTCTCCATCTAGCAGCAGAACGCAACAGGGATGATGTAATCGAGACCCTGATTGATGCTCGTTACGACATCAATGCCACTCTATCAGAAGATTGGTGTAAGATGTATGAGGATCGTCGCAGCACTGCCCTGTACTCTGCTGTGGCCAACAGTAATGTTGAAGCAGCTACGATGCTCCTGGAGGCTGGTGCTAATCCAAACTTAGACATTTTCAACACTTTGCTCATCGCTGTGAGAAAGGGTTGTCTGGAAATGGTCCAGCTCCTGGTCAAACATGGTGCTAATGTTAACGCTATACTCCCAACACACCCCACCAGTTTCCCAGCTGCTTTGCTTTTCTGTATAAAGTATCTGGCCATGTTTAAGTACCTAATGGACAATGGTTGTGATGCTTTGTCATGTTTTAAATGTGATTATGGCAGCAAACCTCATCCACCCATCAAAACTACAAGAAGTGGAAGGGAGGGAATATATTACTTTGATTTTGAACCTTCAGAAGACACTATACAGGTGAAATAATGCTAATAATATTTGTAATAATGACAATTGTCTTCCAGTGATTGTTTTCAACATTGTGTTTTTGTACTGGAACCAACAGTTCTGTGAGATAATCTCAAATCCCTCAATCAGCTGTTGGGCAGGACCTATCATAGATGTTCTGCTGGACTATGTGGGTCATGTGAAACTGTGTTCTAGACTCACTGAGCACCTAGAGAGTTACAGCGAGTGGGCTCACATCAAAGAGAAGTCAAGTGAGTATGTCTCCAGTCTATAGTATTAGTTTTCTGCAATAAATGTCTGAAAACGTGTTAAAGAATATAACACATTTTGTCCCACCAGTGCCTCCTCGCTCCCTGATGCACCTCTGTAGACTAAAGATTCGCCAGCGACTGGGAATACACAGACTGAGGCAAATCAGCAGTCTTCCTCTACCTGAAAGACTGATCAAGTACATAAGGCATGAACGGGAATCCTTTGAGAATATCCTGTAGACTGATCATCTAAAACAGTTCTCCAACTTTTTATTAATCTATGTCTCCCCATTGTGGATAGTATGTGCCACTGCAACCCACGTTTGATCCCAGCTGATGCCATAGCCATGCATGATTGATCGAGAGTCTATCATCCAGTGCAATGAGAGCCATGTGGGTTAAGCTTTCCAATGGCATTGCATTAGTAGCAGTAGCAGCAAGATGTAGTGATGATATGATCCTAAAGATCTAAAATCATTCAGTGCAATGCTAGCCATGTGTGTTGAGCTGTCCAATGGCATTGCATTATACGAAGCGAGTCCTGTGAAGCACATCCTAGCCTTCACCCTTCCAGGCTGGTAGCATTATGTGATGGGGAAAACCTAGCTAGCAGGTGGAAACTGGTAATAAAGTAAAAATAAGGTTAAAAAACAAAGAAATAGATGAAATCTGAATCGTTTCCACTGTAGCATTCCCCAACCCCCAGAGAACCAATAATCTAGACTTCTGTACTTTAGATACAAATGATATTTTCTTTACATGGTATTAGACTGTTTGACTAAAATTGTTCCGACAATGCAGCAACAAGAATGATTTGAAGAATGTGTATGTGTAGTCCTGTGAATAAGGACAATTCCATATATTTAGTATTTTTTTACGTCTGTGCTTGACATTTGATATTTCTGAATTGCACTCCATTGGTGTGGAAAAAATGTAGACAAGAAACTGGCATAATAATGTTTCATAATAAAGCTGCTCTTCTGGAAATGTACAGAAAGTTAACTGTGAATATTAAGATGATGGTATTATAATATGTATAATATTGAACATGCTAATATAGATGTGTATTAAATGTGCCTTTGTGATTGTATAAAATAAAATATAATAAAGTCCACTACAACAGTAAAAGGAAATTTCCAGAAAGTTTTCTTCTGTGGTAACCCTCCAAATTCTAAAGTATTCATGTTACAGTACAGGTCCTTTGAAGTCCTCTTATTTTCCAGTGTGATTTTTTTTTTGCTATCCAGTGTCGACCAGAGGAGAATGGGTTCCCCTTCCAAGCCTTGGTTCAGCCCAAGGTTTTTCTTACAGCTTAAGAAGTATTTCCCTTATCTCTGTTGCCTTTGGTTTGCTCATTAAGGGCTCAGACCTGGATTCTGTAAAGGTGCTTTGTAACACCATCAGTTGTAAAAAGTACCATAGAAATAACACTGACTTGACCTGACTTGGATTAGGATTTCAGAAGCGATCAAATACTATCATTCAAAATAAATATCATTTAAAACATGAAGCAACAGGATTTTTTTACTTGCAAACTGAAAATATTGTTTAAATTGTATTTACGTAATGAAGACACATAAAATGAATGAAAGTACATTTTGAGTAATTAAATCTAGCTTCAATCAAAGACAATTTTAATACAATGAAAGCCAAATAAATTGCATAATATTCCAACTTTAAAAACTCTACACATACTGACTTTAGTTAGTTGGTTGAATGTACATGTTTGTAAAAGTTCATACTAATATTTTTTCTTATTTGGGTGTGTGTGAAGGACTGTTAAAAAGTTAATAATTAATATTATGCAGGTTGAAAATTATGCACAGAGAGCACATAGCTTAGAACTACAATGTTAAAGTTGTATTAAAAAGTTATACAGTTGTAGACAACAAAAGTTTGACAAAATAAATTGGGGGAATTCATATGTGCACACAAGCATCAGTAAAATCAAACACTCTAAACAGCCTCTCGTCTCTCAATTGTGAAACAGCCTCTAGAAAAATCTTTTAGAGCTCTATTGCGTTGCCGTCTACATGATGCTGCTGAAACTCAAGCTGCCTAAGTTTATGGGTGTTGCTACTGTTTCAGTTGCTTAACGTTAAAACAGTCTGTATTACTGAGAAACAAGGATCATCACAACAAGAATAACAGTAGTTTTGCGGACAGTGGGCTTTACACTAAAACATCTTGTCCCTTATGAGTTTTTGATTGCATCATTTAACTAAAAAGCCCTTTGGAAAGTGAACATGCTGATCTTACATGGCCCATGTGTTTTTTTTTGCTGTGGGTTGGATGTGTTCTATAAATAACTGGACCATAATTCAATTCAGACAGTCGGATCCGATGTGTACTGGTAAGAAAGCTTACCTCATTACACTGCTTTGATGATTTGACATTTAGAGAACTTTCCTTGCTTTCTAAAATAATTGTGTGAAAAGAATCTAAATCAACTACACTTTTGCCAAATCAGAGACACTTATGTGGTGCAAATGATTCACCACTCAAATAATATCTGGTATGAATGAGGTAGAGTGGAGCTGACTACACAGAAAGACAGATGGGCCACAGTCTGTAAATGTACAGCTAAACTATACACTGATCAGCCAATATTAACACCACCTGCTAAGTATTGTGTAGGTCCCCCTCGTGCCACCTAAACATCTCTGATTGAGGTGCACTGTGTGTTGTGACACCTTCCTATTAAAGCCTGCATTAACTTTTTTGCACTACAGAAGCCCTTCTGTTGGGTTAAACCAGACAGACTAGCCTTAAGTATCCATGTACATCAAAGAACCATGAGAACACATGACCCAAATTTACCAAATGTTCTTTCATGGATCACTTTTAGGTGCTAACCACTGCATGCTGGGATCACCACACAAGATCTGCCGTGATGGAGAGTCATGTAGTCTGCATAATTTGGTCCTTGTCACTCATATTGCTCATATTCTTATGCTTGCCCATTTTTCCTGTTTTCTACACATCAATTTAAGAACTGACTGTTCACTTACAGAATAATATATGCCAAATCGTGACAACAAAAACTAGGCTTAATAAGGGGCAACTGATTGAGGTTCTTTGGTTCATTCAGTACACCATGACAGCCAACCAGAGTCAGAATATGTCAGCCAAGGTCATAAAAATTCCATTGGAAGGGAAGGAAGGGTCCTATGGGGTCACCTTCCTGTGAGTGAATGGCAGGATGAAGCAAATGCAAAATGAACAAAACTGTAACTTTAGATTTATAAATCAATAATAGTGCTTTCTAGTGTTATTATAATTATATTTGTGCAATATTTTCAACTAACACGTTTTATATTGGCATAGTGTGACAGTATGTTTACTCTTAAATGAACAATTGAAAGAAGTTTTCTCATTTATTTATAAGTTAAAGCAGCTGAGCACAGTAGTTAGATCTGTAAACAAAGAATAAGAGTTCATAACCTTGCTCATAACCTATTTCCCAGCTGTAGAATGAAATGTCTGTCTATAAATAAGGATCAAGTATTCACACTATTTCACATCTCGCTTGTCTTGTAGCTTTGGCTCTTCTGTAACTTGACACAATGAAAGTGGCATAACAATTGCTTTAGCTTTGAAATACTTGTGCTCCTGGTCACTTGCCGTAGGATTTGGATACGAAAGTCTATCGCACCAGTGTAGGTCCTTGCTGTTCCTCTTTGGACTAGCTATCTCTCAAGAGCAACCTGAGCTAAGGCTGGCGAACACACTACCTAGATCATGTGCACTCTCTAGACATGTAGCCTATTATAAACAGCCGGGGGGAGGCCACAGAGATAGGGGCCTCTTTTGGTAGAAGACTACAGCAAGCTTAGATAGAGAAAGTTTTAAAACACCTTTCCTCTTTTTCTGAGTTTGAGAAGTAAACACCACTTTTAAAATTTGGTAAGTGTCATGTTTTTTTTTGTGCATTCTGTGGAATAGTAACTTTTCTGCCATTCATTTCATTCTAAGCTAATGTGCTGTTCTGAATCAAGCATTGGCATAATTGTATCACTATCAGTACTGTTTCAGCAGTGATGTATTTTGCATGCTACAGTTAAAGTTAAAGCTCATTGATAGACATGGTTAACATAAACTATTTGGAAATGAACAATTTATTTGGATTGAATGCAATATTTCAGTGTTTGCTCTTTGCTGCCTTTTATTTTATAGTTATTATTTTTCTTTTTTTGCTGCCATTTGCACAATATGTTCAATAAAGTGATCGTTGGAAAAGAGGGCAGAGACGGGCCAAAAATCTATTTTTATACTGTAGGGTAGATAAGCACGTGCTGACCTGACCTCGGCACTTCTTCAGCCAGACAGCTGGGTCAGGCGCAATACTCCATGGCTGTATTACGAAAACACATTTCAAAATCACTGTGACCCAGTCCCTTTCAGCAGGCTGCATGCACAACCACAGAAAGAAAGAGTTTAACAAGAAAAAACTGAAAAATTTGAATGTGTTTATAGACGAACTAGCAGACTTTAGAGATTGTTCTTGCAAACTAACAGCTGTAAATGGCATACAGTTTTGTAAACGCTGTGTTTGATGTACTCCTAAAACGGTTTGTGGTTTTTCCTAAGAATTACTACCAATAATTGACTCTGCTCTAAGTTTAAGATTGCAGGTCACTTTGTCTGCTCAGTTGTAAGACAACGCATCGTTATATTAAGACCTCATACCTTCTTTTGTAATTTGAAATCTTGCTACATTGACATACATTAAAATAAATAAGCTTGAACTTCATGTTTCTGAGATGTGAATATTTTTCATGAAAGTAATAAATCGTCAAAAACGTTCATTTACAGGAGAAGGTGAAAACTTTTCTTACTTCTAATGTAAATTAATGGAAAAACATTTTTGAGAAAGCAATTTTGGAACACTTCCATTGGTCTGTTCATCATGAAAACTTTAACAGCTGCTGTGTTAATGCAAGAAAAAAAAATCTAAATCAAAAAAGCAAGTATAGAGATAAGTGGTCTTTTATGGAGTGCAACAAAATGCTAATTTGTTACTTGCTTTGAGTTTGACTCCCAGCTGCCATTAGAGGGAGAAAAGTAGAAGTGCTCACTTCTTAATCTAGTAGAACAATCAGTTACATCGTATTGAAAGAATCATGCTTCGCGCTGACAAGATGCCAGTAGGTTTTGTGAGCCACAGTGGAATCACATTTAATCTTACATTCTCTTAGTGGGGCAGCTATAATTAAGAGAGGCTGGTAGTTGAGGTTCTATAGTCTAGCAAGTAAGTGTAATTGATATACATATGCTCTGCCCACAAATGAGACATTTTGTAACAGTTGTTGAAAGGTTGAAAAAACTTCACGGAACTAGTAGAAATCCCATTCAACCAATTAAATTATTAACAGACCTTCACAACAATTATTTTAAGATTATTTAAGAGTTACTGAGGTTAAGATGCTACACCAAAGAGCATAACTGTGTGCTAGCTAGCTGAAATAGGAACAACATGATATCATTGTGCAATTGTGAGCTCAATAACATGACAAACTTATAACAAATGGCCATGATTGTAACAGTGTAACAGTGTAAATTCCTTATTAAACTGAATGTTATTTCTGCAAATGTTATGTAAAACTTTTCTAACTTAGTAACAGAAAAAAAATGCATTTATTAGTAAAGTAGATCAATTCTACAGTCAGGAGTCAATTCACAATTATTAATTGGTAAATATCTTGCCCTTGTGATGCTTTAGGGTGCACAAACCTGTTATGGCAGCTGCCAGGGTTTCTATGCCAGGATCCATGGACCCCAGTCTGGGCTTTGATGACTACAGTTTCTATAGTAATCTGTCTGATGATGAGCTCATACAGGTGGCAATCGAGCGCAGTCTCACAGATTCCCAAAACGTAACCTCTGGCCCTGAAAATGTGAAGACCATGCCCACAAGGACTCCAGCTCCAACAAATACAGCCCCAACTCCACCATCACTCCCAGCAGTTCAGCAGCAACAACCACAGCCTCCTCCATGCCCTGCCAACCCACCCAGGTAGAGGGTACACACATTTTGTGTTAAAGCTAGGAGAAACTTGGAAAAATACTTTACATAATGATATAAACTGAGAGGATCAGAAGGTGCTGAAGGTGTAACTGAATATTTTACTGAAATGTCATACATTCACCACCATAGCCAGAACTTTTCCCCCAGGGAGGCCGGCAAGGTTCAATCATTTTACTGGGATGCACTGGGCTGGTTATTATAAAAGCTACTTAAAACCTTTTAAAGATAACAGTGCCCTATTTAATAATGCCAACAGGCAACGTGTGAGCTAGTGGTACATGTATTTGTATAAAACTGTGTTTAGATTATTACAATAATAAAACTTTGCAATTGAAAAACAATTACTTTTGCTGCAACAGTAGTTTAATATAATCAGAATTCATATATTTTAATTTATGACAATTTATTCTCAATTAAATGTAATGCAGTTGAACTAAAAATGTTTAATTTTGAGTAGTGTAAGTCCTGCACAAATACAAGGAAAAGTGAGTCTGCACTTTGTCTCCACCAAGTGTTTACCTAATGCTGCACACACTTTAATACTAAATGCTAGCTTGCAAAAAGAGGTGTCACTTACAGACATCCGACACCTGCTCCACTGACTACAGTGCACCTGTCACAGTACATCCTGGGTAACAGACCCCTAACAACCAACACAAAATACTCATTAGCATGAAGTGCAGTTGGACCAATCCTCAAAGTCCACATGCCACCAGGGAGAAAAATAGAAGCACAACCTTCTCCTCTGTCCCTGGTCTACTAGGTTGGAATTCCATTGTGCTTAAAGCAAATATTAAGTAACCCCATAACAAAGCCTTCAATATCCTACTGATTATGGCAAATAACCACTTTATGTTTTATTGTAGTTTTGCTCAGGAACATTTAGGCAGTCATAAAGTTACAAAATGCAAAGTTAACAAGTAGAAATAGGACATAATGATCTTTCTAAGGTACGTAGAAGCTCATATTGACCCTCTGCATCCAGAATGACCTATGACAATTATTGTTACTTCGAGACTGTGGAGTGAATTGTGCATAATATGGCTAACAGCAAAGTTTAACTTATTCAGCAGTGTAGCAGTAGCAGCTTTTTGCTAGATTCTAGCCATAGATAAGTAATGGCATACTTTGCTGGTCGCTTACCAGTTGAAACATTACTGACAATATAATTTTTGTAGGATCTATTTTGTACATAGTAACTTTGCAAAGAAATTTTAGCTCAGTAGCTTTGCATTAGTATTTGAACAAGATCTAGCATGCTTCATGTCACACTTGACTGTACAGTATATTAAAACAATGCATTGTGGTATAATTAGTCTGGCCTAACAAAATTTTGAATGCTGTAAATAAGTTCTACGAACAAATTATTTGAGACTAAATAAACAAACCGAAAAAGAGGTAAATGACCCACAGAATCACTACAATATTACATTTTCCCAACTTTCCCAATTTTTCAACCATTTCGTGAGCAGTTTATGTTAAAAATTATTTGTACAATAAGAACAATAGTTTTTTACTATGCATTGTTTTTGCTGCAATATGATTACAATGTCTTCTAATAATGCATAAAACATTTTTCTTTTTAGTGACATATATAATCAAGATAGTCCTCTCATAGTTAGTCACTTTGTCACTGGCAATGGCAAACAAATGGTGGCATATCGCAGATTTGATGGAACACTGGTAGATGTCAAGCCAGAGGCTGAAGTGTGAGTATACAGGCCTCCTAAGTTATAATGTGCACCCCACGCCAACCCCCTTATATTCTGCATGAATATCTATCTAAACTGATACATCTTTCCTGTTTAATGGAGATAATGATCTTCCAGTCTGTTTTTATATCACCTGAATCCCTAAGTTTCATGTTTTGAACACTTTCTGATAGAGAAGAGGATCCTATTGTGAAGGCCATTCGGGATGGAGATGTTGGATCCTTACGACAAATAATCAAAAAGCCAGAATGCAATGTTCTTGTGCCAAACCAATATGGATGGATTCCACTTCATGAAGCTGCATACTATGGTCAAGACCAATGTGTTAAAGCACTTCTTAGAGGTAGGATAAATGTATTAATCTCTGGCCATTTGCCATCCTGGTAAGTTGTTTCCTAAATGGCTTAGGACTTCATTTACTGGTTTGTGTTTTGTCTGTGCTGCTATTGTCAAAGTACAACCTGGGATGATTAACAAGCGCACTTTGAAGGATCAGACTGCTCTTCTCCTGGCTGTGTCCAGGGAGAAGACAAGCTGTGTGGAATGTCTCCTGGAGAAAGGTGCAGATCCAGATCTTGCAAATAGGGACAAAGAGACAGCCCTATATAAAGGTACAAGTAATGCATGATCACTGTTGTAGATGAGCTGGCATTGTTTATGCTTATCACACTGGATTTCAGCTAATATTGGGAAAATTGATAATATTTTGAAATAACTTTTATTAATGAACTGTTATCTTACCCGTAATTTACAACATACTCTTTCACAAATAGTATTGTATAGTCAGTACCTACAAATCATTGCGGCAAGTGGTATTAACAAACAAACTAATTATTATAAAATTAAATTACCTAACATTTGTTTTCTGAGACCCCTCATCCTAATCAAGGTCATGGTCCTAAGCCTATCCCAGTGCTCACAGGGTGAAAGGCAGGGAAATACTGGACAGGTTGCAAACTCAGACAAACACAATCATGCATGTAGTCACACCTATGGACAATTTAAGCATTTCCAATCCACCTGACTTGTGGGAGGAAACGGGATTTCCTGGTGGTAACATACAAAGAAAAAAACCCTGGAAGCTCAGCTGGGAATCAAAACTTCAACCTTCTTGCAAATTCAGAAACTTTGTTTGAGACAGGAAGATCAGGGATACAGCATTTTTAATAGTGAACGTGACTGATTTTGTCATTTTGTGAACACACTCAATCACACACAAAGTGCACCACAATGAAAGATGGCCTCTGCATTTAACCCATCACACGTGCACATGTGGAGCAGTGTGAACATAAGGTCACAGGTTCAACTCCCAACCTAGGTACCATTGAGGTATCCTTGATCAAGGTACAATCCTGCTACACTGCTCCACGTGTGATGAGTTAAATGCAGAGGTCACATTTTGATATGTTGTGTGATATTTTAGTGTGATTGAGTGTCTTTCCTCACATGCCCTCACCTATAGTTGGCTGAAGCACATTTTTTTTCTCCTTCCTCTTGGCTTTACATCTTCCCAGCCTGCGAGAAGGAGAATGCCACAATTGTTGCCTTGCTGCTGAATCACAGAGCCAGTGTGAATAAGAGCTGCATCCAAGGCTGGACTGCCCTTCATGAGGCTGTGTGCAGGAACAACTTGGAAATCTGTGAAATGTTGTTGAAGGCAGGCGCCAAAATCAGCACACCCAGCATGTATGGCATCACACCCATCTTTGTGGCAGCCCAGAGTGGGAAAGTAGATGCACTTCGGTTACTCTTGAAAAATGGTATTTCAAAACTGTTTGCCAATGACTTTGCCAATAATCTGAATTACACTTCTGTAGCAGAGACTTCCCAGTGACAGTATTGATTGTCTATGCTTCTCTTTAATATTAGGGGCTGATATTAACAGCCAGGCATCAGATGGAGCAACAGCGCTGTATGAAGCCAGTAAGAATGGCCATGAGAACATTGTGGAGTTCCTTATCTCTCAAAACGCAGATGCCAACAAGGCTGGCAAAACTGGCCTGCTGCCAATACACATCGCTGCTCAGCGTGGAAATGATAGGTAAGCAAGCCATTCACTGTAGAGTTGTGAGTGGGCTGATTTTCAAGATTCTCAAAGTCTCCTTTAAGTCTCATGTGTAAAGTCAGTTTGGATAATGGCCATGAAGAAAAAGAATTATGACTGATACATAAAGTCACACAAACATTGTAAGTGTTGTAGGGCTGTAGATATGGGCCCTTAAAAGACTTGAGTATTACATTGTGCTGGGATTTGTTTTCTTATTCTTTCTAAATTAAGATTAATAGTCCAAAAATGAACAAACAAATGACTAAAGATCCAGAATATGGTTTAGTGCATCTCATGATCTTGCATCGGTTTCAGCATTGACCTCTTCACCTACGGGTGTACCCGCAAAAGTGACAAGGCGGTTAAGTAAGTCTCAGTGACTGGGTGATAGTTATGTTACTGCAAGAAGGGCATCAATTAACATGTAACATGTAATCTTAACCCAAGCTTGTGTCATAAACAAAGTGTCTACGCCAGGGGTGTCCTTTTCTGGTGGAACTTAGTGGTCTACTCCCCTGAAGAACTTTATACATATGGTCAGCTCCTGAAGACCTGAATTTGCTGGATTAAATGGGATATATAGTTGGAGCCAAACTCTGCAGGGGAGTAGATCTCTAAGACCATAGTTGGACATCCCTGGTTTATGCTATATTGTAACATCAGTAGTAGTTTCAAAACTTAATATTTATTTTCCAAAAATCTTTACTTAACCATGTGTGTTCTTTTGTCCTTTAACTAGTGCTGTGACTCAATTTTCAAAAATCATTTGGAAACTTGCTCTGAACAGATCGTGCAGGGTCTTCCATAACCATGTAAATAAAAATTAATCATCCTGACCTCTTTTCTTTGGTGGCATGAGACCTCGCTCTCTTTTACACCATAATGCAATCACTGTTTCAGTGTATTTGCTTAGTAATCTCCGCTACTAAACCATCATCTCATGCAAAATCCTAAAATGCAACACTAGTTCTAATATTGTGGTGAATAGTTTTCTCTGAAAACTGTTTGACTCCCTTTTAGAATTGTGTCCTTGCTGATTTCGGCCACCAGTAAGGCCAGAGTGAGGCGCTCTGGCATTAGCCCACTGCACCTGGCTGCAGAACGCAACAGGGATGATGTTTTGGAGCTTCTGATTGAGGCTGGCTTTGACGTCAATGCCATGCTGTCTGAGGACCGCAGTAAGATGTATGAAGACCGCCGCAGCACTGCGCTCTACTTCGCTGTCATTAATAACAATATTGAAGCAACCACCATGCTCCTGGAAGCTGGTGCCAATCCAAACCTGGACACCTTCAGCCCTCTGCTAGTAGCCTTGAGGCAGGGCTGCCTGAGCACAGTGACTTTACTGATAGAGCACGGTGCAAATGTAAATACATATATCCCCACACACCCCACCACCTTCCCAGCGACTGTAATGTTCTGCATGAAGTACCTTACACTTCTTAAGTACTTGATGGACAACGGCTGTGATGCTCTATCATGTTTTAACTGCATGTATGGCAGCAACCCTCATCCACCTTTGAAGACAAGACGCAGTCAAAATTATGACAATGATGGCATGCCACACAACACCTGTGTTCAGGTAGGTGAGCTGTATTTATATGTAGAGTAATGGGTCATACTTTATTTTATCTCCTGATTTTCTTAACACATTTACCAAATGTCCTTGAAATAAAAATTTAGGGACGTTTGGGAAAGAAAAACTTGTTTGTGTTGTAGTCAAACATTTAAAAAGTTCCCTGAGAGAATAATAATAATAATAGTAATAATAATAATAATAATAATAATAATATTTTATCATCTAATCATTTGCATTTCATTGTTTTTCATAATATTGCTTTTAAAATTGTATTGTAATATATATAAAAAAATAAAATACAGTATTGTTTTTTAAAATAATGATAATACTCTTTTTGTCTCTGACACATGGCTGTGATTGGTTGTTTTGCTTAAGGTGTGGTGGAGTTTTGCAAGAAGAACTAGAGGAACCGTTTTTTTTTTTTTACATAATCAAAGTTTGTAATGAACAGAGCTGTTTTTTTTTTTACATAGGCTTTAGACATAAGCTGTTGAAATATAACACTTAGAAGCCAGGAACAACATTTATGTAACATTGTATGTATGCATCATATATTACCGTCAGGATATAATATGACATTTTTATTAAAGTTACCCAATACAGCGTTAATGCAAGATTTCCCAGAGGCACTTCTAACAGCAGAAAATCTTGAAAAGGACAAATGCCTCTGTTTATTTTCCCTGTGTGTAGACGTATACATCTGTTTCTAAAAATAGAGCCACATCTAAGAGGATATTATTATTATTGGTGGGCTATTCCTATCTCATAAGGGAACATAAAGCATGTAAAAACTGCAGCTATGTGTGATACACTTGGACTAGTGCCACACACATTATATGCCTCTACCATACTATGTCACTGCTGTGCTGAGAATGATCTAGCACTGTTATATCTGGTCAGTGGTGGCCTCAGGATAGTTCCAGTCCATTGCTGAGGTAGATGGGGGCTATTAAATTCTGCAACAACAGATGGCCTATAGTCAGTAACTATACACCTAGAAAATGCACCTATACAGTCAGTGCTTTTGATAAAAATTGACAATATTTGTAGGTACAAAGAAGGTATATCCAATAAACTAGAAACTCAGTGTAATGTTTTTTCCTGATTAAAAAAAATTGTATTTACAACCATCATTTGAAATGAGATTTTAACCTTTTCCCTGTCTAGTTCTGTGAGGTGATCTCCACTGAGACGTACAGTCGCTGGGCAGGGCCCATCATAGATGTACTGCTGGACTATGTGGGCCATGTCAAACTTTGTGCCAGACTCATAGAACACTTGGACAGCTACCCTGACTGGGAAACCATCAAAGAGAAAGCAAGTATGTACCACAGGCCTAAAGTCCAGCTCATGTAATGCTTTCAAGGACAAACCCACCATTTTTGATTGCACCTCAGGGAAAAAAGGATGGTCTTAATAAGTTAGCTAAAGCTGTGTCATGCTGTTCTATTAGACATATGTAGACATCACATCCTACGGAATTAATCTCTCTCCTCAATTTCTCATTTCAGTGCCTCCACGGACACTGATGCATATGTGCAGGCTGAAGATCCGCCAGCTGGTTGGTATCAACAGACTGAAGAAAATCCATAAGTTGCCCATCCCTGGACTGCTGATCAAATTCTTAAATCACGAGGAACGCACACATGATTTATGAGAATGTTTTGGGTGTGAACAGTCCACATAGATGGGAGGAATCAAAAAGGCAGAGGAAAAAAGCATCAAGCGTAGCCAAAAGCATTTCTATGGGCAGCATAGCAATGGCAGTGCATTTAGCTCTGTAAACCATACTATGCAGTAGGTGTATTTTGTGGGTATATATATTTTTAATGGTTTTATATGTATTTTTTGTTAACTTAAAATGATCATAGTTTAGAATAGTCAGGCAGATGGCAGCGTTGTATAGAAATGATTTGGTGATGCTGCACTAAATTATAGTTAATGTTAAAGTTTGGTTTCTTTCTTTATGTTTGATTTCCAGTGGTGTAGTTATTTATATTAGTACAATGGCCAAGATAAATGATGTGCTTAATATTATTTTTATTATTAATATTAAAAAAATGTTGTAAAATACAAGTGATTATTTTATTCGTAACATTGACTGTTTCCACTATAACCTTGCTTCCAAAGGCTATGCATTGTTGTTAAGTATTTTTAAGCAAATTTCTATTAAAATCTTCAGAGCTCTGATAATAATGCATTATCTGATCAAAATGAAATGTTGCATATATTTGTTTAAGTTTACTCTTTAGTCTTTTTCGATTTCTCAATCTTTGGTAAGACCTGAGCTCAGAGAGTATATTTGCTGCTGTTTTTTGGGGTCTTTTTGTCAGAAAATCGTCAACAGCTGACCTTTATTGTAAGGTGCAGTGCACAGATGGGTCAGCAGGGGGCGGTTAAGAGCCCTGTGCTGCTGGAATTTTTCCTTCTAGTGGACTGTGGTAACAGCACAGGAGGGCATGGAATTATTTTCCTGGCTTTCTGTAGCGAGTCATACAGCGCGGGCCATACAGCGGGAGGCTCACATTTAGCTTCTCACAGGCTCCTGGGTGCTGTGGGTCACGGCATTGGAGGCACGCATTCTGTTGTTAAGAGAGTTCACATTTTGTCTTATGTGTGCATGGGCAGCCCCCACACGCAACGGTCATATTTGAAAGTTTTGTCATTTTTCCTGACTCAAGAGCCCCATTACCGGCATCCACAAGAGCAGGCCCTCATAGATTGCTGTTAACAAAAAGAAAGCTATGTTAACAATGTATGCTTGACAGCGTGCCACTCTCCTGTTTTAAGTCAGTGGGAAGCGGTCTCCCCACCCGCTTTTCTACATCTTTTTGGCACAAGGCCTTTAGTTTTGCCCTGGGCAGGAAAGGGAGTGTCCCACAGCTCCTCAACATATGGGTCTGAAACCCTGTACCAATGGAATTGCCTGTAAATTACATTTAGGTGATAATAAAGACTTAAGGCTGTAAACAAAGTCTAGTAACTAATGTAAAGGTATGTCATTCAGAGATTTCAACACTTTGTTCTTCAAACACTAATAAGCATCACCAATCAAGTTCTAAAAAACAGTGAGGTATGATAGATCATCTACAGACAATATTGACATCTCAAGAACCTCTCTCTTTAAAACGTATGAGTTCTGAATAGTAAAAGTGTGACTGGACAGGGAATAAAAGTGACTAACTAATGACAATGACAGATTTATGGATTCATGAAATTCATTCTTTAATTCAATGTTGACCAATTTCTAAGATATAACACTTGTTCCTTACTGTATGAATTTGATGATTTTCCTAATGCATATTTATTTTTTCAGTTGGTTGTTTCAGAGGCAAGGTTCTGTGCCGACATTAAAAAGAAAATGTACTTTTTCACTTGTAAACGAGTATGGACTCTCTCTAATTTTACTCAAGTACTGACGTTCTGTACTTTGTCCACCTCTGGCTGCTATTCTGTCACATATGTCTTACATCTCTTGCGCTTGATCCTTGGTGTCTTGGTAGTTGTACTATGAGCAATAGAGGGCGCCTCTATTATCAACAAGTAACTATGGCAAATCTTAGGTTATTTAACATGTTGGTGACATTTTTGCATATGAGATTGTTCTGTAAGTTTGGAAAATGTTCATGAAATAAATCAGCATAGATTTCTAGACAGATTTCTCTTGTTACATTGAGATTACACTACAGAACTGAGCTATATTTTATTTTTGTTCCTGCGTTCAAAGTGTGTTTTCCCAATCCCTAATGCCTAAAATAAATAGAAAATGGCTATTGTTCCAAAATAACTTTGGTTCTGTGCTCAGGACAATGACCTTTTTAATCTTAAATTAATCTGTTTTCAAGAACATTCTCCATTCACTTTAAATATAGTTTTTAAAAGATAACTTCCAGAATATTCTGGAACTGTGAAAATTGTCCAGAATTTTCTAGAATTGCCAAGAACTTTCTAGAACTTTCTGGGACCTTCCAGAAAAGATAAAAATTCACCTGTTTTGCCAGTAAAATGAAACATGATAAGCAGATGAAATATAACACTAAGAAGCCAGGAACTAGAACATTCTTTCACATTCTAACTCAAATGTGAATTTTTAAATTACACAGTCTGACACATATCCAGACAATTGACTAAATGAGGCGTCTCCAAGTCTACGTCCATAGGACCTGTGACTGGAGTGCACGTGAGATGCTTCCTGTAGTATTAGAGGCAATGTGAGATGCTTTTAGAAGGCTCAGTGCACTGCCTCCTGGAGAACATAACAGCTACTTCTCTGACAGCTGCAGCCCTGCTTAAGACAAACACACAACGTGACTGGGGTAAGACTGCAAAATTTAACATTTATTTGATTTACTAACTGTTTACTGATAAATGTAAAGTTTCAATGAGATAACTAATAACGTATCATACCACATTATTTACAGTGGTGCCTGAAAGTTTGTGAACCCATTTTTCAATACTTCATGAATATGACCTAAAACATTGTCCAGCATTCACACCAGTTACGATAAAGAAATTTTTTTTTTAAATATGCTTAGACAGTGATCCAATATGACATATCTGTGAGTGAGAAAAGTAAGCTAACTTTTGCTTTCAGTATGTGGTGTGACACATCTTGTGCAGGAATTAAATGTTTCTCAGTACTGCACATCAGCTTGGAGGAATTTAAGCCCTTTCCTCAACACAGAACAGCTTCAACTCCTTGGGTTACCCTGTGACCTTGCAGAGTTTCTTCTTTTACAAGTTCTTGCATATGTTCTTACAAATGTGCACAAGCTTTTGCAAACTTTTTCAGCATGATGAGCATCAAGAACTCTTTTTCTGAGATGGTGAGTGATGATCAAATAGCAGACTGGTACAAGTACTACTAAGGTACCTAAGAGCAAGATACTATCCCCAAGCACTGCCCTCTGCCACTACACGGATGGGTTAAATGCAGAGGTCACATTTCATTATGGTGCACTGTGCTGGGCTGTGTTCACAATGAAAAGTAATCAATCCCTTTTTCTTAGAAATCCTTTTTGTTCGTGCTATGATACATTTCCACAAACGCGATTTGAAGACCTTGAGATATTCGGTTTTGTTTTGTTGTTGTTTAAATTTTTTGACTTCTTTTTTTGAAAGAGCAAACCAATAAACACCCTTTGTCTATCTATTTACTTAATTATACCACTATTACCTGTCTTTATTTTAATATCTATTTTAATATATTTTTTCAGCAAATAAATATTTATTGCACATATAATAGCTTTTAAATACAATTTCTCAGGTGTCTAATAATTCTGTAAAGTACTGTGCACACAATAAATAAAGTTATTATCAGCATTAGGATTTGTTTTTTCTGTTTATAATGAAACAAATACGAAAGTCATCCCAATTCTTGGAATTCATGGAAACTCATGCAATTCACACATTACACAAAGCATGAAAACTTTGTGCATATACCATGTTAGATTATGTCAGCCTTGTAAAAGACATTTATTGATTTTCTGGCCTTTGGGGAGAAAAGTATTAAAAATTCTCAACCCCTCAAAAGCATTTCTTATGGCAACCAAAACACACAGCTGATAACATGAAAACCTTGATAGGTACCATGCGGATGTACTATCCTTGCACCCTGTGTTATTGTACTTGCACTGTCCCAGATGGTATGGCCTAATTTTACTCCGAGGTCAGGAGCTGACTACAAGACTCTGGCAGAGGGTTGCCAGGTTGTGCACAGTATACGTGTCATCCATATTTCAAATATCCTTGAGCAGCTGAGAGGGATTATTTTTAGACCAGTAATATATGAAGAATTTGAGAAGGAATCAAAGCTCTGGTACAAAAATAGAGTTGCACAATTGAATGCACAATTGCTAATTATGTCCTATGAATCCTACGCTATAATTCATTCATAGTTAACAAATAATTTTGCCATATAATTCAAATTGTATTTATCTTTTAATGATTACTTTGTTTGAATCATATCCATATATTACTAGACCAATAACCATTTTTCATATTTCAGAAAACTACTCCATATAATATAGCTGTTCTTTCACAACTCATAAAAGATTTCATCCACAGGGAAATATCTGACACAGTGTGTCTCTGATTAAACATATAAGGTGAGGATGAAAGCTGAAACCCTTCTTAACATCCCTACTTCTGAAGCTACAAGGTCCTACTCCTTTATCAGCAGTGATGGGACTCGCTGTGTGGCATGGAGGAGATATGATGGAACATTTTACACCACCAAAGACCCAGAGGAGTAAGAGGCTTCACAAACACTGCTTTGACTAGAGAATTCACACTTTCTGCTGCAGCAGACATATGAAAAATTGTTTAAAAAAATAAGAAACATTGCTTATTTCGTGGATGAAAATGAGGTCTTGCTGAGTTTGAAGGAAATGTGCAATGTTTTGTGATCAGTCCCTACATAAAGGTCTGTATCTACATTTAAATTAAGCTTTTAAACACTCATTTGGCCAAATATACACACTCAAATGTAAATTTTAACATGTAAGTCTCAAGCAAGTGCATGATTTAGGTATACAGGTTGTGCCAAAAGCTAATTCAAGAAGCAACATTAAAGAAGCAAAGTTTTAGGCAACGAACGCACAACCTCCTTTATTAAACTCTGGCATTCTTTTTAAGACCAATTGACCCCGTTGTTGGAGCTATCCAAAGTGGTAATGTTGACATTTTGCTGGCGATGATCACCACTGGAAGAGGTTTGAAAGAGAAATCCCAGCAGGGATGGAGTTCTCTGCATGAAGCTGTGGCTCATGGGCAGGAGAAATGCTTACAAGTGCTGCTGACAGGTGAGGAGGACAGAAGCAGACTTGACCTTTGCTTTCTCATCCCTTACATATACAGGGTCATTATCACCCTTATGAATTGGAAGAATCTCCACCCCGAGACAACTCTCAGATTACTTAAGCTTTACACCTCTTTTTTCCTCTAATGATTAGCAACATAAACATCACTTCCTCAAGGCAACTCTGACGCTTTGTGAGCAATAATAATAATAATAATAATAATAACAATAATAACTTTAACATCATGTGCCAACTTTTTTCATCCAGTGCACCCTGAGCTTACTGATAGATGCGATCTGAGACAACGCACTCCCCTGTTTTTGGCTGTGGAAAAGGATCAGATTGCCTCTGTGGAATGTCTTCTTGACTGGGGTGCTGATCCAAACATTGGCAATAAGGACAGAGAGACCCCCCTGTATAAAGGTACTGTAGCAAGAACATAAACGTTATGATTACCTCACCAGCCACTTTATTAGAACCATCTATCTTGTAGATGTCAATGTTGTTAATGTACAGTTAAAGAGTTAAATTCCAACTGTCAATGCTAATTTTAAATTTACCATCCATTAAACCCATAAATATCTGTTTTTGACATTTATGGCCAAAAATGAAAGCCCAGCTAATAGTGATGGTTCACCACTCAAAAAATACCTGGTCACTTGCAGTCAGTCTAAGATGCATGGGGTAGATGGTGGCTGACACACTGTACAACAGATTTTAGACCTACCTTTAAGGTGGGTAAGGTTTGTCAGTGAATGAATGTACCAAGCATTGGTTACTAATAAAGTGAACAATGAGTGTATTTCAAGGTGAATAAAATGAAAGGGCAAATGTTCATCGATAAGCGTGTTTATGTGCTCTATGAAGTTAAAGATGATGCTGGTTTGATGTTTTCTCATTCTTTTATGGATTGTTCATCACAATGTCAAAGCCTGTGAGGTGGAGAATGCAGAAATGGTGGAGCTTCTCCTGAACGCTGGTGCTGATGTGAATAAGAGCTGTATCCAAGGCTGGACAGCCCTCCATGAGGCTGTGTGTAGAAACAATGTGGAGATTTGTGAGATGTTGTTGAGGGCAGGAGCCAAAACCAGCACACCCAACATATATGGCCTCACACCCATCTTTGTGGCAGCCCAAATTGGACATGTAGAGACATTAAGCCTCCTCATACAGTATGGTGAGTACAAAGAGTAAATAAAAAACTGTAACAGTGCTAGAGCTTATAAAGCCATGTATGTAATTTAGAGATTATTGAGATATTGCAGTTTGAAGAACTGCAGTGGTTCTGCATCTTTCCGTCTGTTGATAAATACCCCAGGTGCAAACATCAACAGCCAGGCAAGTGATGGCGCAACTGCTCTGTTTGAATCCTGTAAGAACGGCCATGAGCGGGCTGTGAGATTGCTTTTACTGAAGGATGCTGACGCCAACCAACAGACCAAAGCTGGACTCCTACCTCTTCACACTGCTGTCCGACATGGCCATCTTGAGTTATATCACAATTCTTTGTTCTTAATATTCATATTTGCACTATGTAAAGGTACATGATATGTTTGCTAATGAAGCTGCCCAGCCTCCAGTTAACCTTTTGTATAACACTAAATCTACCTCTGTTTTGATGATCTAACAAAGTGTCAAGGACAAAGTGCAACTAACATTCATGGGTGTGTTCAAACCCATATTGCTATTTTGATTGTGGAAAACCAGATGTCTTGTCAGCACAAGTTGCTAAAATTGTTCTAACTGTTATTTTATAGAGGTGTGTTTAGGGCTTAACATGCAATAAACCAATCTGAATAGCCTGTTACCTCACCTTTAAAAGATAGGGGTGGATGAGCTATTGCGCGCTGCTATTACAATAATTTGTCAAACCATACTGGTTCTATGCGAATACCTGCTTGTGCCACATGCAAAGTGAAAATCGTGTGCAAAGTGTGGCCACATCATTCATGGGAGCAGCACTGTTTCACCTTAGCCTTGTGAGTGCCAGTAATGCACTTTAAGCACTTATCTGTGTCTGTAACAAGTGTCATGCACCTGCATGTACAATGCACCCTGCCTTGCCTTGTTTAAAAAGCACCACTCCTACGAGCAGGAAATCCACTCCAAATTAATTCTTATTTTGAAAATGTGTGCATAGTAAAATAGAGGGATGTGCCAATATGAAACTAGCAAACAAACTTTGTTGTGCTTTCCACTAGTGCAGCACAGGGACAATAGTGTCAGTTCAATACCATAACCCTGTTTATGATTCTGAAACTAACTGTGTTCATAACTTGAGCTTTACTAGACACTGTATATATATATATATATATATATATATATATATATAACATTACACTGTGCCCCATTAGACTGTTTTATGCTTATTTTAATCCAGTGGAGTCCAGTTTTTCCTCAGTTAGGGTATGTGGCTGCAGGTTCTTCCAAATATTTACATTTACATTTATTCATTTGGCTGATGCTTTTATCCAAAGTGACTTCCAGGACAGAGGAAACAATCAAGC
>JBBPDA010000152.1:3372895-3386704 GCA_037974385.1 Arnoldichthys spilopterus
CTATCTATCTATCTATCTATCTATCTATCTGTCTATCTGTCTGTCTGTCTGTCTGTCTGTCTGTCTGTCTGTCTGTCTGTCTATCAAAAACTAAAAATAAAAAGTTCTTCTGATTATTTCCCAGAACTGTATTAGGAACTGTAGGTAATTTGCTATTGTCAACGTATTGCAGGATAAATTTGACTCCAGCTTGCATTTAACTTAACCTCTTCCTATTTAATTACTATAACACTGCCCTATTAATGTGTATGTGTGTGTGTGGGGGGTGGGGGGGGGGGGTGGGGGGGGTGTACTTGCACAGTGCTTGCACCCCCAAGAGGACCCTGTGAACCACAACCCACTGTGCTGCAGCATGATGCTAATCAGTAACACAATCCACCCTGCCAGACGCACCTGGTGCCAGTACTGCACGCAGGCCTGCTGCTCTTTATCTCCCATCAGACAAAACAACCTTTCTCACAGCTGCTGTGTCACCACAGTATGCACTATTCAAGATCAGAAGTCAGACAAAATGGGACTACCTAACCAACAGAATCCATGGTCTTGGAGACCCCTTGCTATCCACAGCTTGGTGTTCTCTCTGCTTCCAACACATTTCATTCAACAAACCAGCTAATTAGCATGCCCCTCAGCATTAGGATGTGCTGAAGCAGCAATAATACAAAAATGTGCAGGACAGGGGTTACTCCAGGACCATGCCTGAAAACAGTTTATGCTGACCTTCCATTAAATGATTGATGTTAGAGAGTAAGTGTGGCTCTGTGACCTCTGTTGGTCTGGGCACATGTACATTGCTGGATCAGAAGGAAAGCCTTGTCAGCTTAGATGCAGCACTGAGATGTTACCTGTCAGAACCATGCTAAAGGGCTGGTGGGTGATTGCCTTAGTCACTAACCCCAGTTGATGCTCTCAGCAGCCTTTCTGCCTCTCACAGGACACATAAACAAGGGCATACATAGGACTGCTGTCCTGTGAAACATTTAGAGTTATGTAAAGTGTTAATGAGCTGTAGTAACGTTTTAATTGTCATATTAACACCATATAGTCCTGAATGTGCTCTTCTAACAAGGTTATGAAGTTATTTTAAAAAAGGTTCTTGAATGTATTAAATCTTTACACGATGTGATGATTCTTAAAACTTTGAAAAGGTTCTTCACTCCTGTAATCCCTTTAGGGAGGCTCCAGGAACCCATTTTGAAAAGAGTGGTTCTCTGAGGAACTTAAGATAGCTGAAGCATGGTGCTTGAAGGAGCATAGTGAGGTAGTCAAAAGTTCATGCAAGTGCATGTTTGATGTTCAACAGATCTCTCATTAACTCTGTTATGTGGAGAAATGTCAAGAAACATCTTAACATTATTTGAGCACAGTTCCGTAGGTTCAAGGAATCTTCTACAGTGGAGGAAGTATCTGCAGTGTAGTTAATGTGATGTATTTAGGGTTTTTTCAACACATATCACTTTGTCCTCTGATTTATTACTTTGTCATCCTGTTTTAAATGTAGCTCTATGTTACAAAACAACAGTGGTTTGAGGTCTGTTATTTTGAATGTTAATGGTTCTAACTGTGTTAAATGGCTCTTTTATGTCAAAGTAGACAGTTCTTGGGCATGATAAGTGACAAAATGCATCAGACTCTTTGACGGTGGGATGGCAGGCTTTTTTGAGACTGAGGTTAAGATGTGACAGTACAATTTGGCCTCCACTTAGCCAATCCCACTGACATTCTGCACTAAAAAATAAAACAGCAAAAGAGGGTTCAAAATGGGCATTTATTTATAGTTCAGCATTTAGTTTTCATGTTATCTGTCTGTAAGAAACATAAGCTATTAACATCACATGCAGGTCATTGTATTACAGGTCTGCACTGGCATCACAATAGTTGGGCTAGTGGGCCAGCCATCTCTTCAAAGAGAGTTTCACCTTCACAACCTCGCTCAAACAACCTGCACATTAAAATGTTTTGTTGAACGCTTAAAAATAAAAGAATTTATTAGTGTGAACAAAAGAACAAAGGCCCAAGTGTTAATTATATCACAGGAGCTAAATATCAAAACATGATCAAACCTACAGAAAATACAGGATCATATTGTGAAGATGTAAATTTGCTCTTTGATGTCTGTTTTTGAAGGGAAAGCTTAGGGGGGAAAGAATCAGGGCTTTTCTTTTCTGGTCAAATTGCACCAAGAGACCATTGGTGCTTGCATAGTATGCTGAACAAGAAATATACAATTAAAAGCATCTTAGTTAAAGCAGGAGAAGAGTGGGGAATGTACAGGTAGGAAAGGAGCCCTAGGCAAAGGCAAGAAAAGAAACACCATATATGTATGAGAGCACATGAACACTCTATACAGGCCTTTATTCTGTATGGTCTTAGTCCTGGAACCTTCAGCCTACAGCTCTGACAGTTTTCCTTGACAGTCACCATCATGATTCATAAAGAGGACTAAAAGGAATGTTGAACTTGAGAAAGTTATCAGAGAAAAGGGCTAAAGATAAATATATTAAACATAAAAATACACAAAAGTCTCAAACACTATTTGTTATTTGCTTAGTATTATGCCACTTTAGTCAGGAACATGTCACCTGACTCCAATATTATGTCACTTTAGGCAAAAAACTCTTGATTTCTGTCACTCTATTGTTATGTGCCATCTGTCACTTTAGTGTTATTATCTATCTAATTTGTCCATTTTACATGTTTTGTGTAGTCTCTGATCAGTCAGACTGAAATCCACAAATCCAGCTAAATATAAAGCACAAATAAGCTTGCATACAACAACCAATCAACTTTATAGCTCCTCCCTTTACTTTGCACAGTTTTGCACACCCTAGTCAATGTTTACAAGAAGACAACTTTTAAAAATATTTTCCTTATGTTCCACTGCCATCATGAAGCACGTGTGTTAAAGTGTATTGTAGCAGGATGGTGAAAAATTACATGGTGAGGTAAAATTTTGTACTTTATTATTTTATTAATTGCAAATTTCCCACTTGTGGGACTAATAAAGGTTCTCTTATCTTATCTTAACAAGAGGAGGAGTGTTCAGATTTATATTGGTATTATTTGTCTTGGGTGTGTTTACACTTACCAGCCGACAGGGGGTGGTAGAGAGCTTGGTTTTCGCGACCTCTGTGAAAAACGCCATGTCGCCATGGTTACGTCAATCTTCACCTGGGAGAAAGCCCTTACAAGCATGATTGTCTAACTTTTCTCCGGTAGATAGGTGTGGCTAGCAGGTTTGCGTAGGCTACACAGGACTCGCTGGTAATTTGCTCAAGGCTCTTTTTAGGACTCGTTTATCCATGGGTTTCCCTATTTTCTCCCTTTCTGTGTCTTTAGCAGACAGGCCAGGAGTGGTACTCCCAGGTGCGCTTGGTTGCAGCACGGGAGGCCTGCATATGTTCCGCGTGTGCTGTGGGCATGGCGCAGGAGGCACTCTTCTTGAGGACATTCATATGATTTGTATTTTGATGAACAACCTGTACAAGTCATTTTTTTCTGATAGTGTAACCTGGAAGACCACCAAGACTGTCACCATCAGATAAACAGCACTTTCAACTTTGAGAAAAAAGTTCCAGCTCCAGCTTTTCACTTCGAATCGGAACAAATCTACAGGTGTTTCTCTGCATCTTTCCACTGAGAGAAGACAGCTCAGCACTGTGGGTCTGAAAGGACATTTAAAGAAGCCATTAGTGTGAAAAGCAAACAGAGAAAAGGTTTTATGGACCGATGAGAATAAATTTAAAATGTACATTTACATTTCATTTACATTTTTTCATTTAGCTCCAGTTTAACTGGAAACTAAATAAATGAATCACTGGTCTTTAATTTTTGCACAATACTGGATGTATTTGGAAGTACTGTATAAATGGCTCTGAAGTGGAATTCCCATCTATATCTACTCTCAGCACTCATGATACTGCACATGAGGATATCTGATATATCAGTAGTATAAAAGCCTTCTAATTCATGGGACAAAATACAGCTAAGGCCAACTAAGACAATACCATGAGCTGCTAATTAGAAGAATGAATATTCAGTTCATTTTATTTGTATAGCACACTTTAAAACTATACAGCTTTACACAGTCTGGGTCTGAGCAAGCCAAAGGTGATGGAGATAAAGAAAACAGTCTCAGTTTATAAAGGTGGTATTTGTTAAGGTCTATAACTTTTAAGTTTATGGAGTTGGCAGCAAATGAAATATGTGGCGGTTGTCCATGGTAGTTCAACTAGTCTAAAGATAAATGAGGAGGAGGCCCCAATAATGGACCGATTGGAACTCATTGTAGATCAGGCTGAATAGGAGTTGAGCAGTTTCAAGTTCTAGTTGGCATATCTATGTCACAGCACTCACTATTCAGAGTACTAGTCAGATACAGCTGTCAAAGTCACAAGTGAAGTGAAAGTGACTCTTTGTCATTGTGAACACACTCAAGCACCACAATGAAATGTGACCTCTGCATTTAACCCATCACACGTGCAGCAGCGGGCAGCTACCGACAGCGCCCGGGGAGCAGTGTAGTGGGACGGTACCTTGCTCAGGGTTACCTCAGTAGTGCCCGGGCCAGGACTCAAACCTGCGACCTTTAGGTCCCAAAGGCAGGGTCCTAACCACAGTGATGGCCTAGTGGTTAGGACACTGCCTTTGGGATCTGAAGGTCGTAGATTCGAGTCCTGGCCCAAACTTACGTTATTAATATTAATATTAATTCTCTCTTTACACCAAGATAAGTTGTTAATAAAGCAAAAAGGTTCCAAAACATGCATCCTGCAAGTCTTAAACAGCATGGGATTTTGCTAAAATCAACTAAACTCTGCCTGCTTTCCTGGTAAAGGGAGTACATGGACCCACATGTTTATGACCTACCACATATAAACACTGCTTGCGGTCATAGCTTTTGTTTAGCTGCGTAGTTCCTCTTAATGTCAGTGACCACAAGTGTTATTTTAGTGTGAGAAAAATAGCACTTTAATAGGAATGTCAGTGCAATGTTCTTGAGAAGCAAGAGCACTTCACTGCCATTAGAGGTCTACAGTTTATTTCTGCCTGCAACAGAAATAATCAACTAATGTGTTGACACAGAAAAGAGGCTGACGTTTGTTCAAAGCCTAAGCCTACTACAAGGAGAGAACACTTGTGCTTGGCTGCAACGAAGGCTAAAGATAGGCCTGTAGCCACACAAACCTGTTGTAAAAAAACTGATGATGTGTGTTGTGCTTCCTTATTATAATGCTAAAAGCACTAGAAGATCACTTATGTCCAGCTATCTGTGGAGTGGCGTCAACTGTTTCTCCCTGGAGCAGATGAAGGATGCTTTTGTCATGGCACTTGAAGCTATTCTCAGCTTAGATGTCTTTTAAAAGTGACCTTGGGGCTAAGAAGAGAGCTACACTGGTGCGTAGGACACTATCATTGAAGTGCCTATGTAGAAGAGGTCCACAGAGCCATTAATTGCAGTGCAAACACAGTGTGCTAATGCAGCTTAAAGATAATTAAACTAATCAATATGTATTATTCTTTTTTAGCCAAGGACAACTTACATATGGTCAAATTATATGGCTGAACAATGAGTGACACACATACGGTACATACAGTTTTCCACAGAGTAAAGCCATTAGAAATCAAACGTGTGGATAAGGCACACATAAATAATACCAAGCCTCAATAATTACCCAACCAGCCTCAATAAACTACTACTGTTATTTTTTAAGATCTGTGGTATAAAAAGACTATAATGAAATTACATATTACTGGTTATTGTGACTAGTAAATTGCATATTGTCACTGTCTGACAAAAACCTCACTTCTCCAAAAGTATAGCAAATAGCCTTCTAACCTTATAATAAAGGTTAATGTGAAATTATGTTTTTCCAAGTAATTCTGGACATTTGTCTTGGTCTATTTATCAAAAAAAAAAAAAAATTCACACAATGTAAAGGTCAAACTGTGTTATCAAATGATGTAAAAAGTAATAAATAACATAAATGGAGATACAAGGTTTTGTTCAGACAATGACATCACCAACTGCATTACAAACATACTGTATGCTTCCAAAAGATCTATTTCTCAGTTTACCTTATGATGCCTCCAATTGGAATTCTTACGTAAAGTCAAGTCAAGTCAGTTTATGGTCATTTCAATCATATACGTAGTAAACAGTAAAAACAAAAAAAACTTTCTCCATGACCATGGTGCTACACAAAAACAACATGAGATTGCACAAGTGAGGGCAGGACAGAACTATACAACACATAAAAGTAAATAATTCTCTGGAACAGGACAGAACAACATACAGTGCAATCAACAAGCAGCAGAAACATTACTGAAAGTGAATACAGTATTATGTCAGACACTGCATTCTAGCAGCAGAGTAATTAAGTGTGCATAATAAAAACAAGGCAGCAACAATGCAAAAAATATGCATAATATATAAATATAAAAAATACATACAATATATAAATAAGGAAGTGATGTGATAGTGATGGTTTGTTCTGAGTGGGTTGGTGGTTTTAAATCATTGTTTATTGGGTGATAAAGTGTGTATGTGTGTTTGAGTTTTGAAGTGAAAGATAGTTCAGTTAATTGAAAAACCATTCAGTACAGTGTGTGTAGTAAATACAGCTCTGATTTAGTTCGGGTTTAAACGTTTAATGGCCTGGGGGCATGAACCATTTCACATCCTGGCAGAGGAGGCCCATATGCTACAGAACCATTTGCCAGATGGCAGGAGGGAGTAGTGAGTGTCAGAGGGGTTGGTAAAGTCAACCATAATGCTGGTGGCTTTACGGATGCTGCAAGTGGTGTAAATGTCCTTGACAGAGGATAGCGAGACAGCTGATAAGTTTTTAGTACTAGTCTGTGAGCTATGTGCCTTAAGCTTTTTCATCATTGCCACAGATTAAACCTACCATGGCCATGGCATCTTCGAACTTGATCATGTGGTTCATTGCCACACAGTTATAGGTCATCATAGTAAAGAGCAGTGGACTGAGCACACAGCCCTGAGGGGGCCTGTGCTCCTTGTGTTGGTATTGGAAATGTTACTTCCAGTTCTGTCTGATTGAGGTCCCTTAATCTCGAAGTCCAGGATCCAGTTGCAGAGGTGGATGTTCGGGCCAGGTTGTCTGCTCTGACGGCCTTTTGTGGGTTGAATATGAGTGGAATTCTCCTCAAGCAGTTGTTTTCAGATAGAGTAAATAGTCATTGGTGGTGGTGGTATTCTTTCTCACTGCAAGTTCTTCTGTACCAATAAATGTGTAGAAATGATTCAGAAGGTTCACCATCAATGTCTTGTGGAGATGTGCAGTAGCTAGTGATGGCTTGGATGTTCTGCCACATAAACTGTTTGTTCTTGTGTCTCGGGAAGTAACTGAAGATTTTCAATACCTACATTTTTTCCCTATCAGTAGCATAAAACTAGAGAAAACATTGTAATTTCTCACAATATTTATTAGAATAAGAAATGAACAGCAATTATGATAAACACATACATGCATCTTTTTGCAAACTGTAGGTATTGCAACCTTTGTGAGTTAATTTCATAAAAGAAAATAATGAATACTATTCTGAACTCCAAGGCTAGCCTGCATTTACACTGGACTTAAACATAGAAGTGCAGTAACACACGCAGACATTAAAAAATGTATGATACTGGTCATCAGCAAAGTTCACATATAACTATGGCGAACAATTCGGTGTGCACATGCTCAGTTATATTTGGTAGGGCATTTTCATGGGTAAAAGAAAATTTCAAAACACTGGCACAGGTACAATTTCATTACACTGTCTTGGGTTCTTAGCAGCGCATGCATTGCTGCAATCATTTATGGTTTCTTGTTGGAGAGTGGTGATGATCTTGGAGACAGTATCATCATCAATACACTTGTTGATGTAAGCAGTAACAGATGCTGTGTACCCCTTCAGGTTGGTAGAGACATCATAGGTTGCAGGTTTGCTAAAAATGTTCCAATCAGAGTGCTCATAACACTTCTGAAGCCTAGAAATTACTCTTGGGGTCTATTTATATCTGTTTCAGAGCAGGCTTGGCATGTCTGATGAGTAGTCTGAAACCTGGGATTAGCCGAACAGACATATTGTCTGAATATCCAGGTTAGGACGGGGCTCTGTTTTATCACCAACAATATCTGTGTAATCAACATCCAACACATTTATCCCCTCATTGCAAAGTCCAGGTACTGATTGAATTTAGGGTGTACCGACTTTTGTATGGTTGAGGTTTCCAGTGAAAATAAACAATCCATTAATGAGGAATTAGGCCTTCTCGGAAGACTTGGAACTACCTGAGGGTTTCCCTATGTTTATTGGCCTACAAATGGGTTTAAAACATGGTAAAACATTGACTATTGAATAAAATATTGTTGATACTTGAACTTTGTACAGATACAATTATTTAACCCAAAAGATTATGACTGCTTTTTCCAGCCTCGTGATTTCATCAACTCATTGGAACTCAGTTAAAACTATCAAGGCCAAAAATAGGAAATCTATCTAGGTGGGACCACACCTTAATTCTTATCTTTTTAAAATTGTTCTTGTAACAGAGGTTCAAGATCCATGGCTATGAAGTCAAAACTTACTGCATTTAAAATGACAAAATTATGAACCAATATCTCAGTCAATCGTTTAAACATATTTTATTGATTTAACATCAACTTTTAAGACAAACAAACTCAAATATCAATTCCTCACTTTTATAATTTAATAATAACACTCATTTGAAGCATGTTCCATGTAATTATTATTTTTATTAATTTTAAAATAAACCACATGATGTCTATATCCATAAAGATTTAGGGACTTAAAGTGATTGTATATTCACCATTTAGAAGATCACTATTGTAAAAGTGGGTCAAGTATCTTGAACAGTTAAATGTCCAAGCCACTGTGTACTAAAGTGAGGATCCCAGACCAATCCCTGTTATTTACAGAATAACTTATCAAAGAAAGAGAAAATGCTTAGAGTATCAGATCATTTTGTCATGTTGCACAATATATTCTTTTTAGAAAAGTAACAAGATCCAGATGCTACTTTGGCCAAGGTAGCACTCTCTCTGCAGAAGTGCTTTGCTCCCAGGAATCTGAGGGATACCTTGCTGGATTAGCATTGCGGCAGCTGGCTGCTCAGGCCTCTTCCACCCAGGATCGATTTCCTGATGAGGCAAAGGCCTTAAATCACTGTGCCAAGGCTGTGCTGACTCCACTTTACTCCTCAACCTGGAGGGGAAAAAGCCAGCGAGAAACGAACGGCTGTCACAACACCATCTATCAACTGCCATCCAGTTTAGGACACAGTCTCCCCGTGCTGCCCTCGGACAACACGGGCCCGGGCGCTTCAGCTGAGTTATATCCAATGGCTTTGCACACAGCATGACACACCATTACATCACTGAGTAATGGAAAGACCATGTCAGTTTAGAGAGATGTTGGGCAATATCTTATTGGAGCTGACACACAGTTATGCTACTGTATATAATTCACTGACATCTCAAAGATAGTTAGAGCAAATTGAAATGACACAGCAAGACACATATTGCTTGTTTTGTCTTTAACGCCACACTTGTGATTTATTCCACGCAAAAGGCAGAAAGCATTTATAGAGCTAGCATTGCTGCGATCTCCTTGCAACCCATGAATTTACTGCACAGCTACAGAGGTAAATAAACCAAATGGTGTTTTTTTTAAATCAACAGATTCTTTCTTTCTTTCACCTTTCACTGAAGCATGGAAACGATTGCTCCTCTAAGTAACAGAGTGCAATTCTGTGCAATATTTTTTTCACCAACTATCTTCTTGCATGCTATCAAACTGCTTCATTTTTCATTGCAAATAGACAATAGAAATGGCTCTGCATTCTTTCATGTATGACCAATTCAAATCAGAGATGCAAATGATTGCAAATGTAATTATTTGCCATTTGTGCAGCAATGCAGAGGGGTCTACATTTCCCCTGCTCATCAGGAAATGAATGAGGCGACATCTTTCCTTCAAATTGAACCGAAAATGAATAGTTTTTATCTTCTGTGGCATGAAAGGCTCCGAGCCTTTTTGTTATATCAACTCAGCGAAATGAAAAAGGCTTAAAGTGGTGACTTCAACACAATATAATCTCATTCTGCCCATCGCTAGTAGATCATCCACAATGGAAGGGTATTTTGAAAGCAGGAGGGGGGGAGAAGTTGTAATGCTACTGTCTTACTGAATATGCAGGACAAGAATGAGTTAAGCACAGTCCATCTATGACTTTAAAAGGTAGAGATAAATGCTGTCAGTTTAATGGAGGTAGCATTTTAAGACCATAACACACTAGACATTATGTCACATTACACCATGCAGTCAGCAATAGGACAGGGGTGTTTGGGATCAGCTGTGGTGCCTCATGTATTATAGCAGCAAAGCAAGTGCACAGTGTTCCTCCCTTGACATTAGGATCTTGGAAGATAATGCCTATTAAAGTCATTCCACATAACTCACAGGTCTTTCTTGTGTTTCCATTGGAACAACATCAGTGACATCATGTACGGCAAGGAGACGCTAAGTCTACATTTATGTTTTACTGCAGTGAAACTTCATCAGAAGCAGATCTGTCAAGCAAAGGGGTTCAGAGTCCCCATAACACTGCAAAGAATAAAATTGCTCACAATTCACTTTGGGTTTATAAGAAGAGAAAAAATGGCTACACCAGTCCTAGTTGAGAGGAACAGATAAAGGCAGAGAGATAAGAAAAAGCCTGAAAAGACCAAGAGAAACGAAGACACTCAGCAAGAGCTGATCTTGATTGAACAGCAGCCTAATGGGCCAGTCTCTATCAGACGAATGATCAGACAGGTCTACCTTAATGTACACAGAGTTATCCATCGCTTTCCTAAACTAGATTAGAGTGCTCTTTGAGGTCAGTCAGCATGCTGGGAGAACATCACTGCAGATCATGCAGGACTTCCTGGCATCAAACAGCTGGATCAGCTCTTGTCAGAATACATCCCTTCTTGCCCATTCAATCCCCCACCCACCCCACACACCACCACCACCACTCTAGCCATTTCTAATCTACTCTGCAATGCCCCAAGTCCCAGCTAATGAAATGGCATTGACTTGGCCTCTTGCCTGTTGCTAAAGGCAGCTCCTCCCTTTGATTCCCATTGGCTATGATTTATGACCTGCTAAGGAAATTGTAAAGTCAAAATATTTTGAGTTCATTTCCTAAACATAGCCGGATAGTCACAAGATATATATGAGTTTAACATATACATTTAAAAAATGGTCGCTGAGTTTAACATATACATAAAAAAACATAAAACCTTTTTACAGGCTACATTTTATGTTGTATCTGTCATGTTGTATTGCTCCAAAAGGCTAAATTCCACAGATAAAGACAAATTGGATTCAAATCTTTTAATTTGACCAGGGGAGTTACAATAACAAAATGTATAGCGATTATGATCAAATATTGTCTAATTTGGCACTGCTAACTAGAATTAGCAGAAGCAGTAGCTAAGAGCGCACTAAAATTAGCTACTAGTAGTAGACTTTTTGATTATTGTCAGTGTTGTTACATGAACAAATGATCTTGTCATTTCTAATTAAATCCTTAAAAAAATGTTTAAGCAAGGAGAACCGACAGGGAAAACACACAAGACTAAATAGGGAGACAAACAAGGTACACCTGAACACAAGGGGAGACTGGAAATGAAGGACAGGTGCGTACGGCGGGGCTAAGGCGTGGCTAAGACACAACACGAGGCAGGGAGCATGTGGGGAACCAAGACAAAAACATAGACGGGGAAAATGTGGGGGCGTCACACGTCACACATTACTACTGAGTTCCTCAGTTTCCTTTGTTTTTGTTTTGCACATTGTACTTAAAATGAAACATTGATGTTAAGATTAATATGTATCAGTCCAAAATTACATCAGTGGGTGAATGGTATGTTTATCAATACCAACAGGAACCACATAAAAATATCATGTTTAGTACTTTTTTGTAAATCTTTTTCCATTAAGGACTGCTTAAAGTCTGCGACTCATATTCTTTACCAAATATAACATTCCCTGGTGATGCTCTGTCAGGCCTGCAGTGCATCCATTTGCGATTCCTGGTGTTTCTAAGGCTTTTTACTGATTGTTTTTCATGATATTTTGTTGTTTACTCTTAGTGAGTCCACCAGTGGTTCTTCACAACATTTATAAGATATTTTGATACAGTTGATTTTCAGTCTCATGGTGGCCTGCTTTATATTGTACTTCTTGAGAAACATGTTGAGAAACAACCAACGCCAGATGCAAATGTAATCACACTTATAATCAGCTCTTCACCTTCTGTTAACTGTCTTGTTCATGAACAAATGATGCAACAAAGCCCTGAGATCAATAAACAAGCAGCCAGTTGTCCTATTGATGGTCTGTGGTTTCTTTGCAGTTCACCTCATGTAGACATAACTGACCTCAATCTGACATTTTGACCTATATGAACCTAGTAGACCAGAATGCACCATTACAATAAAAGCTACCTGGTAATATAGTTCTCCAAAGGTTACACATTCCAGAACTGCCAGTGATTCATTTTTTTAGTCAAGTCAATTTTATTTCTATAGAGCGTTTTTACAACTGACGTTGTAACAAAGCAGCCTTACAGAATCCGCGTCTGAGCCCCTAATGAGCAACCCAAATGTGACAGAGGCAAGGAAGAGGTCCCTAAGCTGTAGGAAGAAATCTTGGGAGGATCCAAGGCTCAGAAGGGGATCCCATCCTCTTCTGGTCAACACTGAATAACAATAACAAGAAAAAATAATTATCTCAATTTAAAGAGTGCTGCCAAGATGACTTTCAATCAGTCCTGTGGAGGATAGGGGTGTCCTTATGGACTCTCCTTAGTAGGAGTGATTTGGTTAAACTTCAACCAGTAATAGGGTATCAGGATGGGTCAGGCTGGGTCAGGCTGGTCCAAACAGCAGAATGGGACAGAATCACTGAAATTTAACCAAAATCTTTATTTAGCTTTTAACCAAAGATGTGATTTAGTCTTGAGATTCATGTTAATAACTGCCGTGTTCAAGCCTTGGTAAATTAATTTCTCCTATAGACAGGTGTAAAATCAGCCTCTGAATGATCACTGCTACCGAGGAAACCATTTGACACAGCCAGGTGTTGGCATCTACAGCCCCAGCACACAAACAAGCTCTATAAATTAAGATTCAATTTATTTGTGGCAGAATTTATGGCCGTGGTGATCTAATGGCGCAACCTCACCCAGGATTATCACATCAGAGAGCACTTCTGTCTAATCAAATTAAAATAAGCAGTGGATTTTGTGCAAGGCAGTAAAACTTGAGGCGTCACTATAGAACACAGGCTGGCAGAGAAAGAGACTGAAAGTCTGGACTGTGTGATAGATCTCTCAAGGCACCAGCACCAACAGCAGTGCTCAACTCCATGCTGTAATAACAGTGAACTTTTTAGGGATGTGAAGAATACAATGTTGCAGTGTTATAATGATTTTATTGTATTGTGAAACACTTTTTTAAAGGACAGAAGATTTACATTTACATTTACATTTATTCATTTGGCGGACGCTTTTATCCAAAGCGACTTCCAGGACAGAGGAAACAATTAAGCGTTTGCATTGCATAGAGTAACACTGAGAGTGGTGCTACACGGAAGACTAACGCATTGCTCATAGTTAACATAGTTCACGCTAACTGCTTATACAACTACTGAGGGCAACTACTGCAATAAATAAACACGCCAAGATCTTAAACTACCACTGAGAGGAACTTCAATACATACTTATGC
>JBBPDA010000152.1:3414365-3438413 GCA_037974385.1 Arnoldichthys spilopterus
TCAGTGGATGGGTGAAAGAATATTGCACAGAGAAAAATATTGCATCTTGCCCAGTAACACAGAGAAAAATATTGCATCTTGCCCAGTAATTTCGTTCCGTTATGAATTTGCATAATGATGATGAGCATCATGGTTACTTATTTCACCGAGGTGTTGTGCAGTCTGATGGCTGATGGTAGGAAAGACCTGCGGTAGCGCTCCTTCTTGCATACAGGTAGTAACAGTCTGTTACTGAAGGAGCTACTCAAGGCCCCTGTTTAGCTGCAGTTATTGCGGCACAAAGGGGGTCAAACCATAAGCTAAAAAAAACCACTCCGTTATTTTTGCCACTCACAGATATGCAACATTGGACCATTTTTCTCAATGCATAAATGGCCAAGTAGAATATTTTTGTCTAGTTTTTTATTGTTTTTTTTATCAACTTATCAACAATCAGATGCCGTTTAGGACAATATTCATTCAGAAATTCTGAAAATTCTAAAGAAAATACTAAACTTTACACTTTTCAAACATCATGCAATTCTAAGCTACTCTAAACATTGTACCAAGATCTATAACACCGAATTCAAAGGCATAAGTGTAAAAATAATAGGGAGAAATTGTAAATATCATCATGGACATTGTTGCTTGTTTGTGCAAAGCAAGAAGTATGATTTAAAAAAAATCCTGTTATGATCTCAAAGTTGTATGTGTCTGAGTTTTTTTCCCTCTATAAAGTTGACATTTAGCAAATGTCTTACAGTCATGATTACTTTGTTCCCTCCACCTTGAGAGGCATATTCAAGGTCTAGACCACCTGTATATTTATCAAACACAAGTAAGACAACGGCATGGTGCACTTACTGCCCTGCACTTCACATTTTAGTGACTTTCTGCTCAGCTTTACACCAACTTCAAAGCAAGTCTTGTTAGTTAATAGCCTGACTGGTTAGATGAGGTACGTGAGGGCAGGGGAACCATCACCAACACCCTAGGACTGGGAAACACTGCCTCTAGATCTTTTAAACTCCTTCTAAGCCGACGTGCCAACCTGACTCTAGCATTTATTAAAGCTGGGTGTGTTCTGTTTGTTTTCCTCTGTCTTCTCATTTGCTAAAACGCAGCAGCCTTTGATCAATAGGAGAGTCATTTCCTCATGCATTTGTTTGTGTTGGTTCCAATCAGCACTAAGAGGGAGATTTGTGAATATTGATCAGGATGATAAATGGAAGTACTGAGCGTATAAACTTGCTGATGTGCAAAGGAGGACTAACTCAGTGATTAATATCCCTTTACTGTAGCATAATGTCTCGAGAATACTCGTGGAATGTGGGTTAATCACTGTCAAAGCTAAAAACAGCATGCGCAGGTTGTGCTTGTTTTCACACTCACTTTCAGTGTCGTTTGGGACATGCTGACCTGCTTCTGGGTAAGGCTCCGCTGGAATTCCCTGACCCTAAAAAGCAAAGGTTTGTTTACATTGATATCGTTTCAGCATATGTAAGAATTGTACTAATTGCTAAAGTTGATGATTTTGACAAACAATAAAAAGTCAATTTAACATATAATTACCTGTTTATTACTGAGGAATAATGAGGAACAAACCAGGAACAAACCAACCTGTTTATTACTGAGGAATAATGAGGAACAAACCAGGAATAACTGGAACAAACAGAAACAAGCAGAGGGACAAGCAAAGGTAACCAGAAAAGAAACTGATGAAGACAACAACATCGCATGGCAAAGAAACACAGGCAGGACAAAGGGTATAATTATACAGAACACTGATGAGATGCAGCTGGAGGTTATAATTAGGTACAGCTATAGACTAAGTGCAGGTGAGTAGGATACTAAGGAGGTGGAGCAAGGGTGACAAGATAGAGCACACATGGAAAAGGGCAAAGCTTGATTAGGGAAACAGTCACAATGAATTGATTACGCTAAGCTATGATCCCGTTGGGCTACACGACACTAAAGGCTGTCCCAATCAAAAAAGATCCCTTGAAACCAGCCTACAATCGTACTGTACTTTTAATATGTAATATACATATTTTCATATTGCTAGTTGTGAAAATGTTTTGTTAATTATGTTAGTTTAATATTTAGCAGCAACAGTAAACATGTTTTTGCTAGTTTAATATAGGCACATTCCTCTGTTTCACACCATGCACACTTTCATAATAAATGATTTTATGCATTTCCCCCTCCTAGGAATAGTGCTTTTTAAATGAGGCGAGGCAGGGCGCATTGTCGACGCGTTGTTATTTTAAGGTAATAAAATGACATTTCTGTCGACAAAATAGCAAAATGGATTTGGACGCACCCATACATGTTCGCGGTGGCTAAAGCTTTAAGCTTTGCATTCGATTGTCAAAATAGAGTTGGAGTTTTTGTCCTAAATGCTCTTTGAAGATCTGTATAATAATGACCCATGTGAAGTGAATGTTTGTCATTGTGAACATACTCAAGCACCACAACGAAATGTGACCTCTGCATTTAACCCATCACACGTGCAGCAGCAGGCAGCTACCAACAGCACCCGGGGAGCAGTGTAGTGGGACAGTACCTTGCTCAAGGGAACCTCAGTAGTACCTGGGCCAGGACTCGAACCTGCAACCTTCAGGCCACAAAGGCAGTGTCCTAACCACTAGGCCACCACTGCCCACATAATGCCAGACCTGTCAACCCTCCCATTTTTTCCAAGGTTTTTTTGTATTGTAGCCTTCTTACCTGCTGTCGTCCTGTTTTCCATGTACTTTTTCAATTTTTTTTCTATTCCCCGATTGACAAAGGGAAAAAACAACACGTACAACATGTTGAATATATGCTATTTTTTAATGTATCTGTTTAAGGGGTATGTAAAGGGAGTAAAATTAAGCTGCTTTCAGTGAGTTGAACAGTTACAATCTTCGCATTTTCATATTTACATAATTCGCATTAATGATTTACTTGATAACTACCTATTGTTCACTTCAGTAGTATTTTCTCAGTTAAATTTTGCATGCTTCTCCATTTTGCAGTATATAACATAAACGCTAGGGCTTCAAAGGCCAGTGCTACCAAGCGTCCACCTTTTTTCGCTGCAGTCTATTGTAACACAGCTTGTTGCAATAGTAAATGATAGAGCTGTACCAATCCAGCCATTTACCTCCTGATGCTAATACTGATATCTGAACTCGGGTTGCTGATCTAATGCTTTGTTAAGGCTTGTGTTTCATTGTAGTAAAAGGACATAAACGTACATGAGTGGCTAGTCTACGGTAGGGGAGCCACCACTGTTTTTTTTAGGAATTTTTAAAAACTAATTCAAGAAACTGCACTGTTTATCATTTTTATAATGACTTCAACTATAAAACCAGTAATGAATAGGATCACTGACTTCTGATCTGGTTAGAAAGGTCAGTATCAGTACCGATAATGATCCGGTACAGTGGATGACTGTATCACTAGTGTAGTATAGAAGCAGCAGCTTACCAGTGCTGACTCTTGATTAAGCTCAGGCATTTTTTAAATGAAATTGCTCTGTATGAAATGAAGGTCAGCCCTCTTACTTGCACTGCCAGTGGGGAGATAACAAATCCTGTCAGTCCACAGTAGTAGTAGCTTTCCCCTGGCTTTAATGGGCTATTCCATATCTGCATGCTGTATGCTGATGAGGCACAGAAAATGCTGAATCTAGAGCTTGGCACAGAGAAAGAGAGCATAGAGGCGGTACTTGTGTGTGATTGTGAGAACGACGGGGGCTGTTAATTCGCTTTCTCCTGTGCCTTTTTTATAAGTGCCATTAAAATCCATACTCAATAAAGCACGGCAGTGCCGCCACTCCCCCAGCCAGAGAAAAACTCATCCAAACTTTAAAGTGGTACAGGAGGTATGGTGGAGGGCCCTGAAGTGCTAATACGTTTCTGGGTGAGGTGGCTGCGTAATGGGCTGAATGAAGCACCTCTCAGATAGGGGATGATTAATGGATTGGTGCAATGCACTGCGGCCCTGTCAGAGGGCCCAGAAGCTTCACAGGTGAGCGAGAAGATACGGCTATAGTCCGAGCACTGCTTCTGTCTATGCGGTGCCCTTTTTATTTCTCACTCTCTCTCGTTCTTTGTTGTAGTTGCTCCGTCTACCGTTCCACCTATGAAGCCCTGGGGGAGGGAGGTTGAGATTTTGGTGCTTGGGACAGTCAGCTGTGCTTCAGTGGTCTTTCTTCTCCTGACCGTCATCATCTGCTACAAGGCTATTAAGAGGTAAGACCTACTTCAGCTCTAGTGATGTGAAAAGTCTGACATTGTCCAAAAACATCCACTTGGTCTTTCTTTGCAGACTGTAAAAGTTAAGCTTTTATTTTATAGTCTCAGGCATATAAATGCCTACACAAAATCCGTTTTTGGAAAATTATTGTAATTTCCACCCACTGACTGCTGTTACGTATACCTTTCATGAACAGCATGTAATTCCCTAAATAGAATATTTCTTAATACTGATACCATTACTGAAACCTGGACTATCAATTGATACTGATCCATTAAGAATAAGGCTTTGAAATGGGCTATTACTGACAAAAGTGCTTTACTTATGTGTTTTTAGTAAACTCCCCTCCCAAAAAAACCCCAAAAAGCTAAAATATGAGCTCCAGTGTGAACTTATGCAAAAGTAAGCTGTTGTCATTCTGCAGTAGATACTCTGCATAGCACTAAGCATCTTTTTCCTTGTCTTCATCTGTACTTAAATGATCAGAAACAACCCAAAAGCCCTAAACAGAGCTTTTATAAATGCTTTTGATTGATTGATTCATGTACAACTGGAAACTCAGATCATTTGCAGCCAATTAACTATTGTAAATCACCTGTAAAATAACATACACAAATGACCTTTTACACTTAGCAGTTTCACTTAGTGTTCAAACATTTGTTTCTCTTTTGGTTGCATATTAAATTTGTTGACAATGTTCATGTTGCATTATCTGGTTAACTGGATCATGATTCATCTGTCACGTTGATATCATCATTAGTCATGTATCTGAGGGCATCTCCAATCTCCTCAAGCACTGATAAAGTTAAGGGCCAGTGAAAATATTTGGTATTCTTAAGCAGAGGATTTGGTGAAAAAATGGATATAAACTAATCCTGGTATGTAAAGGTTTAAATCATCAGCACCATGGTGTCGTTAAGCTATAGATTGTCAAAGACTGGATGCTTTTTCTTTTAAATGTTCTTTTATTTTTAATTGTTTTTTTAATTAATTTTTTTATTTTCTTTCTTTGTATGTGAAGTGCACCAGTGTAATGCATATAAAGTTTATGGTAGATGTGTTTTGCCTTCTTCAGCAGTCTAACCACACATCACCACTAATCACTACATTTCATCATAGGTGTCTGAACCTGAATGCTTCATGAGTCATCATTTACAAATCAGTACTGCACCTGCTATAATTCACTCTCCACCTTTAATGCATGTAAATTGTATCATGTTCCTTTAAGTATGCTAATGAAAATGTGAGGTAAGCTAATACTTCTGCCATCTGAATGTACGCTGGGTGCAATAGACAAGTCCTTGTGAATTAGGTACAAACTGAAGTGGATAAAATGTAACATGGACATTTTATGTAGGTAAGCAGTGGTTGAACATGTTTTTGGCCACCTTCTTGTATTCCAACTGCAACATCATCTATACATTTTAGATGCAACCAGGCAGGTATTTCTTGACTTCAGATTCAAGTCATTTTTTACATGAAAAAGGTCAAAAATAAAATTGGGCAAAATAAATTTGCCAACATTTGACACAAACTCTTTTCACTTTCATATTTATTGTGATGATTGCATTTTTCATGCATTTTGGTTGGAGAGCTTATATGGTTCCAACTGCAAGACATTGCATTGATGTCTGCAGTTTACCAGACTTACCATTTTTTAGCCTTTTGGGTAAGTTGTAACATTTACACTGGTTTTTATCTGAATTGTTCTAAAAAAAATGGGTACTGCAAACAGGGTTTGTCTTTTAATTGGTAGAGATTTTTAGAAAAAAATGTAAATCTCCTTTAAAATGATTAAGCAAAAAACATTTCTTCTGTTAGATGTACCCTGCACTCCCCTACACTGCCCTGCCAAAAGTTTTACTAGTATTTCAGAACGCTAATGCTAAATCAACCTTTGCATTTTTATGCTTTAATATGTTTATGTACATGTTTAATCTATTACCTAATTGAAGTGTTCATTTCGTTAATTACCGGATTGAATATCTGCATGAAATAGATAGTTTTACTTCAAAACAGAGTCCTGTGGTGTCTGTGCAGAGAAGACAGCCCTCATATTAAGTCAAGCATTATAGTTGAAGTTGCTCTTGTGTACTTTGTGTTGCTGCTGGTGCTCTTTGAGGTGAAATGGAAGACAGAGGCAACACTGCGTGGTGTGTCAGCCCTGTGCTGCTCTTGAGCTTTGGTAGCAGTGATGCGCTGTCAGGGGAACAGCTGAGACGCCTGTCAAATCAGTAGCAGGCGGGGAAATGGCCTCAGACAGCCCACATCACTCACACAAGCAGCTAAAAAGCAGAGGGGCTCATGGGCCTTTCTCCATGCACCCAAGACTCCATTATCACAACACTTGGAATAGGCTGAATAACTGATGAGTTTATTGTGAAGTGCCACGTTTTCAGCCAGCCGAAGCACTGAAGGACTACACACAGGCAAAGGCCTTAAATCTGTAGTAAAATACTGTGCAGTCTCAAAAGCCAGAATTTTGACTATTACTAGAAAGTCTGGAAGGTCACTCAACATGGCCAAAAACTGTGTTCTTTGACCAGAATAAGATGTTTATCTGAGATGCACAATGACTAACCATGCTGCTATTCTGCAAGCCATTGGTAAAGTAGTGCTACAACAAAAACTGACCTGTCTGAAACAAAGTGGCACACACTGACAAACCTGCAAAGCTCTCTGTCTAGCTAAACACCCAAATATGTCTATTTAGGTAGAAATAAAGTTACCTAGCACTGAGCTTGTGCATACACATCTATCCGAGTGTGGGCAATGAGAACTTTTATTCTACAAAATTATTATGGAGGTTAAGGTAAAATGTACTTTTTAAACCGGGCAGTGGAGGCCTAGTGGTTAGGACGCTGCCTTTGGGACCTGAAGGTCGCAGGTTCGAGTCCCGGCCCGGGCACTACTGAGGTACCCTTGAGCAAAGTACCGTCCCACTACTTCTCCCCGGGCGCTGTTCGTAGCTGCCCGCTGCTCCACGTGTGCACGTGTGATGGGTTAAATGCAGAGGTCACATTTTATTGTGGTGCCTGAGTGTGTTCACAATGACAAAGAGTCACTTTCCCTTCACTTAAAAGTAAGGACCATTTTGCTCCAGTTTGGCACATTGTAAATGTCAGTAGCTGTTTTCAAGTTCTGTAAAATGGAAAGGATTTGTTCCGACAGCCAAAATTTGCTTTATAATCTGTGTCCCTCTACTGAAGAATACAACAGGCGTCAGTGAACCCTCGGTGAGCCTAACAGCTAGCTGGGTAAAGCAGATATCAGCGGTGGTGTATGTCTGTCATCAAGTCATGTTTAGTTGATGTAGGCGGTGAATGGAACACCACTCACATCATTTGTATCTGCGAAGTGTGAAGTGTTTAGATAAAACAGAAAAGAGCCAGAATCTGTGATCTAAAATCAGACTGCAAAATGTACGCTTTCTTGTGGAAATGAAAAATGACATGCGCTTCATTTTGTGTTTTATGTGGTCAGGCAGCTGTCCTTTCCCTTGGCTAAGTCTCAGACATATTACAGTGAAACTGTACAGATGTTATAGGAAAACTAGATGGGATCCAAGCTAATGTTTACACATGCATGTCTCTCTGAAATTAATTGTTTATTTTCGCAAGCTGTCAAGTGTCCCCCTCTTGGCTCTTAAACAGGCACATGTTATTACCTCTGCATGTCGGAGGCGTTTGAAATAGGCCGGCCCGAGTTCATTCGTCATGTGTTGCCACTCTGCCCGAGAACTTGGTGAAAGGAAATCGACTCCCAATGGGAAACCCAGCTGGCAGCTATTTCCTCACTAATGAGCTTGCCCAGTCTGCCAAAATGAAGGGAGAAACATGTTTAATGTTTGCCTTTAGATGCATGCAAACTCATCATTTAGCCATGGCCAATGACCGATGCACTGCAAATGGTGCTTCTTCAAACAGTCGCTGATACGTCTCTGTGAAGGCTCAGATTATTACCCCAATCAGTGCTTTATGGCTTCTGTGCTTTGGAGCCTGGTGTGGATCACTTATTGTAATGAGTTTAATGGAATTAAAGGCACTGGGGGGGAAAGCTGAAGGTTTTTCGCCTGTTGAGCAGTTTAGTAGAAAGGCAGAGGACGGTGGAGAATTCAGTTTAACTCCAGAGCCATGTGATTTCTGTAGATATTGATAATCAAATTTGTGTTTGTTGAGATTTGGGATGCCTCTCAAGTGTAGGATTGTTTTTGGTCATAGAAACACCAGTGTCTTTGGTGTTTGGCATGATGATGGTAATTTAAGCTGGATATCTTGCTCTTTTTCCCTCCCCCTCACTAAATGCTGAATATGCAGTACTATTTGGCGCTGTCGTGCACTACATTCAGCTCTGTGGCCTGAAATCATTTTGGGGGGGGGTGAAATACATCACATTTGAAATGCAAATTAGGCTTAGCATATTTTTTATCTCAATGCAGTGTCTTTAGATGGTTTTATGAGGATGTTATTGTTAAAATGATCATGATTGTCTTTGTAAAACATCACAGCACTCACATACTCACAGTCTACCCACCATATTCAGAGGTATTTTACTCTTAAACGTGAGTATCTTCGTGACTATAAACTCTGCAGTCTCCAGTGTAGACACTGAAAGAATAAAATCCTACGCGTGGGGACAGCAGGGGCAGCTCCCTCTGTGTAAATCTTCTCCTTGTGAATAAATATGGCAAATGGGTGTATCCTGGAGACAGTTTCATCTTCTGTCTCTGCTATAATTGGATGCCTGTATACGCTCTGACAATAACAAAGTGCAAAAGGTTGAGAAATGGAAAGGCTGGGGTTATATATAGCTCTGCAGCTACTCAGATATGGGCTTTCCCGCTGAAAATAAGTCAGGCCATTACCAGGCAGTCTGGGGTGAAGGCCTTGGGTGGGGGTTTAGAGGTGGGGAGGATTTCTGCTGGGACAGAACCAAACCTCACTGATGCATATGGGGAATAAAGGCTAGCCAGTTCCAAAGACGGGCCACTGTGGTTTAAAAAGTGAATGCTGACTGAAAGGGGTTAGAACACAGTGCACTGCAGTCAGAACTGTTTCAGCAGCATGAGGGACCTACTCAATGTTAGACAGGTGGAGTTAATGTTATGGCTGGTTGGTGTACAGCAGTCTATTCAAAACCTCACATGTCCAAAAAGCAACTTTACAGGAGAAGGGAAAAAACGTCTATAAAATAAAAAAGACTACACAAGGAGGTCACTTCAGATACTGAAAGCAAAGCCTTGTTTACTTTTGCCACTAATAGATACACAATATCTGATCATTTTTTACAATAAATAAATAGACAAGTGTACGATTTTTGTCTCATTTTATGCTTGAAGGGCTTATGTTGAAATATAAAATATTTAAGGGGTTACAAACTTTCAGGCACCACGGTAGCTCACTGACAAGTCACACCTGAATATCTGAAATTTTCTAACCAGACTGCTATAAACAACCACATTGACACTATTTGGCCTTAATGTTTATTAGCCTTAATGTTAAGGAAGTGGGAATATTCCTTACCGCCCTAAGGGCACAAAGTAGTTGATCATGTGCCCACTTTGGAATACCAAAATGAGAAAACGAACGCTTAAGAGGTAAAATCTGGACCATGAATCTAGTTTATGTTCCCGGAATTTGAAATCACTGGTAGGTCAAACAGGCAGCTCAAACTGTAGACCAGTCTACTAGAAATCACTGGAGTCAGGATGAGAAACAGAAGAGAACTGATGAGAAATTAAGGTTTTTATTTGAGAATCTAGGCCCTTTGGCTTTATGCTTCTTGAGGGAATGTGCAAATGAGGACTGAGGGACCACAAGGTGCACCAACTGAGGTATGAGAAGAGGGGTGAAGCCTGACCATGGAAACCAATGTTAGTTTTACAAGAAGCCGTCTTCTTTCTTGGAACTAGTGTTACTCAGCTTCTTTGGAACATATCTCTGTTTCCCCCATGATGTCTGTTGTGTCATGTTATTGAATGTCTTGTTTAGCTCCATAGAAAGAGTTGTGAAATCAGAACACGTAGTGCTTTTCATCAGCGCTTCTCATTGTTACTTAAGTGTAAAATCCTCCCTACTTACATTTGGTCACTCTAAAACTGATCACATTCACAAAAGCTTATAGAGATCCAAGTGTTGCTTCCAACTTTCAACCCAGAAACAGCAATCTCAGCTGGGTCCCATCTGATTTCAGAGAAGGGTGAATACACTCTGGTGTACATTCCAAAGAGCCTATGTATGAAATATTAATCTCAGCCTATGATGTTTTGTGTAGCCACCTGCCATGTGTGTACTACACGGCCTGTATTATTGATGGCTCAGAGCCCTGTTTGGAGGTGAGGCTGGCCTGTTTTAGGATCTCCTCTGATATTCTGGGCTTCTTCTCAATGAGAAAGACCCTTTTGCATCACAGAGCCGTGCATCAGGAACATGTGAATGTGCTCAATGAACAGACAGTTGAACTGAAGTCTGCCGTAGGATTTAGCAGTTTGATTTTACAAAGTATGTGTTTAATTCTTTAAATATTAGACTAAATACGTATTTTGAGGACATCAGATAATTTCAATGTTGGTTCTAAAGCTTGTTTATTTTGGTACAGCACATTTTTTTCACAGCATAACAGCATAACCAGTTTCTAAAGTGGACTGCTCTTATTCAAATGAAGTCAAAATTTTTAATCATTTAGCCATTTCAGTTTTATTTCTCTGATGTGTGTAAGTGTTGGTCTCTCCGCATTGTTGTGGACAGCTCCTCAAACATTCTAAATTCATAGTACAATTCAGGCTGGATGGTTGGTGGCACCACAATAGAGCAAATATTCTTAGCAGATCTTCCGACATTCAGGTTTGAAGACATACTGGATGTACTTGAGAATGGCATTGCAGTGCATAACAAATAAGTTATGTACTGCATTAGGGATAAGTGCAAGTTTATCACAAAGCATACATGCCAAACTTACAGCCTTTGAACAGGCCCAGCAATTGAACGTAGTGGACATGGCCCCCAGAGGCCTACTCACAGTGATGGGCCTGGACTATGTTTGCCCTAATACTGTTGACCTTTGCTGGAGTAGTGTGTATAGTTAAAATTCTCTATGCTTCAAACACATAAGAGAAATGATTAGAAATGAACTCCTGAAGACATTTCTTCTAAACACCTTTTTCTCTGCTGAGTTCGCTGATAGAGCATGCTGGCTGGAATTCTGGAAATGAATGTGGCTTTGATTAATTTAACTGCAAGTAGTAAAATGAAAGCTCAAAAGGCTGATATGTATAAGAAGAGCTCGTGTGCAGCGTTCCTTTGATTGGGAATACACTTGAATGCAATTACATGTTTAATAAGTAATCACAGAATCCGTGTAAACACAAATTAAATGGTGTTTTCACACATGCGTGTCACATGCATTTGAAGAAGCCAGAGATGTTTGAAAGCACCATTTATTTTGCCAAACAGCTCAAAATGTATACTGATACCCTTTTAGTAGACAAATTGATTTGGTTTTAATTTCCGCATCATCTCTCAACTGGTTAAAAGGCATTGGAAGGTAGAGAGCTGAGAACAATTTATGCACCATTTTATATTTGCATTTTCTTTAAACTAGCATATATTAACGTGCTGCACATATGTTTTGGATTTACACAGGTCAGCCACCACATTAAAACCACTTACAGGTGAAATGAATAACACTGATTATCTCTTTACAGTGGCACCTGTTCGGGGGGATATATTAGGCAAAGAGTGAACAGTCAGTTCTTGAAGTTGATGTGTTGGAAGCAGGGAAAATGGGCAAGTGTAAGGGTTGTAGGGTGATCGAAAAAGTGATTGCAGGCTTTGATAGAAAGGTGTCAAAACATACAGTGGATCAAAGATTGCTGTGTATGGGTCTGTGTAGCTGGACAACAACCAGAGTGCCCATGCAGAACTCTTTCCACTGTCTACAATGTGGAGTGTTCCAGGTATGCAGCTAATCCACCTGGTTCGATCCCATGGAAGAGCTAGTGTAGTACAAATCCTTCATGCTGACTATGATAGAAAGGCGTCAGAACACACAGTGCACCACAGTCAGAGCTATATCGGTGGCATGAGGGACCTACTCAATATAAGGCAGGTGGTTTTAATGTTATGGCTGATCTGTATTAATATGTAGTGTTTAATGAATATTTAAGTGACGTTTTCAAGTAAAGCTACAATTATACAGGCATACAGTATATGGAAGAGGAAACTAGGGGGAACTCAGGGGAAACGTTTCAGGTTTTGTCCAGGAACCTAATGTAAAGCATTCAGCAGTGTTAGCATGAAGGTTTGATGGTAGTTCATCTTGAGATTAAGTATCTTTATTACTTTGGCATGATATTAGACAGAGCAGACTGAATCAACAATTCAATAGCTGTGTCACTGTAAATGACTTTATCACTGTTTACACAGGAAGTGGTCAGTGTATTTTTGGAGCGAGAGCTACTCATACAAACATTGCCTCCTCTTCAGCATTTTTATCAGCAACCTTTTGGTCTGGGACACGTCCTGGCCCATATTCCTCTGGACTGATGCACTGACCTCAGAGAAGAGGTTACATTGTGGGATTAACTGGCAAGTGGAGAAGCCTGTGGGCCGGAGACCTCTCTGGTGTTGTTGTGGGTCAGTGAGAAAAGCTGACATTGAGATGGACTGGAGGACAGTGCGAGTGAATACAGCACTGCGCTGCTGATTCAGGGAGTTGTGGATTCAGGTGCAGGGAGCTGGCACCCCGTCCGGCTGCATTACGTAAGCCGAGAGCTCCACAGAGAGAGTGGCCGACTGGCTGGTCGTCTGAATGTGGAGTCTGGTGCAGCGCAGCCACCATGACACACAGCGAAACAAGAGCTCAGAGGGAGCCGCTGGTGTGCACACACTTCTGCTGGCAGATGATAAAAACAAGCTCTTTTTACATTACTCATGAGAGCCACAGCTTTTCTGTGTTAACCCCTTAGTCTGCAGGGTTATTACAATGAAGACATTACCTTAATATCAAATAACTCCTACACATAAGAGTCATTTAAGGTAAGATACAGTCTGGGAGACATACAGGACCTTTTTTAAAGCTGTCATCTTCCAAAAAAGTACATATTTTATCATAAAATCCAGTATCACAATATTTACCAAGCAAATTACAGTATCAGATATTTAATTTACCATTCTTAATATTCATGAGCCTATGGTGCCTGAGTACTGCAGACCTGCAGACTCGTTCTGGAAAGCCAAAGGGACTCTTACACACCATTGTAAAATTTGATTACACGGAAATCACATTTCTAGTTCTTTGTTGTTTTTTTAGGTTTTTTTAATGTATTTTGAACCTTTTTTTTTTCAAAATTGATACACACAGCTAATGACATATTCGACTCTTTTGTTTTGATGCTTAATAGTCTTTCAGTGCATTAAGAAGGGTTTGCACTGAAGCCACTTTCTCACTGCAATAAGCCCACTTAATCAAACTGAGTAGCAATTTGTTCTGTTTTCAGTATGGAAATGGCAGGAATAACACAAATGATTTCCTGTTTAAATTAAAGCAAATGGACTCATCAGTGATTCTTACAACTTTCCTGACATTTATGTGTGTCTGATTTCAATACCAGGGAAATTTACAAAGCAAAGCTTGAAAACAACAGATTCCTGGCCACGTGTCAATGTCCATAAACCATTGGCTCTTTGGTGTGTTGTCTTTGTCAAGTCCCCCTGCCTTAGTGCATAACCTTTGTGACCTCCGACTACTTCGGCATTGCATATATTACCCTATGTACTGTGATGTTACAAATACTTGGGTATTTTAATGAAATAATGATCTAAAAGCAGATATTCATGTCACTGCTTCTTGGTAAACATATGGCACAGTCCACTTCAGAGGGACTTCCTATGGGCAGCACAAAAAAGTCATTTGCCTTCACATAAATTGACAGTCATTTTTTGAATCTGTACTTTCTGGGACACATAAATATTGTTATTTGTACAGATGAAAAGTATAAATGACTGTTGTGCTGAGTGTCTGAATATGGCATTTGTTGTACTTTCCTGATGGCCTTGCAGAAATGTAGCTTAATGTAGCATAGCTGTTTCAAAGACAGAACTCTGAAGCCAGACCAGTCCTCTTTATTAAAGCTTATATTTGGTACACACACCACAGTTTGTGCTTACTTGATCTGTTGTTAACATTATTAGGACTGATCGTCTGTCTTTTAGACATGGATTTATTTACTGCATCACAGTTTATCGTACGCTGAGAAAGTTATGGCTGCATTTTTAACCAAGGACTGCATCTACAGAGCACGGCATAAATATTCCAGGTTATTCTTCAAAATAAAATTTGTGAGTCTCATCTCTCTCTGTTTTCTACCCATCATCCGCCTTCTCCCCTGAGAAATCAGATGAGGCAGGATTTTTCCCCAGTGTAAATCAGGCGAGGTGGGGGAAGTCTTTATAGGAAAACTCTGCAGCCCCAGGGCTGCTCCCACTCTTCCTGATGACAGATGTCCCCCGCAGAGCAACTGGATTGTCTCATCAGTCCTGCCCAAGGGACACAGTCTGTGTTTGTCACGACAGGCTAGCACAAGCTACTCTTAAACATTTAATCAATCTCGGTAAAGTTAGTGCCGCAGAACGTTTAACTGTGAAGCAGCTGAGGTGTTAGAGGAGGTCCAGACCGCATGTTCCTCTGAAAGTCACATGTTTGGCTGTTCTCGAATAGCCAGACGTGTTGCATCACGTCAGAGTGTTGAAGAAAGGCCTTTATTGTAAAGCCATATTAAGCATATTAATATTATGCCCAGCTGAACATAAATTTCAGTCTTTCATATGTATATTTAGCATTCTCTGATTTGCAATGCAGGCTCACTTATTACAGACAGCTTACATCAGCTCAGGTTATCTTCTGTGCTGACGAGTTTGAGGAGTTTCTGTTAGGGATGCACCAATCCAACCTTTTCAGTCCCAATTCTGATACCGATACATAGGCTTTGGGTATGGGCTGATATTGAGTACTGATCCAATACTAGTGTTTAATTAATACTCTGTATGTCTCTGTGTGAAAGAGACTGGGACTGTGTGGGAGAAGGAAATATTTTTATGTGAAGCACATCAGACTTAAACTTCACTTTCCTAATATTGTAAACCAAAATGTAGGAAATGCATATTAAACCTATTAACTCAAATATTAATTATTAGTAATAATTATTCATTTATGTATTATTGAGGGAAAAATCTATAAAATTGAAAAGAATTACAGTTAGTGAATGCATGTACACAAACATTGAATACAGATTTGAATTGAAAAGATCGGCCCATCGTTACAGATACCATTACAGCTGTTTGAGCCAGTATTGGACTCAGTATCAGCATGCCTAGTCTCCGTCCATACTGTATTATTAGTCTTCAGAAATGTTGAGTTTAGTCTGAATTTCAAAAGTAATATTTTTTCACATAATTTTCTGAGCCACTTTTCCTAGTCAGGGTCGTGGGGAGAGGGAGGGTGCTAAAAGGCAGGGAAACACCCAAGACAGGTCCATCTATCACAGGGCAGAAACACAACAAACAAAACACTTACACCTATGGGCAGTTTAGCATCCCCTCTACACCTGACATTGGAGTTTGGGAGTAGAAACTCACAGAGACTCACACAGACATGCAACCAGAATGGACTCAGGACACAGCGGATGGGAACTGAACTGTACCTGCAGCCTACCTTGAAATCGTCTGTCTTTAAGTCCTTTAAACAAATGTTAATGTCTTCTTGAGCTAAGAAACTGTTGAGACCAGCCCATCCTTATGCACTCTCATTTTTTCTGCTTCCACACATCGACTCCAAGAACTGACTTTTCTAATATATGAGATGCCTTTGTAACAAGATAACAGTGTTACTAAATTTATCTGTCAGTTGTTTTAATGTTGTGTCTGATCAGTTTATGTGTCCTTGCTGGTCCAGCCATGGAGAGTGGCTTACACACACGTTTAGCATACATACTATGCTAGAATGGTTCAGGTGAAAACAATGTTTTCGCTTATTCAGAGAGTCAGTCTGGAGCATCCTTCATCCAGCAAGTCACTGGCTTCTTGTACATGTAACTGGAATAAGCAGGTTATTTTTAATGAGCTGAAGTTCTGCTTATGAAATTAGCCCTGGCCTCCAGACAGATCTCAGAAGACCATCATGCGGTAGAAGCAGCCTTTGGAAAGGTCAGGTTGTTTTCTTTTTCATGTCCATTTTCATCCTCCTTGTCTCACTGCCAGAATGAGGAATGGCATCTCATTCAGACTGGATGCAGCATTTACTTATGTTATTGGAGGAGGAAATAAAAATGTGTTCATTACGGTTCTATAAATATGCAATATGCCTGTCTGCACTTAGAGTAAGGAAACTGGAGCTAAACGTAATTAGCCATCAAGTCAATTTTTAGTCATTTTTAGGTTAAAATAAATAATTGTTTTAGGTCATGTTTCTGCACAATGTACTCAACTCAGCATACATGGTATAACGATATAGCATCTTTTCTTTCCCTGTTCTTTGTTTTCTTTGTAATTCTTTGTGTATTTTCTTCATGCTTTACCCTAATTTGTGCTTACCACTCCAGGGATATTCCTTAAATGTCAGTCTTCTCATTCTCCTGCTAATAAATTTGTCTATTATACATATTTATTTCAGGAGCTCCCACATGTTTACTTGAATACTGTGTGACACTGATGTGATGATTCAACAAAGTCTTGATGGATAAGGTCTGTCTGTTTGGGCTTTTGATTAATCCGGAGAATTACTCACAGTGTCATCCTACTCAGTGGCTCTCAGCTGTTTGTTACCCACACTTTGATAGGCTTGTGTGAGAAGACATGGCACAGAATATGCTGTGAAGAAGCCAAAACTATCATGTGCAGCCCGTGTTCTTGTTTCACAAACTCTGTTTTCTTAGCCTGAGTGGAATCATACCCCTGTGGGATGCCTTAGTGGCAAAGAACCTAATTTATTAACACCACTATCTCTTTGTCGCTGAGTTTTCATTCTCTCTTTAGCCTTGAGCTTGTTGGTAACTCAATTATTTAAATTCTCTTCCTCATGAGTGCAGTTAGCAGGCGGAGCTTCATGCAGTTTGGGCAATAAGTTGCAGTCTTAGTAAAACTTAGTAAAAAAAGTGAAATTCAGGCCAACTGTGATTGCATATTGCTGTTCCATCAAGGTAGCATGTTTTGTGCTGGGCTTGCGTCGGCAAACGAATTGTCGACAAGCTTGTGTTCATTGATGGGTTTCATAACTCAGAAGTGTAAAAATGCATTTTAGATCCAAAGCTGTGAAACTGAGAAACTGCACAAATGAGAACACCAAGAAGAAAGTACTGGAAGAATTTGTTCATGTGATCCAGTCTGGAGTTTCCACCAGCCAACCACATAACAAGAGTTGACTAGATCATGCTCACCTGAAATTTTATCCATAATCCGAAAGTCATAAAGCCAACCAGAAAGTCCAAATAACCGGTGAAACATCCAAAAAAACAAAGATAGTCTGTTTAATTCCTATATTAAAACTCAGGTGACCATGATCTAGTCAGCTCTTGGCTTTTCCAAGCGCTGGGGTGGACTTCTGTTTTTGGATCCAGTCTGGTATGTGGTTGGCTGGTGGAAACTGCAAACCACACCTCCAGATCCTCACATTTTGTTTTATAACACAGTGAATTTACATTTACATTTGAAAATATCCACATACGTTTTATTTCATTTTATATTAATTCCTGCTAAAAGTACAAACCTTGCCTTTTCCCTATAAAGTGGCGATAGGAATGAAGGCAATAGTAATGATGTTCAGAGAAACTATGGAGCCCAGATGATAATTACGGGCCAGGTAACTGCTGAAGTCCTTACATTACACTGAGAGAATCCCTTATCCAATTAATATGCTTGTAGTTGGTGAAGCAGATGGTGTAGCATAATGTTAACACTGTTGCCCTCCATGCAGTACACTGGGGTTTGTTTCCCCATCCTGGCAAGCCCACCACACTGCACCAATCCAAGTCCTTGGGCAAGACTTTCTACTTTCACATATATCTCTCACATAACATGGGATAAGAACATCTGCCGAATGTATAAGTGTAATCATTATGATAAAAATACTTTTCTTATACAAGGTGAGATTATGAAATCTTATCATATGCCATATGATAACTTATGTAATCTCATCATATGACCCTTTAAAATGTATAAAGCATAATGTCTTAGGTCTGTTATGAGGAAGTTAAATCTCATTCCCTTCAATGTTTCAGTTTAAAACTGATATTTTCTGTAAATTTGGCATATTGAACAAGAACTTTTACTGAATGATGCCAAACATCTAAATCATATCTCCTTTTTTTCTTTAAATTAATTTTTCAGATTATCCCAGGCTTAATAATTGCGTGCAACACTGAGACATCCAAAAAATGCCACAAAACTCCTATCATCTTAATCAACTTTTTGCATGTGAATGTGTGTGCTTTCTGTTCAGGAAACCATTGCGGAAAGAAGAGAACGGCACGAGCCGAGGAGAGTACGCCATGAGCTCTCGCTGCAAGCAACAGGTGGTGGAGACCAACAACACTGGAGTATAGTACCCAGAGTAAGACAGGAGGCCACTGTAAACACTCCTGACCCCACGACACCATCTCTTCCTCCCAGGGGTTTGGAGATGGATGAAAGGCAGAGAATGAACTTTTGAAGAAACTTTAAGCCATGACTCTGCCTGAGTGGGAGATACAACTGCTCAAAAAACACTTAAATGACAAGTAAGTGCTGGTTAGTGATTGACGTATGACAGTACACAAAAGGTTCAGAGAAAGCATGGAGCCCAGAGACTCATTGTTATGGTGGACCATATGACAGCTGTCAGTACCCTGAGGCTGAAGCTGTCAGGCCCTGAGACACCTTGGGGCCTCCTTGGGGACTATATACCAGTAAACACCAACAACAAATCAAACGCATGCACTTTCTGTTGAATGCAATGACGTCTTAAGATTCCTCTCGCCGTTCTCCTTCCTGTCTGTGTTTCTCTGCAGTTTTCCTCCCTCCCCACATCATGTAAATAAAAAAGGCCCTGTTGCTTTGTGAGTTCTGATACACTGTTGAGTGGAGCACATCCTGATCAAGCAGATGCAGTTTGTGCAACAGGTGTAAGTTAAAGGAAGAGAGGGAAATCAATTGCTTTTTTTTGTATGACTATGCAACTGGAAAGGATTGAATCGTAGTGGTGCATGTTCATGATATAAAAAGAAAACACAGCGTTAGCATCATTTGCTGCTAATCAGCATTGCTAATTTCTAATATCAATTAAGCAGTCTGATACTCGCTCTAATGGTATAACTGTATGTGTGTAATTGACTAAATCAGCTGTCATTCCTTATCAGTAAATAGAGTAGAACACATGCCACATATACATGATGACTGTTATTTAACTAGGGCTACATCATGAAGCAAAGTTCAGTTTTTGTTTGTTTTTCTTTAGATTTCATAAGTAATTGAAGATCTTTGCACAAATAGTTGCACCTTATTACATCATGTAATTACTTGGTAACTAAGTTCACCTAGAAATGGAAATTGGAAAAAAATTGGAAAGTAAAATATAGTAATTTCGGAATCGCCCATGAGCTACATATAAGTTTTTGAGTCATGCATTAGACAGTCATTAGTGCAAAGTCATGTGCAAATAAACAAAAATTCCTTCAAATATACTGCATTATTATAGAATAAATAATGGAAACATTCTGCTTTGGATACATTGGGCCCTATTTTTCACAAGCGGAAAGTGCAACACAAAGTGGTTTTGCTAGTTTAATACCAGCTCATTCCTCTATTTCATGCCATGTGCACACGTTTCAGAATAACAGTGGAATACATATTTAACAGAGTACACATTTAAATGGCATATTTTAATAACAACACTTCTGCACACTGCTAATTTTATGTTAAACTAATTGCTAATTTTTCTTAGCTAAAAAAATAAAAATAGATGCATTAAAATACATATTATTAGTGAAAAGCAGTGTCAAACATGGCAAATGTATTTCCGATTCTGTTGTATTACGTTTTATCAATAGTCTTAATCTTAAATGGACCCGGATCTATTCTTTTCTCATTCCAATTGTTCTAGTTCTTGTTGATGAGTAAATCTGAATCAGAACTATCCCCCCACCCCCACCAAACAAATTTGCCTAACAGCCCCCAATGTTTCATGGGGCAGTGGTGGTGTAACAGTGGTTGCCCTTCTGACCTAAAAGTTGCCGGTACAAATACCATTGAGGTACCTGTGAGCAAAGTACCGTCGTTAGAACTTGAAGTACTAAAAAAAAAGTATTAAAGTTTAACCCGAGGACAAGAAGGTTTGGTCTGGATTACAGACCAAGGACTAAACTGAATGGCAGTTTTGGCATAGAAATTTAATAAAATTACTGATGAAGATATTCCTACTGTTTATAGACTTTTTGAGAAGCATTTTTTTAGCAACACTAACAACATTATTTATTTCATTATTTTTAGTAAGATTGTTTTTTTTAGCTTCTTCTTTAAAACAGTCATTGTATATAATGATTCTTCCACAAGACCACAAGACACTGAAGGGGGTGAAAAAGAGATTTGCTTTTATTGTTCATGCTGGATCTGACTAGATTTAAAAATCCAAAGATGTGATGTAATGGTAGTGATGTAATGTTCCTACATAGTGCAACTGAGCAGTGAATCACTTGGGTTTTTAAATGTTTATCTAACTCACCAAGTTCATCATGTAAACAGCCATTCCTACTGTTTCACTCTATGTAACACACTCTCCCATCTACCGGACACCGTCCTCATACTCGCTCATCCATTCAGACATACTGAAGATGTGTATTATAATGTACAAAATTACTCTGAAATATATTGCATGAATGTAAATATCAATATTTGCCTTCTTGACCGTATTGTGTACAGAGTAAGAGAAAATATGTTTATAGGGATAAATATAAGTTGATGTGGTATCAGAACTGAATATGTGTTGTTTGTTTGTCTGGAACAAGCCATTAATGTATATTGGAGTAATTAAAGGTTGTTGCACAATGTATGCATCACATACCAAAATGTTCAACATAATATATATTGCAACATGCTGACTTTTTTTAGTTTTAAATAAAATTGTACTATTGAATCTTTGTAGTGTCACTCGTTTCTCTTAATTAGTTAATATACATTGTTATGCATTAGTTAATAACCTAATATTCATTTATGTGTTTATTAACAGGAATTGCTGAGAAAACCATAACTACGAGGTTTAATATGTGTTGTTAAAGGGCCCATATCATGGAAAAATACATTCTCCTGACTTTTTTTAATTTATAATATATATATAGTTTAAGTTTAAGTTTAAAATATGCTTTTCCATCCAAAGCTCATAGTCAGCATATGGAAACTAAGCTGTGAAAATTGTTTTAAATTTATATTGTTTGTGATGTCACAAAAAACAATGTATTTGCATATTATCCTATTCAGTTTGCAGCATTTCATCCCCAAAACAGGGCCACCAGTCAGAACAGAGTCGACCTTTGTATACTGTATTATAATTTTTAGTATAATTAAAAGCAAAGTAACATAAAATTCATGTTTAATTCTTAGGCATATAATGAGGGTGGAATATGTATTATTTGTGTGGGTAGCGGTGGCCTAGTGGTTTGGACACTGCATTTGGCACCTGAAGGTCGCAGTTTCGAGTCCCAGCCCGGGCACTACAGAGGTACCCTTGAGCAAGGTACCGTCCCACTACACTTCTCCCCGGGCGTCGTTGATGGCTGCCTGCTTCTCCACGTGTGCACGTGTGATGGGTTAAATGCAGAGGTCACATTTCGTTGTGGTGCTTGAGTGTGTTCACAATGACAAAGTTTCACTTTCATATTGCTGTGTATGCTGAATTATTACTGTTTTCAGTACTTAAAACCACATAAACATCGTAAGTAGGCCTTAAAGAGCACAATAAAATGCAAAAAAAAAAGTTATGGGCTCTTTGAAGTTTCCTAAATTTGTACCTTTTTTGTGTGTATTTTATTTTATTATTTCCCCTATGGGCCACTTACACTTTTTGGTACTTCAACAACAAAAAGTGTTGAGCACATTGAATGAAAGTTTGCCCGTGTTCTGTGAAGCTTATTCGTGTAATGTGAAATTTTCACTAGTTGAATATTTTAGCTAACTGAACATTTTAGCCCATTGTTTATGCAAATGTGATAAGGACTGATTGACCTTGAATGGTGGTATGTATATATACACAAAGTGATTTACATGTGCTGTAAGTGGTTCATCATATCATGTCATTTTAGAAAAAATTCAATAGCATACAGTAAACACCACGGCTGCTTTCTGACTCCTTGTTGACCGTCTACCTGTCATTCCTCTCTGGACGTGTAATTCAGATGAATGTAAGGCAGGGTGTCATGTCCATGTAAATCACTGCAAACTATTTTCTCTCATTTTCAGTGGGGTTGGGGTGGGGTTATTACTTTAGCGTGGATGAAGATGATGGATTGCCCATAAATGTTTGGCATCACTGAGTGGGGAAGCCGTCTTCCAGCCACATTCAGAAAGAAAAATTGCAGGCTGGTTTCTTTATGCTGACGGTGTCAATTATGTTGACAGGAGCAGCGCTGCATGTCAGTCAAAGCCAAGTATTTGTGGGTGCACATTTGTGTTGGTGTGTGTGGTGTGTTTTTCAGTATGCAAAGATATATTAACATATATATATGTGTTTTGTGTTGTATTTTGTAACTAAATATACAAAATCATTTTTTTAGGTTAAGCATAGTGGCCAGTGGATTCTGACCTTCACCTTAAGTGAACTGTATAACATTTCTTCATGGAAACAGGTCAGTAAAGCAGGGGGGAGATCCTTCATTTTAAATTGAGCTAAGCATACATTCAAACACTTGAATTTAAATACACAGCTTTAAATTTATCACCTAAGCATTTAAGATAAATAGTAAAGATGTCTTATTTAAGTAGCCAAAGGCTTTTAAAATTCTTTAATAGACTTCAGTTGTTACATACACAAGTATTCAGACACACCTTCAAATTGCACACACAAGCTGTGTCCATAGCATCTCCATAGAAAAGCACTGCCAATAGAACCGGATGCTTTGGAGCAGCCTTACATGGTCCTAAGGTCCCCATGCTAGAGGCAGTAGGTGGCTTGAGTGGGGCTGAAAAAGGATGCCATCCCATGTGTTAACAATGTGACCAAAAAGCATCCACCATGGTTAATGGCCTGACAGATCGGTTAATGTATAAAACATCTACCATGTTAACCTGCCTGACTGATAATAACTCTGGCACAAGCTCATGAATCTGAAAAAACAGACCACACCTGCCCCCTATTTGTATCTCCAACCCCCTGAAACACTCACTTTGCCACTCCCTCTGTCCCATGGGCTATCGACCATGAGCCCCCCATACACACACACACACACATAGACACACACACACCACACTGGGCGTAGAGCTGTAGAACTATGTTCTCTACAGTGTTGAAGTCCTATCCTATAACTCTGAGTTGACTTGGAGTGGTGTTTGTGATCCAGACCTAATCATCTAACATCAGGACCTAACATCACTATTGCTTATGTGGCTGAAAGCACTCAAACCCTACTGTAAAGCCTTACCAGAAGAGCAGAGGTTGTTACTGCAGCAAAGAGGGAAATACCCTTGATGCCAGAAAAAACTCAACTCTCAAACTTTTGGTCATGTAGTCTATGTATATATATATATAGATAGATAGATAGATAGATAGATAGATAGATAGATAGATAGATAGATAGATAGATAGATAGAT